>JAQNBH010000005.1:39923406-40053722 GCA_028752905.1 Cladorhizidae sp. MBARI D1340-BT2 | reverse complement strand
GGCTAACCCAGAAGAACTTGCGGGGGGGAGTTTGACTTGAATTGTGGTCATGTGACAGCGTCAGTTGCAGCTCCTCCAGCTTTCTGACTCTCTCCTTGCATTTTTACTGCCAGGACATTTCTTGCTGACTATGCAAGGCTCTTGCCTTGATGTCTCCATGAGGGCCCTTCCTGCTCTCTAATTTATTCCCGTGCAAATCTAGATGGTGGTGTTGTCTTGCTCTCAACCTTTGCTCCTGGTGCAGGCTCCCTCGATGTCTTCTCAGTGTGTTCTTCGTATCTCTCTTGGTAGACAGCTGTTTTGTGCTGGCTCCTTCCAGCTTTTAACTGCTTAGCTAGAATGTGAATTGCGTTGGGAGTGCTATTTGCTATGTGTTGGAGATGGTTTATAGTAGCTTAGTCCTGTCACTAGTTGGTGTGTAGTCCTACCTGTACTGCCATGCTAGTTGGTGTGTAGTCCTACCTGTACTGTCATGTTAGTTGGTGTGTAGTCCTACCTGTACTGCCATGCTAGTTGGTGTGTAGTCCTACCTGTACTGCCATGCTAGTTGGTGTGTAGTCCTACCTGTACTGTCATGTTAGTTGGTGTGTAGTCCTACCTGTACTGTCATGCTAGTTGGTGTGTAGTCCTACCTGTACTGTCATGCTAGTTGGTGTGTAGTCCTACCTGTACTGTCATGCTAGTTGGTGTGTAGTCCTACCTGTACTGCTATGCTAGTTGGTGTGTAGTCCTACCTGTACTGCCATGCTAGTTGGTGTGTAGTCCTACCTGTACTGCCATGCTAGTTGGTGTGTAGTCCTACCTGTACTGCCATGCTAGTTGGTGTGTAGTCCTACCTGTACTGCCATGCTAGTTGGTGTGTAGTCCTACCTGTACTGTCATGCTAGTTGGTGTGTAGTCCTACCTGTACTGCCATGCTAGTTGGTGTGTAGTCCTACCTGTACTGTCATGCTAGTTGGTGTGTAGTGCTACCTGTACTGTCGTGCTAGTTAGTGTGTAGTCCTACCTGTACTGTCATGCTAGTTGGTGTGTAGTCCTACCTGTACTGTCATTGTATAGTCCTACCTGTACTGTCATGCTAGTTTGCGTGTAGTCCTACCTGTACTGTCATGCTAGTTGGCGTGTAGTCCTACCTGTACTGCCATGCTAGTTAGTGTGTAGTCCTACCTATACTGTCATGCTAGTTAGTGTGTAGTCCTACCTGTACTGTCATGCTAGTTGGTGTGTAGGCCTACCATGCTAGTTGGTGTGTAGTCCTACCTGTACTGCCATGCTAGTTGGTGTGTAGTCCTACCTGTACTGTCATGCTAGTTAGTGTGTAGTCCTACCTGTACTGTCATGCTAGTTGGTGTGTAGGCCTACCTGTACTGCCATGCTAGTTGGTGTGTAGGCCTACTGTATCTGTACTTGTCCTGTACTCTGTTAGTTGTTATTATGCTAATCTCTTGACTTGATGCCATTTTGTCAAAATTGCTCGTCTTTGAGAGCATAAAAAGAAATTTTTTATCTCGGACAATATCTTTCCATTCCTTAATAAGATTTAAAGGCCTGATATCCCTTTCCTTCTGTTAAACCCCCTTCCTCAAATGATGAATTTCTGATTCTCTTAGCCCCTAGCTCCACTCATTACTGCATTTCTCTCCATCCTCTATCTCTCTCTGCTCATTCTCCCTCTCCCCCAGGAGAACTGGGTGACGCTCATCCCGGAGCATGCATCGGATGTTCTGGAATGGGTGGCATGCATTAATCAAGACAAGTTGATCGTCTGTTACCTCAAGGATGTGAAGGTGAGAGGAGCCACCTACGAGACCTCTAGGTTTTATATTGACCTGCATGAATGTGGTGATGATTATTACCAGCCAGGAGATGAGAGCCGTGTATCCTCGGGTAGGGCAGCCTCAAATACCTCGCGTGTGTACATGAAGTGATGATGTGAGTGCGTAGCCTTGGTTATTCTGCCACGCCCATCTACTGCATGCAATTGCAATGCACATGCTCATGAGTGAAAAGGACCCCTGGGATAATTAAACAGGCTCTGCGAAATATGTAGCGTCTCCAAGGGATTCTGTGAAGGCTTTGGAGGTGCAGATGTTGATGACTGTCTGCATGCATAGCCGGGCCTGGAGGCTTAGGAGGTGTAGATGTTGATGACTGTCTGCATGCATAGCCGGGCATGGAGGCTTAGGAGGTGTTGATGATTGCCTGGAGGCTTTGGAGGTGAGGAGAACGACAGCCTTCTTACCCAGGAAATAGTGGATCCAGTGAACAAAGGAGTACTCCATCCTCCACTCCCCCTCTTCCCCTTCCCTCCTTTTAATGATGGAGAACGAAGAAGAAGAATACTCTCTCATGTCTTCCTCAGCATCTGGTCAAGTGCAGTTCAGACAAAGAATTAAATGTGCGTGGTGGAATTGTTGACCATCCGGACATTAAGGGTTTTTTCTCTTTTTAACACAACTTTCTCAAGAGATGAAATCTTAAGAAGATGCATGGACATTACTACGCGATATCACTGATGGGCTATTATGGAGGCAAGGGGAGGGGGGTCCCTGTAGGAACATTGATGGAAGTACACAAGAAGCATGAAGGGGGGCAACATCCAAAATGTCCACTCACCTCACTGGGTTATATTAATAACTCGGCAGCCAAAGCTAGAGATTTATTTATGTGCTTGTTCGATGATGATATTTGTCATTTCATGCAGTTACATAAGTACCCCCTTGCATAAACCCCCTTACATAAGTACCCCCTTACATACCCCCTTACATAAGTACCCCCTTACATAAGTACCCCCTTACATAAGTACCCCTTACATAAGTACCCTCTTACATAAGCACCCTCTTACATAAGTACCCCTTACATAAGTACCCTCTTACATAAGCACCCTCTTACATAAGTACCCTCTTACATATAAGTACCCCTTACATAAGTACCCCCTTACATATAAGTACCTACCCCTTACATAAGTACCCCCTTACATATAAGTACCACCTTACATATAAGTACCACCTTACATATAAGTACCCCCTTACATAAGTACCCCTTACATAAGTACCCCCTTACATAAGTACCCCTCTTGCATTAGTACCCCCTTGCATAAGTACCCCCTTGCATAAGTACCCCCTTGCATAAGTACCCCCTTACATAAGTACCCCCTTACATAAGTACCCCCTTACATAAGTACCCCCCTTACATATAAGTACCCCCTTACATAAGTACCCCCTTACATATAAGTACCACCTTACATAAGTACCCCCTTACATATAAGTACCACCTTACATATAAGTACCCCCTTACATAAGTACCCCCTTACATAAGTACCCCCTTACATAAGTACCCCCTTACATAAGTACCCCCTATAATCAGAGGTACTGTATGCTATGAGCCAAGATTTTCACTGATTAGAATGTGCGGTGAGAGTCATATAAATCTCTTGCTTCTTCCTGTGTTGGATTTTGGCCTGTGGGGGCATTCTACCACACAGTCTTAATGTTATATAATTATGATAACATCAATATTGTACAGATGAGTACTGGATTAGGCCTTAATTAAGCTAGGGTTAGGGCCAGGGCAGTGGCTAGGGTTATGGCCAGGGCAGTGGCTAGGGTTAGGGCCAGGGCAGTGGCTAGGGTTATGGCCAGGGCAGTGGCTAGGGTTAGGGCCAGGGCAGTGGCTAGGGTTAGGGGCGGGCACTGGCTAGAGTTAGGGTCAGGGCAATGGCTATTACTGCCATGACAATGACTAAGGTTAGGGCCAGGACAGTGGCTAGTTGAGGACCAGGCAATGGCTAGGGTTAGGGCCAGGGCAATGGCAAGAGCAAAGCCATCTAACAATATCAAAATGTTAGGATTTTGTGCAGTTCGTGTGACTTCAGGAGTCAGTCCAATACAGAGTGTTCCAAGATAAATATGTAACTATTTAATTCTGCAAAGATGGTATTTTTGAGGAATATATATTTTCATTGATGTCCAATGCATGAAATTTAGCCTCTGTGCTAAACGCTACCATGAGGACATGCAAATGGTATTGGACTTTTGAACTTCATTGATGCCGTAGTTGGATTAACCCTCACTCAGCACACGTGACGGAGTCTGACAAGTAGTTAGCCATCCAAGCAGCAGCTAGCAATTATGAGCACTGAACTTGTTTACGTATGGAGACGACTTCTCCCCCTGGACATGCTGACGACCGCACTTTCATCAATGGCTACACGGGCGTTTGTGTTTTAGCATCCACGAGATATATTCTCCTCATATTTTGACTTGTACTTCAGCTTTGTTCTTTTGCTGTTACACCTTCTCAATAATCAACTTGAAGTTTACTCTCTTGACGTTTCGACGAGATGCTCTAGCCTTCATCTCAGCAATAATTCCTGATGAAGGCTAAGATGCTCTAGCCTTCATCTCAGCAATAATTCCTGATGAAGGCTAAGATGCTCTAGTCTTCATCTCAGGAACAATTCCTGATGAAGGCTAAGATGCTCTAGTCTTCATCTCAGGAACAATTCCTGATGAAGGCTAAGATGCTCTAGCCTTCATCTCAGGAACAATTCCTGATGAAGGCTAGCCTTCATCTCATCTCAGCAATAATTCCTATGAAGGCTAGGGCATCTAGTAGAATAGTAGAAACGTCGAGAGAGTAAAAATCAAGTTGATTATTGTGGAGGTCATTATAATTTTGTCATGGCAACTGAGAGTTCGTTGATTGTTTTGTTATTTGTTCGTATTTGTTAGTCGGTCATGTTGCTGCACAATTTATCGGATGGCCAATTTGTGAAGAACTTCCCCCTAGACGTGGGCTCCATCAGCGGTTACTCAGGGAAGCGCTATCAGACCGAGTTCTTCTACAGCTTTGTGTCCTTCCTCACTCCCGGCATCTTCTACCGTTGCGACATGACCTCTGAAGACCTCATCCCCACGGTACATGATAACTAATGGACCTTAACAAATAGCTGGATGGAGCTGGTATCCAAGAGCATGTTCAATGGTTCCTTTAATTGAGTGATTTGCCTTTGTTGTTGTTGTTGTTGTTGCTGTTGTTGTTGTTGCTGTTGTTGTGTGTGTGTGTTCATTGCAGCTGCTACTCAATTATCTAAGATACATAGAGAGGGTTGCCAACTCTCACACTCGTATCTCCTCGCACCGTCATGCAACCCACGCAAACCTCGTGTCAAACAAGCAAACCTCGTGCCAAACAAGAAAATCTCATGCCAAACAAGAAAATCTCACGCCAAACAAGCAAATCCCATGCCAAACAAGAAAATCTCATGCCAAAGCAAGAAAATCTCATGCCAAGCAAGAAAATATCATGCCAAACAAGTAAATCTTACGCCAAACAAGAAAATCTCACGCCAAACAAGCAAGTCTCATGCCAAACAAGAAAATCTCACACCAAACAAGAAAATCTCACATCAAACAGCTTGCCAAACAAGCAAATCTCATGCCAAACAAGCAAATATCATGCCAAACAAGTAAATCTCACGCCAAACAAGAAAATCTCATACCAAACAAGAAAATCTCACGTCAAACAAGTAAGTCTCGCGCCAAACAAGAAAATCCCATGCCAAACGAGCAAATCTCATGCCAAAGCAAGCAAATCTCATGCCAAGCAAGCAAATATCATGCCAAACAAGTAAATCTCACGCCAAACAAGAAAATCTCACACCAAACAAGCAAGTCTCACGCCAAACAAGCAAGTCTCACGCCAAACAAGCAAATCTCATGCCAAACAAGAAAACATCATGCCAAACAAGAAAATCTCACGTCAAACAAGTAAGTCTCGCGCCAAACAAGCAAGTCTTATGCTAAAACAAGCAAATATCATGCCAAACAAGAATATCTCTTGTCAAACGAGCAAGTCTCATGCCAAACAAGCAAATCTCACACCAAACAAGCAAATATCATGCCAAACATGAATATCTCGTGTCAAACGAGCAAGTCTCACGCCAAACAATCAAATCTCAAGCCAAACAAGCAAATCTCATGCCAAACAAGCAAATCTCATGTCAAACAAGAAAGTCTCATGCCAAACAAGCAAATCTCCCTCCAAACAAGCAAATCTCATCACACCAAACAAGCAAATCTCATGCCAAACAAGCAAATCTCGTGCCACTCCCTTGATGAAACAAATTCTCACATGACAATGTCGAGACTGGTTCATAAGCATTACAGCGAGAACTGCCAATTGGTAACTCTTTAAAAGCGGCTCTGACTTGGTAGGTTGGTGGGCCGCTGGAATTAGATGGGAGAGAAGATGGAGTGATGGTCAGACATAAGTATTTCCACCAAAAACCTTTAGGCGTACGTATGTCCAAGATGGCTTCATTAAAAATAAGCAATCAGTCATGATGCGTACTGCACATGTGATAGATGCAGCCCGGGTGTCATGTGATGCAGCCTGGGTGTCATGTGATAGATGCAGCCTGGGTGTCATGTGATAGATGCAGCCCGGGTGTCATGTGATAGGTGCAGCCCGGGTGTCATGTGATAGGTGCAGCCCGGGTGTCATGTGATAGATGCAGCCCGGGTGTCATGTGATAGATGCAGCCCGGGTGTCATGTGATGCAGCCCGGGTGTCATGATTCTCTTCAGCCAGTGGAACAGAGTTGGCAGCCTGCATACAGCATATAATAGCGTTGTTGCTGTTCTATACTTATTGCATTATTTCTTCTTGTGTTCACAGGTTTTCAGACAGATGGAAGTGAGAGGTTTTGATGAGACTCTGTTCGAGGCCAAGCAGGTGTTTTACGCCAGCAAAGATGGAACCAGGATTCCCATGTTCATCATGCATAGAAAGGTTGCTCGTAATTCTTAGTGATGCACGTCTAGAGTTATGGTATCACTCAGGGTTAATGTAGGAGGAGGGGGAGGTGGGAGGGGGGGGGGTTGTTCCTCTCTCCCTGAGATTATCAAATAATGCTTTATTTGATTGACTAATGTGATGTAGTAATCCTCTCTTATGTGTCCCCCAGGCCTGTGGCAATTACTGACCAAATTAATTATTATAGTTGTCTCCAAAACCCATGATAGTAGTAGTAGTAGTAGTAGTAGTAAAAGCATGTAATTAAGATTCCTTTGTCTAAGTATGATTATCATTAACAATCATTTTCCAACGAGTCCTCACAATGACCTTCAGTGTGAAGTGATAATTATAGAGTAAAACACAATTATAATATCATCGACGTTTATTCCGAGCACAAATACAAGTTGATATAAAACCAATATTAAAATCTATTAAATATTCATCTAACTCAATATTAAATATTCATCCAGTACTCAATATTAAATATTCATCCAGTACTCAATATTAAATATTCATCTAGTACTCAATATTAAATATTCATCTAGTACTCAATATTAAATATTCATCCATTACTCAATATTAAATATTCATCTATTACTCAATATTAAATATTCATATATTCATCCAGTACTCAATATTAAATATTCATCCAGTACTCAATATTAAATATTCATCCAGTACTCAATATTAAATATTCATCCAGTACTCAATATTAAATATTCATCCAGTACTCAATATTAAATATTCATCCAGTACTCAATATTAAATATTCATCCAGTACTCAATATTAAATATTCATCCAGTACATATTCATCTAGTACTCAATATTAAATATTTATCCAGTATATACTCAATATTAAATATTCATCTAGTACTCAATATTAAATATTCATCCAGTATATACTCAATATTAAATATTCATCCAGTACTAATATTCATCCAGTACTCAATATTAAATATTCATCTAATACTCAATATTAAATATTCATCCAGTATATACTCAATATTAAATATTCATCCAGTACTCAATATTAAATATTCATCCAGTACTCAATATTAAATATTCATCCAGTACTCAATATTAAATATTCATCCAGTACATATTCATCCAGTATATACTCAATATTAAATATTCATCTAGTACTCAATATTAAATATTCATCCAGTACTCAATATTAAATATTCATCCAGTACTCAATATTAAATATTCATCCAGTACTCAATATTAAATATTCATCCAGTACTCAATATTAAATATTCATCCAGTACTCAATATTAAATATTCATCTAGTACTCAATATTAAATATTCATCCAGTATATACTCAATATTAAATATTCATCCAGTACTCAATATTAAATATTCATCCAGTACTCAATATTAAATATTCATCCAGTACTCAATATTAAATATTCATCCAGTATATACTCAATATTAAATATTCATCCAGTACATATTCATCCAGTATATACTCAATATTAAATATTCATCCAGTACTCAATATTAAATATTCATCCAGTACTCAATATTAAATATTCATCCAGTACTCAATATTAAATATTCATCCAGTACATATTCATCTAGTACTCAATATTAAATATTCATCCATTACTCAATATTAAATATTCATCCAGTACTGGTTGGTGATTTGTATCCAGCGCAAAGGGATGTGGTGCATTACGATATTGAGAACGTGTATGGTGTATGTACCATCACAATTCAAGTTATATTCAAGTGATACTGTGTGATGGGGGTGCTGTAGCACTCTCTAAAAAAAATTATTTTTTATCCCTGTTTCAAAATGGCAGACGACAAACCCGTGGGGGGGGGGGGGATCAGAAAACTCACATCGACCTAAATGGTGTTTCAACTGATATTATCTCCAAAATACTCCAAAATGGTTTAGAATTCTTTGCTAAGGTAGTCAACTAGCAGACCCTTTCCCCCCCCCAGAAAAAAAATTCTTCATGGAGGAGTGTGTCCATCTTCATGGAGTGTGTGTGTCCATCTTCATGGAGTGTGTGTGTCCATCTTCATGGAGGTGTGTATCCATCTTCATGGAGGTGTGTGTCCATCTTCATGGAGGTGTTTGTCCATCTTCATGGAGGTGTGTGTCCATCTTCATGGAGGTGTGTGTCCATCTTCATGGAGGTGTGTGTCCATCTTCATGGAGGTGTGTGTCCATCTTCATGGAGGTGTGTATCCATCTTCATGGAGGTGTGTATCCATCTTCATGGAGGTGTGTATCCATCTTCATGGAGGTGTGTATCCATCTTCATGGAGGTGTGTGTCCATCTTCATGGAGGTGTGTATCCATCTTCATGGAGGTGTGTGTCCATCTTCATGGAGGTGTGTATCCATCTTCATGGAGGTGTGTGTCCATCTTCATGGAGGTGTGTGTCCATCTTCATGGAGGTGTGTGTCCATCTTCATGGAGGAGTGTATCCATCTTCATGGAGGTGTGTGTCCATCTTCATGGAGGTGTGTGTCCATCTTCATGGAGGTGTGTATCCATCTTCATGGAGGAGTGTATCCATCTTCATGGAGGTGTGTATCCATCTTCATGGAGGTGTGTATCCATCTTAATGGAGGTGTGTGTCCATCTTCATGGAGGTGTGTATCCATCTTCATGGAGGTGTGTATCCATCTTCATGGAGGTGTGTGTCCATCTTCATGGAGGTGTGTATCCATCTTCATGGAGGTGTGTATCCATCTTCATGGAGTGTGTGTGTCCATCTTCATGGAGGTGTGTGTCCATCTTCATGGAGGAGTGTATCCATCTTCATGGAGGTGTGTGTCCATCTTCATGGAGGTGTGTATCCATCTTCATGGAGGTGTGTATCCATCTTCATGGAGGTGTGTATCCATCGTCATGGAGGTGTGTGTCCATCTTCATGGAGGTGTGTATCCATCTTCATGGAGGAGTGTATCCATCTTCATGGAGTAGTGTATCCATCTTCATGGAGGTGTGTATCCATCTTCATGGAGGTGTGTATCCATCTTCATGGAGGTGTGTATCCATCTTCATGGAGGTGTGTATCCATCTTCATGGAGGTGTGTATCCATCTTCATGGAGGTGTGTGTCCATCTTCATGGCGGTGTGTGTCCATCTTCATGGAGGTGTGTATCCATCTTCATGGGGGTGTATATCCATCTTCATGGAGGTGTGTATACATCTTCATGGAGGTGTGTGTCCATCTTCATGGAGGTGTGTATCCGTCTTCATGGAGGAGTGTATCCATCTTCATGGAGGTGTGTATCCATCTTCATGGAGGTGTGTATCCATCTTCATGGAGGTGTGTATCCATCTTCATGGAGGTGTGTATCCATCTTCATGGAGGTGTGTATCCATCTTCATGGAGGTGTGTGTCCATCTTCATGGAGGTGTGTGTCCATCTTCATGGAGGTGTGTGTCCATCTTCATGGAGGTGTGTGTCCATCTTCATGGAGGTGTGTGTCCATCTTCATGGAGGTGTGTGTCCATCTTCATGGAGGTGTGTATCCATCTTCATGGAGGTGTGTGTCCATCTTCATGGAGGTGTGTGTCCATCTTCATGGAGGTGTGTGTCCATCTTCATGGAGGTGTGTGTCCATCTTCATGGAGGTGTGTGTCCATCTTCATGGAGGTGTGTATCCATCTTCATGGAGGTGTGTGTCCATCTTCATGGAGGTGTGTGTCCATCTTCATGGAGGTGTGTGTCCATCTTCATGGAGGTGTGTGTCCATCTTCATGGAGGTGTGTATCCATCTTCATGGAGGTGTGTGTCCATCTTCATGGAGGTGTGTGTCCATCTTCATGGAGGTGTGTGTCCATCTTCATGGAGGTGTGTGTCCATCTTCATGGAGGTGTGTATCCATCTTCATGGAGGTGTGTATCTTTTTTTCCACTCGCAAAACTTGCACACAATCGGTCCATTCATAAAAACATTAGTGACAGAAGATTCCAAATGTTCAAATGCATGTCCACATCTTCCCTGTTTCTCGACTACGGTAAGTTGAATAGCGTTAGTTGCCCATGATGCGATGAAGCTAGCTCACCTGCTATTTTATAATGAAAATAATCGTCCTCCATATCACTTGATCGGAGCGAATGACCTGCACTCAGTTCTATTTGATTGGTAGAGTTCTCCTGTGCATCTGTTGCCAGGTCTTTGAAGGAGGCTGTAGCTGACCCTACACGGGTACAGTCAACATTGGCAACAAGACCTGGCAAGTGCAGCTGTATGTAGTGGATTATCTCAACAATACCAACACGACATGGCATGTTCTGACATGTGTAGTGTCCATCTAAAAACGGGTAAACGTTTTGGATTGACTCGTCAATAAAGAAATGAAATAAGAATTTACCAATGTAGACCACAAACATTTATAGGACCCTTTACCTATTAATATAATGTAGACCACAAACATTTATAAGACCCTTTACCTATTAATATAATGTAGACCGCAAAAAAATTTTTTACAGGAACCTTTACCTATTAATATAATGCTATATATAATGTAGAATATAAAATATAATGTAGACCACAAACATTTTATATGACCCTTTACCTATTAATAATAATAGTGTAGACCACAAACATTCTGTAGGACCCTTTACCTATTAATATAAAGATAAAGACCACCAAATTGAATACCAAATCTAATACAGGTTTTTTATTTTATGTAAATCTTGTGGTCTTCTTTTTTGATGCTTTATTGACGGGTTAAAAAATTATACTCTTTTACAATTATTTTCAGCTGACATCAAATTACTTTGAGGCTTCTTGTTTTCTGTCCTCACCAAGTCGAATTAAAAATGAAAAACAATACAACACATCCACATTCACTGGTAACGTGTTTCACACAACAAATGCATGTGACTTACGATCCGTTTGAATAACAGAGTGTATACGTGTATAAAAACTTCAGACAGATAATGATGGGTGTGGTTTTATGCACACGATGGGTGTGGTTTCATGTGCGCATAGTCTTGATCAACAGTTGGGTTGCTCTAGTCCTATATTAAAGCGCTGATCCCTCAGTGTAACATGAATGTGCAGCACCTCCTTCATGAGCAACTTTCACCACTTGTCGGCTCTATCAACCACAGAGAGTCTCTTGTCTCAGGATTGGGTGGTATTGATTCTACACATCCATGCATGCTCTGCAATTTAGCAGACTTCCTCAAGTTTTCCCTTTCTACATAATACATCTTTATGCTCCTTGATTCGGATCTGTGAAACACGTTGCCAGCGAGCGAGTGTGGATGTGTTGCCAGCGAATGTGGATGCGTTGCCAGCGATTGTGGATGCATTGCCAGCGAGTGTGGATGCTTTGCCAGCAAGTGTGGATGCGTTGCCAGCAAGTGTGGATGCGTTGCCAGCGAGTGTGGATGCATTGCCAGCGAGTGTGGATGCTTTGCCAGCGAGTGTGGATATGTTGTCAGAGAGTGTGGATGTGTTGCCAGCAAGTGTGGATGTATTGCCACCGAGTGTGGATGTGTTTCCATCGAGTGTGGATGTGTTGCCAGCGAGTGTGGATGTGTTGCCAGCGAATGTGGATTTGTTGTGTTGTTTTCTTTTGATTTGCCTGATAAAGTATTTCTGTTGGAACATTTGGCACTAAAAACAAGCCGACTGTTCTGTTTTTTAAAAGGAAAAGGTTTTTTTTGTCTTTTTACGTATCTCCGTCAAGGAGGCCATGTTTTCACCCCAGGTTTGTTGGTTTGTCTGTCCATCTGTTGGCAGGATTACACAAAAACTTACGGATGGGTTTTCATGAAATTGTATGGACGGGTTAGGCGTGGGGTCAAGGACTGACCCTTGGTAGTGACTTGATTTAAACATTATTAGAAGCCACCAGAAAGGGCGTGTCAATTGGCATTGTTGGCCATTTTGTTTAGGGATATAACTGTGCATGCGTCTTTTGCGTTGGCAATGGTCAGCTCACAAATTATGAACTTTTTCATATTTCATCAACTCCGTCAAAAATAATTGGGAGTATCGGAGGTTTACATCCTCTGATTGCTCGTTTCCCAAACAACCACCTGCAAGAAGTTAGTTAATCACTAACTCCTAACTAAAGTACTCATTAAAATCACCTTCTCATCAAATTATATCATCAAATTATATTCACTCGACATTTCGACTAGATGCTCTAGTTGTAGTCTTCATCAGGAATAATCGAAACATCGAGTGAGTAAAATTTGAAGTTGATTATTGAGAAGGTGATTTTAATGTTATTATGTCAACTGAGAGATCATTGAAAGTAATCGTGCCCATATACACACACACACACACACATGTCATGATCATAAGTGCTTATCTGAAGGTTTGCACTTTTGACTGTCAGAGGAGTAAATATCTGAGGAAACCAACCAATCACTTCTTGGTAGTGTAATCATATATACAACTCTTGCCGACTCATTGCACAAACACATGTTTATTGTGTTGATGATCCTTTACCCAATTCAGTGTTTTATTTTGGGACAATTTGGTGTCTTCTGGTAGCAAAATTATGATGTCTGACCTATTGCACGCAAGTTGTGGGGGGGGGGGGGGGGGGGGGGGGGGGAATAGATCAAGATCCTTGAAGACTGAACTAGCCAAGGATTCCAGGCATGCTTAAGTGTTTTAGGGGTTAAAATCCACCAGAACCACCCTTGAGGATACTTAGAAGCATATGAGCTAGGGCTAGGGCTAGGGCTAGGGCTAGAACTTTTTTGATGGCATTATAAAACAGGCCAATACGTGTCTGGTGAGAAAAACCGACTAAATGTAGTGGAACAATTATTGTTGTTGTTTTGGTCAAAATATGATCAATTTGCTAGAGCTCTCCTCCATGTACAAGCCTGTGGTAGTTATAAGCTCAGGTGCCCATTGTAGAGGACAAAATAAGTCCTTACAATGAGCTGCATCGGTCGATGCACTTACCCTTCATGAACAGAACATTGCTGTGCATGCTTTGAGTGAGCACATTAGGCACTTGCTTCAGCTGCTGTACCTTCTGTCAAGTCGTCTATTTACAGAGATGACTTGTGCGGATAATTAGCTAGTGGCCTCAGCGTTGGACCATGGAAGGTCGTTTAAACGTTGTTACTAAAAAAAATCAACATTCTTCTCTTCGCTGCTAGTGCTGGAGCAGAATTTAAGCAGCGAGTAAACCCTCCACAGGAGCTAAAAAGAAAGAAAAATTACTAGAAGTAGCGGATGGGAGGGGCTCTTTTTTTCTCCTAGCTCTACGGAGAGCTACTCGCTATAATAGGGTTCCTCGCATAATGCAAGGAGTTTGCAGGGTTTGTTAGGGGTTGCTTCAGTGATGACTTGACTCATGGATCTTATCTATACCTGAACTTTACCTGTTTCTTCTTCAATTTCTGGCCCATTTCTCTTTTCATATTCCTTTAGCTGACTATGACAACAACAAAAAGTAGCCCAGAGGGCGTCTTTTTTCTCATAATGATAAAGTTTTGCAAAGATAATCATTCTAATTAAGAAATAACTTACTAAATGAATACTAGTTAATAATCATAATTGCCCCAGGTGGTCTGTTGTATGTCCACTCCAGACCTGAACTAGTATAGTATCACCTTCAACATTATCTAGCTAGAGCTCATGTGTGGTATCCTTTACCTTCAACATTGTCAGCTAGGATTAGTATCCTTTACCTTCAACATGTCAGCTAGGACTAATGGTGTGGTATCCTTTACCTTCAACATTGTCAGCTAGGACTAATGGTGTGGTATCCTTTACCTTCAACATTGTCAGCTAGGACTAATGGTGTGGTATCCTTTACCTTCAACTTTGTCAGCTAGGATTAATGGTGTTGTATCCTTTACCTTCAACATTGTCAGCTAGGATTAATGGTGTGGTATCCTTTACCTTCAACATTGTTCGCTAGGACTAATGGTGTGGTATCCTTTACCTTCAACACAGCCTATCAGAGACTAAAGGCCTGTCCACACTGCACTTAAGGGGAGAATCGACCCTGTTGTGGGTTTTAAAAAAAAGGTGTCATAACTATTGAATGCTTAATCCATTTCCAAAGATTATGGTCTCAAAATGTAGCTCATTCTAGGTGCTTTCCAATGACATAAGAATAATGGTGTTGCAATAAACCTGGACTGAAACATGGGGAAAACCACAAAGGTCCTTTAAAATGTTTAGATGCGCTCCTGTACCCGAACCACAGGTCTTCAACACTTGCTATTTATGGTATTAGAGTGATCACAGATATATACGTGTTTTGAATAGTTTGTTTTATTTTTTATTTTTTATTCCCCCCAACACCCCCAATTTCATTTTTATGCATCAGACTGACTATATCTCATCAGAAAATGACTGGATTGGTTATAAATGTATTGAAAAAAGGAGTAATGCAAGAGCTTTCATAATATATAAAAATTATTTACTACAGACAAAAATTGAATGAGTTACACGGTATCATGTGATGTCACTACATGAAAATTACATTTCATAATAAATCAGTTTGAAAAGTACAACAATAAAATAACATGAAAATATTGATGAAAGAGTTATTTTATGATAAATTGACTATATGAATTTCAGTTTGGGGTTCAGCACTGTAAGTACAAGCATCATCATCACTCCAAACAGAACACAACAGACATGCTGGGTGTGTTGTGAGTAAGAGTTGCCAGTCACTGGAGGGGGCAAATCTAGAGCTGCAGACAATGTGGCAAGTCCTGTCCTCCCCTTTCCCATCAACCTAGCTCCGAACACTGATTTGCTGTTCAAACCCTTAGCCTCACTGCTGCATGGATCAGTAATGTTATACTTCCAGCTACACCCATTACAGTCCAGGGACAACATTGTGACTAACCCTCTTCGGTTACCTACACCTTCAGAAAGACTAACACTTGAATTGCAGGTTGGACATCTCACAAAGTCAGCAATGTGGGACAAGGTAGAAATGCTGACAATGCGATTGCCTGTACCCATAAAATCTTCATCGAGTAGCTTGGCTGCCCCACTAGCAACCTTTTTCAATTTACGTTGACTAGCAGTCTGAGAGTGCATGGTAACAGGAACAGATTCCACAGAGGTTGAAACAGATTCCACAGCAGTCTGCCTCAAAATTGGAGCAGATTCCCTACGAATCTGCCCCAGTCTTGATGCAGACTCCCCAACAATCTGTCCCAAGATAGAAGCAGACTCTCCAGCAATCTGCCCCACTCTTGAAGCAGATTCACCAGCAATCTGTCCCAAGGTTGAAGAAGACTCCCTAGAAATCTCCCCCACGCTTGAAGCAGTAATCTGCCCCACGCTTGAAGCAGACTCCCCAGCAATCTGCCTCATGCTTGACACAGGCTCCCCAGCAGCCTGCCCCAAACCAACAAGTTCAGCGCTCGCATGCAAAGGCCAGCCTGAACAACAGACTGACCTGTTCTAGGGGAGGACCTACTACGGACTCGCTACTAGTCCGAACCGGAGGGTTTGACGGTGAAGAAGAGCCAGCATCACTCGTGTCTTCAGCTTCTCTTCTCATCTTCTTCACCGGTCGTACCCCAGGGAAGACTGGGTCTCTTCTTCCGACGACAACTGGAACGATGCATGATAATAGCTTTAGGATCGCATAGAATCACACAGAAGGTCGATCAAAGTTGAGAACTGAGAAAGAACAACGTGGCGTGCGCAGGAGCAGACCTTTATACCCCCCTTTGCACAGAGAGCACGGAAATGACGGAATAGTACTGAGCGATATTTTAGCCAAGTTTCAAGTCTTGGCCATGAACGGTTATTATATTATGAACGATCCAACTTACTGCGTTTATTCAGGCTTCTTCTTGTTCATCGCGCACAGTTGTGCAATGAAATGGGAGGATAAAAAGTATCATAACTCAAGAATGGTTGACAATAAAATGTTGAAACTTGAAATGCAGCTAGTTTAATAGTGAAGGTACAGAATGATGGGGGGAAGAAAAAAAGAAGAAAAAAAGGGGGAAATGGTCTACTCCAATTCGAGTCCCCCCTTAATGTGTGTGATTCCCGGGGGGGGGGGGGGGGGGGGGGGGGAACACTCTTCAAGTCAATGTGCATTCATTGCATCCAAACTGGCACAGAAATAAACCATATGAAGCAAAAATAATAAGCCAACCAAAGTCAGTCAAAATCACACACTGCAGCTGTAGTTGAGATGGAGTTTGTCTTTGTGTCCTTTTCTTGCTGATCAGCTTCTACAGGAAACATTGTCTGCAGAGAAGAAAGGAGATAGCTGAGGGGAAGGCAGAACCAACGAAGGTTGCGACGGCGCAAACTTCAGAAGTCCAGATGCAGGGCGTGTGAACATAGCAACCGTTCTCTAGCTACAGTATGTAGTTGGTCTAGCTACTGCTGCAGGCCACAGATACAAAGTTCCCAACTGCAGCATCATGAACACACAGGACGGTGACACTCGCATAGTTATTTGAACGCTTTAATTTGTTGCTCTGATTCGACTCAAAGCACATCAAGGTGGACCAGAATAATGCACATTATTTTAATTCGAATTCAGTGTGGACGCGACCAATGTGCATTGATGTGTGTCGAGGTGTGCGGTGTGTACAGGCCTTAATGGTGTACTCACCTAATATACATATTCATTAATCAAGTTAAATAATTTTGTCACAGGGCATTCCAATGGATGGCAGTCACCCAACTTATCTCTATGGTTATGGGGGGTTCAATGTCTCTCTGACGCCCTCGTTCAGCATTTCCAGGATAATTTTCATGCAGAACATGGGAGGTGTTTGTGCCATAGCAAATCTGAGAGGAGGAGGGTGAGATCTTTGATTGCTGCCGCTAGTGCTGTTGGTGAGGTGTGTGTGTGTGTGTGGCAATGTGTCTATAGGGAGTATGGAGATGAGTGGCATAAGGCTGGGATCTTGGAAAGGAAACAAAACGTGTTTGATGACTTCATAGCAGCTGCTGAATATCTCGTGGAGAACATGTACACAAACCCAAGAAAGTAGGTGTGGTATTCTGTAATTTCTTGCAAGATGTTTGTCATATTCTCTCTCCTTACCTTCCTTCCCCACCTTACCTCTCTCCCTTCTTCCACTCTCTTTCTTTCCTTCTAACTCTTTTCAGGTTGTCCATCCATGGTGGTTCTAATGGAGGTCTGCTGGTGTGTGCTGTGGCCAACCAGAGGCCAGAACTGTTCCAGTGTGTGGTTTCACAAGTTGGGTACGCCTACCAGTGTTGTTGCCTCGGTCACGGATGTGTTGCACTACTCAACATCACATTGTCTTTTTTAACTTTTTGCAGTGTCTTGGACATGCTGAGATTTCACAAGTTTACTATTGGCTATGCTTGGTATTAGCAGTTTCTGTCTTGTCTGTATGTCAGACTGTCTCACTGTCTGTTTGCCGCCTGTCAGTCAACAGTTGTTTGTGTGTGTGTGCGTTCAGGTGTACTGATTATGGAAATCCAGACCAGGAGGAAGATTTCAAGTTCCTATACAAGTACGTTAGTAATCAAAATATATTCATGTGAAGTTCATTGTCATAGAGATTAGTGCGGCAGTGTTTTTAATTGCTGTCGTTATTTTTTCTTCCCGTTTTCGTTTGTGAAACTGTCAGGTATTCTCCCCTCCACGCCATCACTGTGCCCCCCGGAGACGCTCAATATCCAGCAATTTTGTTACTGACGGCGGACCATGATGACAGGGTTGTCCCGCTCCACTCCTTCAAGTTCATTGCTGAAATCCAATGGCTCTTGCGGAATGTGGATAAACAGGTGTGAATAGTGGGATATTGCAAAATTCATCTTTTCCCTGAAATTTTAATTGCTTATTTGGTTTCTCCAACTACTCCTCTGACATCACAATGGTCCAAACTTTTGTGCCACAATCTTTAGTTGTTTGATGTCTCTTGTTCGTTTGTGTGCCACAGACAAATCCACTTCTAATTCGGATCGAGACTAAAGCTGGCCATGGCATGGGCAAGCCCACGTCTAAAATAGTAAGAGTTGTAATGAGTAGTAGGTAGTTATAACTCTTTTCCAAGTGTCAGACTGCGCACACACCACACACACACACCACACACACACATTATTTAAGGCACCACAGAAGAAAAAAAGCACAGCACACCACTGGCTATGGTCTCCTTTTCCATTTTTGCAATAAATATAGATTAAAATAGCAGATGTCGTTATAATGGATTTTTTTAAATTCATTTCGGTGTATATAGCACTAGTCAACTTGAGATTGTAAGCATGTGAGTTGTTCCTATTCACAGTATTCCTTTGCTTGCCACTAGATCGATGAATCTGCTGACATTTATGGCTTCATGGCTGAAGTGATGGACATCAATTGGACGTCTGATTAACTCAAGTGGCACCTGTGATGGTGTGGTGTGTGATTTTGATAGGGTTATTTTGTTCATGATTCAGTTTAGTTTGTGTGATTTATATCATCACAAAGCAGTGAGTGGTGTGTGATTTTGATACGATTATTTTGTTCATGATTTCATATCATCACATAACAATGGCTTACCAACTTTTGTAGCTCTATATATTATGTTTATATAGTATATACTTAGTTTGTTAATTCAGATTGTCTAGAGCACAAGATGCTGTTTCCCACCATTGTGGGTCTCGGCATTGACATCTACACTGGATTATATATACCGCAAAAAGCAGTAAAGGCAGTCTCGAGCAGTAGTAGTTACAGCAAGTAAAAGCAGAAGAGCAGAAAGGAGCAGTTCCTCTAGTAGCAAAATGGAAAGCAGAAGAAGAAAGACAAAGGCTAGAAGCGAACAAGCTGGCAGAATTGGAAAGACTGAGACTAAAAACTGCTGAGAGACTAGAAGTCCAATATTTGGCGATGGCTGGGCAGCTGTTGCCTTTAAATGCCTTAGGGTTGTATCTCCCCCAGCTGGCGGCTATAGCATATCTTTGGAATTTGTTCATTGGTGACTTTCACTTACCCATAGATTGTAAACATGTCCATGACTAACCCATAGATTGTAAACATGTCCATGACTATATAACCGAAGGAGTAGAAGGGATTTCTATGGCAATAATCTTTGTAGCTATTATGATGAGCAGGAAGAATGGTCTTGATCAGTTGTCTGTGACTGGGGCACTTCTTTGCAGCCAAGGATAATGTTATAGAGAGGAATAGAATCTACAGGATGAATCATTGCTATCCTCTAATTGCAGTTAGTCTCCAAGCCAATGTCCACCCTAACAAAGATTTTCTAAGGGCATTAGAGAGGACCATAACCTTTAACTAGTAAGTGTTGAAATAGAAAAAGCTTGTGGTTACCACTTTATAGCTCCATAGATTCTGCAAACTTCATCTATGGAAAAGGTGGGTATCTCTGTGAGCTCTTCTTACATTTTTCATAGGTATAACTATACCCAAGCTAAAGTGGGGGTACCTCAAAACCTGAGGGCCTGATTTCTCTGCATGAATATCTCTTAGATTGCCAAGTGCTCGAGAGCTGGGGGAAAACCCTACCGATTACTAGGCTTATAAAGTACGTGGTCAGGGTGGATTGGAAAATGAATTTTAACGAAATATTTTCCAACCGCCGCGTTGAGTTTTGGCGCCTAATTGTCGTATATATACAGTTGGGGCTTTCTCTGGCCACTGGTGCTTATTTATGCAGAGAAATCGGGCACTCTGGTTTTGACACAATTTTAGCTCCAGTAACTTGGGCACGGTTATATATATATATACCTATATATGAAAAATGTTTTAGTATCAAAAGAGAGCACACAGAGAGACCTATCTTTTGAGCTATATATATCAAGTCTATACCATGAAGTGTGCAGAATCTATGGAGCTATAAAATGATAACCACAAGTTTTTATTGTTATTTATTTATTTATTTGACCACAAAACATTATTCATATTAATAACAAAATTAATAATTTCGGTGGGTCTCAGAGAGCCCAGTGCTGCTGCTGTGGTCCCCCTTCTGCACTGCAATGGAGATATACTGGAGTAGGTACTAAGTAGACCTTGGATCAAGTCAAAGATGTTGCCCAAGCTCCTTAATAAAGGTACACGCCTCCAGACCCAACCCTCTCAGAAATCTGAACTGTTAGAGGAACAAAGTACTGAGACAATGCAAAATCAGCGTTTTTCAGCCTCTTAAGATCCTCATCATGACTGCCACCACCCCTGCCACAATAGTGGCTCTGTACAGAAGGAAGGGATGAATATATCGGGGTAGGTGAGATCCTAAACCAGTACTTTACTTTCCCCAATAGCCACCCCACCATCTTATCTAATCTGAAGGTTCAATTTTTGATTGGATTTTTTTATTTGTTTGTTTATTTTTATGTATTTATATTTAATTAATATTTCGCTTTGCTCTCGGGGAAGGGAATGTTTTGGATGGTGTCCTGATGTGCTCTCAGATTGAGCAGCTACCATGGGCATGTGGAGAGAGGTGAACAGAGGAAGCCATCAACAAACTCTCAATAGAATATGACTTTCTCAATCAACTAAAATCTGTAAGTCGATATTTTGGCTAGATGTTCGCCTACACAAGGAATAATGAGATGTATAAAGACTCACATGAGGTGATATAATTATAGCCAGTTATCCACCATGTGATGGGAAGCACACCCTGGTACATTTGCTACATCCTGTCACGCACATCACACTTATGCTATGGTTCTATAATCATGGGATGGATATATAGCTAGCTGGCTATATATATACATGTCAACCTCATGTACTCGATTCTTTATCAGGGTATATATAATGAGGGATGCTAACTGAATGTTGAGAGCAAATACATTATTGTTTTGTGCCATGGTCACTAGACTAATAATTCCACTTTTTTTTCCTTTCTGACCTTCACGATGGCTGGGGCATCTCGCCCAAATGTTGGCCATAACTTTGAATTGAAGTTGTTTTTATAAGGGCCGTTTTCTTGTTGTTTTGTGTAGACTTCTGAGAATCAGCCATCGAATAAAATGTTCTGGCCTAAGTATTATTTAGTGGGATGGACTTAGAAATTCAATACTATTTCACCACATTCAGGACAGCTGGTAACTGGGACATCAGTTTGCCCTCTAACTTGGATTGACCACTCCTAGAGTTCTTGAGAGATAGAATATTCTTCTAGTATTAGTGTAATTCCTGTAGCTAGCCAATTGTGACCATACAATTATCGCTAGGCACTGTATCTGATAATAATCTATTGTCTTATAAGGTAATTTGACAAGTTGGTTGCTTCTGGTGAGAATTTCCATGGGTGTAATATTTGCAGCCCTGCAAGGTTCTTATCAGAACACCACACCCTCGTTAGCTGAAAATGTGTTAATCCTGTTTACTGGAATGCTATATATATCAACTGATAAGGCAAAGGACCTGCCCATCCTTTTGTTAGCAAACCTTTTGTTACAAACAAAAGTATCTAATAACACTTTGCAGACTATAAAAGAAGGACTGCTTGACCTATCGAAGTCCAGAAAGTCCAGGATCAACTATCTGGTTTAATCTCTATTGCTCTACCAACTACTACATTCTTCACCAACATGAATGCCTTCAACATTATTATCCTGGTGCAGTTCATTCAGGTATGTAGGTTATTATCATAGTATAACTGCAGAGAAATCCTACAGTTTTGTTTTGTCTTCAATGTGAGTGAGTACTTTTGGCTATTATGTATTTCAGGTGTTTTGGGTACTTGGGGCACCAGTTGAAAGGGAAATGTCCGACACTAGTATGATACCACGTAACAAGAGGCAAGTTGCGGAAAAGGTAACCGTGTTATAGTGTTCATTCCCTGTATTTTCAATACTGCAAGTATTTTATCTGGTTTACAAATTGTTGAACTTACTTCTACACCCAAAGGATTCCACTTTGGCTGCTACTACTGCTGTTGATTATACAACTGAAGTTCCTGTTACTACTACTCCTGCTGTTGATTATACAACTGAAGTTCCTTTGTCCGTAAACTCATCCAAGGCTGCTGAAAGCCCAACCAAGGATATTGGAGTCATCATTGAAATGACAAACTCAGAAGCAACACCAGAAGAAACATCAGTAGAAACACCAGAAGCAACACCAGAAGAAACATCAGTAGAAACACCAGAAGCAACACCAGAAGAAACATCAGTAGAAACACCAGAAGCAACACCAGAAGAAACATCAGTAGAAACACCAGAAGCAACACCAGAAGAAAATGAGATGGAGAACAACAACGTTGGCAATGCTACACCCACCTCTGCCAACATGACCACACCATCAGTTCTACCGGAATAACAGGAGAACATTATAGAAGGAAAATATAATGGGTGTAGTATAAACCTTATGTACATGCTTATCTGAGATGAACCACTCCTAGATTACATTTAATTAATTGCCTCTTGTGTGGTTGTTGCATTTTTGTGTAAATGTTACTACTGCTGATCTATTGTTCTATAAACAACAAGACATGGTCTAGAACTGTCAGTGCCCTTGTTAAGGCAAAGCACCAGCTGCATATCACACACCCACCCTATGAGCAAGGGGCATTGCGTTCAGGATATGGAGTATATATATACCATAGACGTCACTGAACTAGCTATGGTCATACTACTAAATCCCCCCTCCCTTAGCATTCCGAGCCATTTTGAAGATTCTGAAAAGGCTTTCAAGATAATGAGACGATGAGACGCAACTATATAGTCCTTTTTTTATATATTTTTAAATATAATGCCATCAAGTAAGGAGCCTGGTAGCAGCCTTCACCTTGTTTGTTACCTTGAAGCCTTCAAAATCCTTTTCAGAAATCTTGAAATGATTTGGGACACTAGGTGAGGAAATTAAGTATGTTAAAAAAATTTAAAAAATTAATTAATAAAAACCATGATTCTGCCTTTTCTGAACTCCACAAGGCTGGAAACCTGCTTTCACTGTATCCACTTGAAGACAAAGGACTGAGCTTTAGGGATGCAGTGTGGATAGGTAGGCAGACAAAAATTGGAAGGACAAGTATATACAAGTCTGGAACCATGATTGTTGAGTCCAAACACGAAGGTAAAAAAAAAAAAAAGAAGGCAGAATTTCTAATGAGACCCCCAGAATTTAGGCGTGCATGCGAGCACTCGAGTTAAATTAGAGGTGCTGCATTTTGGCTTCTTGTTTTTGACATTACTGCATGGCAGTCGGGACACTTATGGTGAAGACACTCCAACTTCTTTTTAGGCATCTGAAAATCATTGACCAGGTCAGTGTGGAAGTGAAGTATACTAAAGATGGAGAACAGGTTAAATCAGTTATTATAAGAGAAGGAAAAGGAAGAAGAATTGTCTGAACATGAGAATGATAATTATATAATGATGATGTAGATTTAAGTAGATTGCTACAAAGAGAGAAGAAACTCGCCTGGAACATATGTTCGGACATCGTGCACTAACGAGAGACACACATGCATTTTAGGGTCCCCACATGTTCACACCTAACCCACTCTTTATCATACGCATTCCTGTTGTATATACCCTTCGGGTCTCCAGGACAACTCTATCCACCAAAAACTATTGCACCAGTCAGATAGGAGAGATGTTCTGATTGGTGTCCTTAGTGCATTCATGTTTGGGAACAAACCAATCAGATGCAGTATTTTATAATCGTGTTATTGGCTGTCCTGTGGTAAGCGCTTGGCCAGTTGTAGGCTTTCTGTGGCATACATTTTATACTTTCATCGTGTGTGTTGAGCCAATAAAATTACTAGCACTAAAATTTTATACTCATGGGGAAAAAAATTTGGGGGGGGGGAATCTCAGATGACCCTCTTCAAATTGTTCCTCTGCCTCCAACTTCTTGTCGTCATACGAATTCCTGTCCACTTTTTAAACCCTATGCTATATAGCACGAATTCTTCTTCTTTTATTAGTGCAATTCCCTTATGGAATTCACTTCCAGAATGTATTATTAGTTTATCTTCTAACTTTGCCTTTAAAAGACATTTAGAGGGGGGGGGGGGGGGATTTCTTGCCATTAACTAAACTTAACTTAGTGAGCTATATATCCTTTTTGTTTCTTTACACTGTTTGTTTGTCTTGTCATCCCTTCCCTTGTTCATGGTTCACCTTAATAGCTAGTTAGTCCACCCAAATGCTCTGTGTTGTTTTGCATTGAAAGTTGTATTAAATAAATTTTAAATGAGTCCAGTACGAAATGTTCTCTTAGAGTTCACACTCTTTTTATTTTAATTTTTTTTAATTTTTATATTTTATTGTTTTTACTAACAGTATTCACTGAAACAATAAAGCCCATCTCACTACAACGTGTTGTAAATTAGTTCAGCTGTAGTTACCTGCACATGGGACCGAGCCACCCATTTGTTCACCTACGTTAATTGTTCATGCAATTTTTATTACGTCTCTGCTGACCCACCTAACTCATCCCAACCAATCGCAAGCCCTACATCATACTCAGGAGCACTCTCTGCTCAACATCTAAGCATGGAAGCCAATGGCAGAAATCGTCAGAACATTCATCTGAAAGGAAGTTTAATTTAATTGTCTTTGGAGTTAATGAAGAATTACCAAATGGTTCACCGGATTTCTCTGACAGAAGAGTGACCTTGAAAATGTGGCATCCATTTTCTCTAATCTAATATTGATCCTTCGATCAAGACTAGTGTAAGGCTAGTGTGATCAGAGACCATAGTCTGGATAAGTACCACCCAGTCGACTTGTCAAAGACCCATCTTGAGTCGTACCTCAGAAGTTGTGATCTACTTTACAAAAGGAAAGCCCCCCCCCCAATTCATCAAGCCAGACCTCACTCCACCTGAGGTGTATGGAATCAATTCTACTCAGGTCCCTCATCAGTTCAGGTTTGAATAGAAAAATACGAGGTAAATGTGGTCAGCTGCATGCAATTAATCTGCTCCAACCCAACTTCATCAACACCTGTAACCTCCCGAATCTTGATTACGACTCATCCCAACTGGGAGCTCTTTCTAACCCGCCCAAAATATCTCCCCTCCCTCAATTACCCCCCGCATGACTATCTATACAAATATGCACTTTCAATGCACATAGTCTAGTAAATAAGCTTGCACTCTTTCAATCTTTTGTGTTCTCCTCTTCCTTCATAATCATAATTATGTATATATCCCACAGAATCCTGGCTCATTAACTCCATCTATATATAACTCTGAAATTCTGTCTATATACTGGTTACTGTATTTTACGTTAAGATCGAGGTTCAAGAGGTGGAGGTGTTTTGGTGGCACTTGATGAATCAGTACCTATTCTACCTCTGCCTTCTCCTGAAGGATTAGAAGTAGTTACATTTCAAATATGCTACAAGCAAGATTCTATTACTTTATGTGCATTCTACATACCTCCAAACTCTTGACTATTCTTACCTTCAATCTCTTCTGTCATACCTCTCTCATTTAATTGGCTGTTCAGCACAAGTTATTATATTATTCTAGGCGACTTCAATTTCCTTGACATCTGTTGGACCACTTTGACTGCATCCTCTAATTTAATTTGTTTTTGAGTATAATCTTGAGCAACTTATCACTGCTCCTATATACACCCAGTGGTCGAAAGATTGGCACCTCCCCTTCAATAATCAAGTGCCATCTTATGAGATTCTGTACCAATTGACCATCGTACATTGATTACCGTATTTTAAAAAAAAGGTCGTTCCTGAAAATGTTTCACCAAAGTCTTAGGAGTTCTGATTTCATCTTACCTATCCCAGAGTCTCCATGTATCATCCATAATTGGTAAATCTTGTAAGTCTGTGGGCCTTCTTAAGACATACTTTCCATCATTGCAACACAGTAAGTGCAAAGAAACAACTTTACCTCACTCTGTGAAGTCTCTACTCACGTATGCCTCTCCAATCTGGTGCCCTCATCTCAAGAAAGACTTTGTCCCATTGGAAAAGATCCAAAGAAGAGCAACTAAGTTTATCCTCGGAGATTCTTCATCAGACATCCCCCTAATGATGACTAAAATTAATGATATCTTATTTGTTGTAAAATCTCTAAAAAACCAATCTGAACATTTCAATATTCATTTCTATGTCCACTATAACTACCAGATCTACTAATCATCTAAAAATCAAACATATTCATGCTCATAATGTGAAGAACCTACTCATTTTTCACTCGCATTCCTCATCTTTGGAATTGCACTCCCTAGTATAGACTTGAATCATTATTTATCAACTATTTCTTAATCACTTCATTTCAAACTTTGTCCAAATAATTCATGCTCTTATCATTTTCTATATATGTCCATCTAATAATATACCATCCCCCAGCTTCACCACTTAAATCTGGCTACCTTGTAGACCATCAGTACTCTTTCTCCCTAATCATGGTCATCATGTTTCTATATATATATATGTACTGTAAAGTGATAATAATAATAATAAAATAAATTTTAAAAAATCGTGGTGCCAAATAGCGATTAATTTTTTTTAATCCTAGCCTCTCGCAATCTGCAGCTGACAAGCCATCGATTGACTGGGGCTCCATTAATGATGAGTTTCTTTCCATAATCTCCCTTCTCCATCTGAACCTGGACAGCGACCAAATTGACACCTCCAAGCAGGAGAACCCTTCTCAGTGATCAAAGACTTCAATCAGGTTATATCCCAAGCTCGATGCCATCAAACATGGAACTCTTCACCCCCTCTATATATATTCTCCTAAATAATGATTTCTGTTGTCCAATCGTTCATCTTTGTGAAGTCCAGCAACTCCTTAGGTTCCCCTCCATTCTCTTCGTTTTGTTCTCATCTGTTTTCCTTGCCAAAATCTTCCTCTACATATTATCTGTGTCTAGGGTTCATCTTGTGTTCGAGGACAGTTATGTATTGCATAATAACTCCCCCCCCCCCCCCCCCCCCCCCTAATCTAACATTCGTAATTGGTAAGTTGTCTACATCATAACTACAATTAAGTGGTAACAGCCAGGTATATAACCTGAATACATGGCTCATCGTCTACCTTAGTAATAAACATAACATCCATAATTGGTTAGTTCTGTGTTACACTGAGTAACTCTTTGTAGGAGGCTGCTTGACTAGAAAAACAAAACAAATATATGATAAAAAATAAGATTTTCCTGACACAAACATTTTACATGACCCTTTACCTATTATTAATCTGCTAATATTATAAATGTCATCTGTAAAAAATAATTTTTGCTCATTTAACCATTTTTTCTTCGCACTTAAATCTGCATATAGTGTTCATTCATCATAACTGCCTGAGAACACCTCGTCTCATTGAGGACCTTATATGGTGGCCTTTAACAGTCATCAAGATTTGGTCAAGGTCACTAGCAAGTTAAAAATGAGTCGGGGGGGGGGGGGGGGGTAGCTGCCCTGGATAAAATCAATTTGAGATAAGAACTTTCAGTATATCACTGCGTTTATCAGAGGCGCAAGTCAACTTATTCCCAGGTGGTTCCACTGCTAGTCTCATTGGCCTGCGTGTGCATGGGGAATTAGCACCGAATCACCACCGATGCTGCTATTGTGTGGAGTCCCATCTGGGAGAGGTCGGTTGCTTTTGAGGAAGTTAGGTTTCTTACAGAGATAGTTGTCTAGTGATACTGGTTTGGTGCTCAGAGTCCCTTAATAATTAGCCCTGCCTGGCCAGGAAGTTGGAGTTCCTTGGAACTAGTTACCAGGTCACTAATATTGCATGATTAATATCATACTCAATAGCCAAGAGGCTATATAATAAATAAGTAAACGATTACATGGAGAAATGTATTAAGTTGAGTCAAAGTGATGATAAGGGGTGTTGAGGATGGAAAGGTGGCATTGCTTTTGTGGAAAGGTGTGGAAAGAGTAAGTGATGCAAGTGATGGAGGGGTGGGCGAGGTATTCGTTAGGGAAGTGGTGGCAGGGGAGAAAGAACTGTTGTATGGCGAACTGAGGAATGTTCTTTGGTCCCTCCCCTCCCCCCTCATTGAGCAGCGGGACACTCATAACTTTGTGTTGTGGATAATTAGTATACTTTAATATAGTGTTAATTACTGTTACACTGTGCTGTAGTATATTTGGTGGCCTTAACAGGTTCAGCAGTATGAAGATTAAATCATTATCCAAGAGTGATCTTTAATGCAATTAGGGAGAGAGTTCCAGAGCCCAATAGTAAAGGTAAGCAGACCGAGTTCTGTATGGGATTAGCAGACGATTACTGGGGTGGAAGGGTTGGAGGTTGTAGCAGGCATGGTATATAGGAGGATAGAAGGAAAATCTGTTATCGTGAGTTATAAGTTTGAAGAAAAAGATAAGTTTGGCGTTGCGGCAGCAAGAGGATAGAGATGGAAAATGAAGCTTAGTGAGAAAAGAAGTGTAGTCCGAGGACCATTGTTTACTACAAAATTTACATGCAAAGTATTGTATTCTCTCGAGATGAGAAGAAAGATGGGATGATTGAGCAGAGGAAAGAACAGTACTCCAGATGAGGACGGATAAGAGAAGTGTAGAGGTGAAGAAGACTAGAAGTGTCTGAATAGCAGTAGAAAATGACTGTAGAGAAGACCAAGTAATTTACAGGTCTTGGAAGAGATGTAAAAAATGTGTTCCAGGATCGAGATGAAGAAAAGAGGATTCTCAGGTATTTGAACTCCGTCACTAACTGAATTGGAGAACCAGAGATACACAAGAGGTGGCAGAGACTTGGTAAGAAGAGATTGTTTATAAGAAATAAGCATGTATTGTTACTGGAATTAGCTTGCACCAGCAGAGGTTGCCCAGGAAAGGATAAAATATTTAGCAGATGAACAAAACAAAAAAAGGACGTGGTTCCCTTATCACCAAAGTATTTGAACCCCCCCCCCCCTCCCCCGTTACCTCTTTCGTGGCTAGCTATATACCTACATACCTATAATCTTGTCAACATTGTGCTGACCTGAAATCTTACCATTTCAGCAACTCTGGTATTTTTCTAATGGAGCAAGACTAGAAGCAGCCTCGCTAGCAAACTGGGTGACACCCAACATAGCCAGCATAGTTTATTCATTGCTATGTTGTGTTATTTGTGTGCTATCGTTGATGATGTGAAAGACACATGCAGGGCTAATCCTAAATGAAATGGCCGACAACGCCAAGAGCCATGCTGTACAAGGGCATGGATTCCAAACAAACATCACAAAAACTAGCGTGTTTCACAAGTGAAATTTTGTCCAGATCTGACCTTCTGTTTGTCCACATAGCAGACATACACACACCATATATATTTATATAATTATATATATGCAGGATTTTTCAGTTCACAATCGAGTTTGCGTCAAACCGACATTTTTGTCCCCAAGTGTTCTCTTTCAGGAACATGGTGGCGAGTAGTTTGAATGCGTGATAATCATGAGGCAACTGTGAAACAGAAACTGAAAGTGCTCAATCAGTTACGTCAAGTCCTATATGCACAGTGCCTATATGTACGCTCGCTAATTCAATATGCAGTAATATGAGTGTGCTCCATGCATCAAAATGGTCGAATATTGGCTTGAACTTATGAGAGCATATCGTCAGTTACAGTATGTATGTCTTATCCTAAGACCACCAGCTGACCACTTTCGACTTCTGCTCTGTAGGTACCACGTGTTTACAGATGTTTGAACTTTACAGCATCAAATCACCACACTTTCTGAGTACTTCCTGAAAGAGAGTAAGCCGATATATCATCCGTTGTAACAGCAAACTCAAATTGTTAAAACGTCCTCATGTGTGTGTGTATATATATGGTCCTTTCTTGCTCAAGACATGCCTCCCAATCCGTCGACCAGCATATATATAAAGTTGTACACTTGGTTCTCTGGCTCTCTCTATTAAATAGGTTGCTAAAATATAGTAGCTGGCTTGTCCATAGTTAGTACATATACCATTGTAATGAGCTTTAGACAATCTTGAGTGATACATTATAGGCAAGTAGGTACAGGATGTGAAAGTAATATTGGATACATCATATTAATAGAGATACATACATGTAACCAGTTACAGGGTCCCGTGTCTGTGCCTTATTTCTTGGTGGAGTCTTGCTCTCTCACTTGCAACAGTTGATCTACCCACATCTTCACCTCGGCATGTCGAAATTTCCCTTCAGAATTAGTTGAATTTACATCAAGCAACAATTGACCACCGACATTATGCAATTGACCAGCAATGTTATGTAATTGGCCACCAATATTATGTAATTGACCACCGATGTTATATGTAATTGACACCAATATTATGCAATTGACACCAATGTTTATGCAATTGACATCAATGTTTATGCAATTGACCACCAATGTTATGCAATTGACCAACAATGTTATGCAATTGACCAACAATGTTATGCAATTGACCAACAATGTTATGCAATTGACCAACAATGTTATGCAATTGACCAACAATGTTATGCACAATGTTATGCAATTGTCCAACAATGTTATGCAAGCAATTGACCAACAATGTTATGCAATTGACCAACAATGTTATGCAATTGACCAACAATGTTATGCAATTGTCCAACAATGTTATGCAATTGACCAACAATGTTATGCAATTGTCCAACAATGTTATGAAATTGACCAACAATGTTATGCAATTGTCCAACAATGTTATGAAATTGACCAACAATGTTATGCAATTGACCAACAATGTTATGCATTGTCCAATGATGTTATGCAATTGACCAACAATGTTATGCAATTGTCCAACAATGTTATGCAATTGACCAACAATGTTATGCAATTGTCTAATGATGTTCTTGTTGTGATCCCCTGAAACATGCACCAATATTTCTACAGGTGCCGAACAAGAGCAAAACAGCCACCCACTCGCTTCCCTCCCTTAGTTACAGGGTTCCGACATTGTCAACCCTAGCAGAACAACTGCTTTTCATCGTAACACCCATCCAATGCTTTCCATTCCGTGTTCGGGATGGGGAATGTGAAGTAGCACAAAGCAGATGTGCCAGCTGCCCATATATAATTCCAAACCAGCTATTTCCAGAGGCAACTCGAGACAACTCAAGTCGTGTAGTTCCACATGTGTTAGCTACCCACTAATCCTTGCAACATTGTGAGGAAATACAATCTACTACCCAGATGTGGCAAGTGATGTTAACTCATAATCTTATATTTCCATCGTCATGAAGAAAAAACACCCAAGGTATCAACCTCCTGCTCCCCCACTGCACCAGTCATCAAGGCCCACAGATGGTCCAGCTCGATACCGCTGCCCTATAACATGTAACATTTGTCATTGCTTTGCCTGATATCTCATCCTCGCTACATTTTCCATTACCCTCATACTATCCCCTATTGCACACGCACAGGTCAGTAGTTGTTTTCTCCTTAACCTACCCACGTATGTGTGTGTCCTTGAAAGTGGTGCCTTTGATATTGGTTACCATATGCTTTGCACTGCAGACATTTGAGTACTCTATTTGCCCGAGAACTACACAGTTCGTTTATGTACCCTTGAAAGTGATGACCTTTACCAAGTTATTTGCCTGTCACAAGTGGATGTTCGTTATTCCCCATGCATCTCCAGGAGTGCACGAGTGGCTTGCTCTGCTTGCAAACGCTTCTTGCATAAAGTGCCAAATATCCTCTGTGTGTATTCAACGAGCATATCTGTTGTGTTATTTGGATGAGGGTGCACTATTGCTTTATCTGGTATGCCTGTGGTACTAGCATGCATGTAATAGATCACCAGATCTTGATTGGGTGACAACAACTTTCAATGAACTCACAATTGACATAGCACAGATGGAACGACTTTGCCAATAATTATCCTAGATTTACTCACTTGACATTTCAGCTAAATGCTCTAGCATTTGTGCAGTTCGGCCGTCTCGCTGGCGCTAGAGGTGCTATTGACCCAGACTTGAAGTGGATGTCATCTTCTGCCCAGTCATCTTATCACAGAAATACAATGGATACTATAACTCGTCAAGTAATTAATGCTCACTCCGTTGGCCATGCTCCTCTGGTGGATATCCCCTCCTCTGGTGGATATCCCCTCCTCTGGTGGATATCCCCTCCTCTGGTGGATATCCCCACCTCTGGTGGATATCCCCTCCTCTGGTGGATATCCCCTCCTCTGGTGGATATCCCCTCCTCTGGTGGATATCCCCTCCTCTGGTGGATATCCCCTCCTCTGGTGGATATCCCCACCTCTGGTGGATATCCCCACCTCTGGTGGATATCCCCTCCTCGGGTGGATATCCCTTCCTCTGGTGGCCTCTGGTGGATATCCCCTCCTCTGGTGGATATCCCCTCCTCTGGTGGATATCCCCACCTCTGGTGGATATCCCCTCCTCTGGTGGATATCCCCTCCTCTGGTGGATATCCCCACCTCTGGTGGATATCCCCTCCTCTGGTGGATATCCCTTCCTCTGGTGGCCCTCTGGTGGATATCCCCTCCTCTGGTGGATATCCCCTCCTCTGGTGGATATCCATCGGCCCTTCTGCTTGCAGATTCATACTTGGAGACTACATATTTGTGAATAAGAGACAGATTTTCTATTGAGCGTGCACATTGTTTAATAGAGAGTGGGGTAGAACTCTCTGTTTTAAGATGGCAGACAACAAAATAAGTTTATATCTCAACTAAAACTCACTATGGCAGCTGCTTAGTATCATATACTGTGACTTCGGCCAATTTTAATCCCCAGTTATACGAGCCCGCCTTAAATCCATTGGAAAGGTAGTCAACTGGTTGCCGCAAAACAGTGACATTTCGTTACCTATTTCTTATCTATTTCTTCCCCATGCACAGCTTGTGTATAACACGTCCACTCATCATAATATTACTACAAAAATGGTATTTATATTTAAAATAGGTAAAGGTCCTTCATTTCATAAGCAATTAACAACACAAAAACTGGTTACGATTTATGATCCATGCTCTATAAAATTAATCTTCTACTTTAGCGATAAACAAGGGATTTTTTTTTTAATTGCCAAAAAAGTTTACAATGTTAGAGACCCTTTACCTGGAGTTAATAGGTAAAGGGTCCTATAAATATTCTAATTAGTTTCATCCATCTATCATTTTTTGTCTTGTGCAATTATTAAAGTAGGGAACTACTCGGTTGCTAGGTCTCGATTCTCAAGACTACACACAAGAAAACCATGCCCGTGTTGCTGTGCTTATCCACTCTACATCATACATGACATACATACATAGCATTGAGGCATATCACAGACGATGTGCACTTCATGTGCAACACATGACCAAGTGAGTATAGATGCACTGCAATGTTCGTGTTTATTTTAAATTCCCCCTCATGAAGACGAAAGCTGTTAAACGTTGGCACCAAAAGAAAAGAAAAGAAAAACCGATTAAAAATTGACAGCATCTTTATCTTTTTATGGTCAGGTATCTTCCTTCAAGAAGTTTCTCAGGTTAACTCCATAATTAACAAACCGTAGCAGATGTTTTCTTTGTCATGTTTGTAATGTATACACACATGCACATCTTACGTATTCATATACATGCACACATATGTACAGCATCACAAGCAGTTCCTAGGTTGTTGGAAGTCTGTATGTTGCTAACTGTTGTCACAAAAGTAAGAGCTTCCCTGATCACTTCTTGGCAGCGAGAACATGCAGCTCACAGCTAGGCTGAATATCGCACATGCACGAGCATGTTTGCTGCACTGACATTTTTTCGGGTAAATTATCAGGAAACACATTATAAGTACGGGACAATTTGCAGTGTTCTGGAAGTAAAATTATAAGGAACGAGCCTCTTGTACACACAAGTTAATGTATGTGGGGGGGAAAGTGGATAGATACATTAAAGATAGATTATAGATGATAGTCCGCAAATCATGCCGGCATGGGAAGACGAAGTACAGAATTTCGAAAGGTAGTAGCTTGCTATCTATAACTTAAGAGTTTTTCTTTGGCCATTCTCATTGTACAGTATTAACAGGAGATGGCAAAGGTTTGTAGTGAAGATCTTGTATAAATACTACCCGTAATGTAGCAAGGACAGCAATTGCCCTCTGCTTAGCTTCCTGCCAACCATCCCAATTAAATTACTTGTGGTATTTATACCAAATTTCACGAACCTTGCTATTTCCTACACAAATACTTATTTGTAATCCAACTAATCTGACATCAAGTGTGACCAGCTAAAAGACTTCAGATTTGCTCCTAATAATATTTATTGGCAAGTGAAGCAAGCCCTCAGTGGGCGTATCTATCTATCTATCTATCTATCTACGTACCTATCTATCTAAGATCAATGTATTCACCAGTAAAGATATGAATGGGTCATCTTCCTTAGTAAAATGGGCTTATGTAAACTGGAAATGGTGGCTGTGCGAAGATTAAGATCGACAAAATGGCAGCAGGTTTGAAGCTAGAGGAAAGAAAACCGGCTGCACAAGCGAGAGCGGGCTACACTGTTAATAGCTGCCAGGAGAGGAGGATGGAGAGCAGCCTGCACTGCCAGGAGAGGAGGATGGAGAGCAGCCTGCACTGTAAATAGCTGCCAGGAGAGGAGGATGGAGAGCAGCCTGCACTGTTAATAGCTGCCAGGAGAGGAGGATGGAGAGCAGCCTGCACTGCCAGGAGAGGAGGATGGAGAGCGGCCTGCACTGTTAATAGCTGCCAGGAGAGGAGGATGGAGAGCGGCCTGCACTGTTAATAGCTGCCAGGAGAGGAGGATGGAGAGCAGCCTGCACTGTTAATAGCTGCCAGGAGAGGAGGATGGAGAGCAGCCTGCACTGCCAGGAGAGGAGGATGGAGAGCAGCCTGCACTGTTAATAGCTGCCAGGAGAGGAGGATGGAGAGCGGCCTGCACTGTTAATAGCTGCCAGGAGAGGAGGATGGAGAGCAGCCTGCACTGTTAATAGCTGCCAGGAGAGGAGGATGGAGAGCAGCCTGCACTGTTAATAGCTGCCAGGAGAGGAGGATGGAGAGCGGCCTGCACTGTTAATAGCTGCCAGGAGAGGAGGATGGAGTTCCCTTCTGACATAGCTACTAATTCATCAGCACGTCGTAGCTATGGAGATGGGATATGCCATTTCTGTTGTGACGCATAAACTATTATCAATCTTGCTAAGATAAACACATCCTCTGCTGCTCTTCATGGGCATAGAAAACTAGCTCCATTGTTGGCATATATATAGGGAGGAGGATAACTAATGCTTAGTCAGAAGAGGAGAGATGTACTAATGAAGGGAAGCATACTACACACCAAACTGTGCTTATGTGCTAACTAAAGTTCTTGTCAGCTTCTGCATGGTCTTCCCTTTAGTAGGTGAGCACTCCTGCAGAAGCACTGCCTGATTACCTCACTCTTAGTGTAGTGTGCTTTTCATCTTACACTCCTGCAGAAGCACTGCCTGATTACCTCGCTCTTAGTGTAGTGTGCTTTTCATCTTAAGGGACTCTTAACAAAACTCCTCCCACAGCCATACCCCCACATGCATTATTTCTGTTTCAGAATTTGCCATTCCATTAGTTGCAGGCCATCAGGTTGCCCAACCTTGCACAGTTCAGAATCCGTAAGGAACACACAAGTAATACAATTCTTGGCTACTTCCCCATATCACAATCCAAGCATCACTACATCATGAGGACATCAATAATGCACAGATCAGTGCTGCATTACACCCTCAGCTATGCTAAGGCTAGGACAATGGCAGAATAATGCATACTTGGATTTCAAGCTAAAATAATTGATGGGTTTTATCTTCTTTGTTCTCCCCTCAACCTCTTGTGTTCTACTTGCTAGCATAAACATGTGCCCTCCAGGCAGAGTACCCACCCACACTTATACCAACCCTAATCTACAACATTACACTTCTGTGCTGACCCTGTATGTCCTAGTTTAGCCATCATTGGCCTAATTAAGGTCAGGAACATGGCTTAATTAGGTCAGGTACATGGCTTAATTAAGTCAGCATGGCATCGACAAGAGACATGGCCTAATCAGATAAAGAAAATGCCCCCACCCTCACCCCTAAATTGATTACCTAGTTTGGCCGTTATGGCTGTTTTAAACAGCTTTGGGGCATGGCCTGAGGGCCAAACACGAGAGGTACAATACCTTCCCGAGGTGAAGAGGTTTCCAATTATATGCGACAAGTGTGGTGGCTCAAAGTGGCAGCAGAGCCTATAAGCCGTGGACATACACACACACACACTCTCGTGCATATGTAGACATAGCATAGCGCCTTCACGTGCAATCTTACTTTGTGGGGCACAGGTTTTTGATCATTTGTTATCTGGTGCCAGCACAAGCCTCGAAAAAAAGATTTGCTTTAAACCAAGAATATTTCTTTTCCCCCAAATCATTTCTCTCTTTATAAACACTACCTGGCTTTAAGCATGATTCAGTGGTGGCAAAATAATCCTGGCACCAAGTGGTCCAGTGGTGTCATGATAATCCTGGCACCAAGTGGTCCAGTAGTGTCATGATAATCCTGGGACCAAGTGGTCCAGTGGTGTCATGATAATCCTGGGACCAAGTGGTCCAGTAGTGTCATGATAATCAGTGGTCCAGTGGTGTCATGATAATCCTGGGACCAAGTGGTCCAGTGGTGTCATGATAATCCTGGCACCAAGTGGTCCAGTGGTGTCATGATAATCCTGGGACCAAGTGGTCCAGTGGTGTCATGATAATCCTGGGACCAAGTGGTCCAGTGGTATCATGATAATCCTGGGATCAAGTGGTCCAGTGCTGTCGTGGACAGTCTTGGTGGACGTCCAATAACCAGACTCATTGCCCACCTAATCTCAGGCTTCTGTGTTATGCAGTGATGGAGGCATCCTGCAGGAACTCTGTTGGGCCATTAGCAACTACCTTGCTGGCATCACTGACAGCTGATGCACCCAATAGTTACACAGCATCACTGACAGCTGATGCACCCACTGGTAACACAGCATCACTGACAGCTGATGCAACCACTGGTAACACTAGCATCACTGACAGCTGATGCACCCACTAGTTACACAGCATCACTGACAGCTGATGCACCCACTGGTTACACAGAATCACCGACAGCTGATGCACCCACTGGTAACACAGCATCACTGACAGCTGATGCACCCACTAGTTACACAGCATCACTGACAGCTGGTGCACCCACTAGTTACTCAGCATCACTGACAGCTGATGCACCCACTGGTAACACAGAATCACCGACAGCTGATGCACCCACTGGTTACACAGAATCACCGACAGCTGATGCACCCACTAGTAACACAGCATCACTGACAGCTGATGCACCCACTGGTAACACAGAATCACCGACAGCTGATGCACCCTCTGGTTATACAGCAGCAATGACAGCTGATGCACCCACTAGTAACACAGAATCACCGACAGCTGATGCACCCACTGGTTACACAGCATCACTGACAGCTGATGCACCCACTGGTAACACAGCATCACTGACAGCTGATGCACCCACTGGCCACACCCAGTATTGGCTTCATTGGGGCCAGTAAGCGTATAAAATCTTTAGGACGGTGGAGACCATGCGTGAGTGAGTAGTTTTATGGTTGGTACGAGCACCTCGTTGATGAACTTCACGTCACCAACTACTGGCTCCAGCAGGCAGAGGAGACTACGTCACCAACTACTGGCTCCAGCAGGCAGAGGAGACTACGTCACCAACTACTGGCTCCAGCAGGCAGAGGAGACTACGTCACCAACTACTGGCTCCAGCAGGCAGTGGAGACTACATCACCAACTACTGGCTCCAGCAGGCAGAGGAGACTATGTCACCAACTACTGGCTCCAGCAGGCAGAGGAGACTACGTCACCAACTACTGGCTCCAGCAGGCAGAGGAGACTACGTCACCAACTACTGGCTCCAGCAGGCAGAGGAGACTACGTCACCAACTACTGGCTCCAGCAGGCAGAGGAGACTACGTCACCAACTGCTGGCTCCAGCAGGCAGAGGAGACTACGTCACCAACTACTGGCTCCAGCAGGCAGAGGAGACTACGTCACCAACTACTGGCTCCAGCAGGCAGGAGACTATGTCACCAACTACTAGCTCCAGCAGGCAGTGGAGACTACGTCACCAACTACTGGCTCCAGCAGGCTGAGGAGACTACGTCACCAACTACTGGCTCCAGCAGGCAGAGGAGACTATGTCACCAACTACTGGCTCCAGCAGGCAGAGGAGACTACGTCACCAACTACTGGCTCCAGCAGGCAGTGGAGACTACGTCACCAATTACTGGCTCCAGCAGGCAGTGGGACTACGTCACCAACTACTGGCTCCAGCAGGCTGAGGAGACTACGTCACCAACTACTGGCTCCAGCAGGCAGAGGAGACTACGTCACCAACTACTGGCTCCAGCAGGCAGTGGAGACTACGTCACCAACTACTGGCTCCAGCAGGCAGAGGAGACTACGTCACCAACTACTGGCTCCAGCAGGCAGAGGAGACTACGTCACCAACTACTGGCTCCAGCAGGCAGAGGAGACTACGTCACCAACTACTGGCTCCAGCAGGCAGAGGAGACTACGTCACCAACTACTGGCTCCAGCAGGCAGAGGAGACTATGTCACCAACTACTGGCTCCAGCAGGCAGAGGAGACTACGTCACCAACTACTGGCTCCAGCAGGCAGAGGAGACTACGTCACCAACTACTGGCTCCAGCAGGCAGTGGAGACTACGTCACCAACTACTGGCTCCAGCAGGCAGAGGAGACTACGTCACCAACTACTGGCTCCAGCAGGCAGAGGAGACTACGTCACCAACTACTGGCTCCAGCAGGCAGAGGAGACTACGTCAACAACTACTGGCTCCAGCAGGCAGAGGAGACTACGTCACCAACTACTGGCTCCAGCAGGCAGAGGAGACTACGTCACCAACTACTGGCTCCAGCAGGCAGAGGATACTACGTCACCAACTACTGGCTCCAGCAGGCAGAGGAGACTACGTCACCAACTACTGGCTCCAGCAGGCAGAGGAGACTACGTCACCAACTACTGGCTCCAGCAGGCAGAGGAATCTACGTCACCAACTACTGGCTCCAGCAGGCAGAGGAGACTACGTCACCAACTACTGGCTCCAGCAGGCAGAGGAGACTACGTCACCAACTACTGGCTCCAGCAGGCAGAGGAGACTACGTCACCAACTACTGGCTCCAGCAGGCAGAGGAGACTATGTCACCAACTACTGGCTCCAGCAGGCAGAGGAGACTACGTCACCAACTACTGGCTCCAGCAGGCAGAGGAGACTACGTCACCAACTACTGCCTCCAGCAGGCAGAGGAGACTATGTCACCAACTACTGGCTCCAGCAGGCAGAGGAGACTACGTCACCAACTACTGGCTCCAGGAGGCAGAGGAGACTACGTCACCAACTACTGGCTCCAGCAGGCAGAGGAGACTACGTCACCAACTACTGGCTCCAGCAGGAGTGGAGACTACGTCACCAACTACTGGCTCCAGCAGGCAGAGGAGACTACGTCACCAACTACTGGCTCCAGCAGGCAGAGGAGACTACGTCACCAACTACTGGCTCCAGCAGGCAGAGGAATCTACGTCACCAACTACTGGCTCCAGCAGGCAGAGGAGACTACGTCACCAACTACTGGCTCCAGCAGGCAGAGGAGACTACGTCACCAACTACTGGCTCCAGCAGGCAGAGGAGACTACGTCACCAACTACTGGCTCCAGCAGGCAGAGGAGACTATGTCACCAACTACTGGCTCCAGCAGGCAGAGGAGACTACGTCACCAACTACTGGCTCCAGCAGGCAGAGGAGACTACGTCACCAACTACTGCCTCCAGCAGGCAGAGGAGACTATGTCACCAACTACTGGCTCCAGCAGGCAGAGGAGACTACGTCACCAACTACTGGCTCCAGCAGGCAGAGGAGACTACGTCACCAACTACTGGCTCCAGCAGGAGTGGAGACTACGTAACCAACTACTGGCTCCAGCAGGCAGAGGAGACTACGTCACCAACTACTGGCTCCAGCAGGCAGAGGAGACTACGTCACCAACTACTGGCTCCAGCAGGCAGAGGAGACTACGTCACCAACTACTGGCTCCAGCAGGCAGAGGAGACTACGTCACCAACTACTGGCTCCAGCAGGCAGAGGAGACTACGTCAATAACTACTGGCTCCAGCAGGCAGTGGAGACTATGTCATCAACTACTGGCTCCAGCAGGAGTGGAGACTACGTCACCAACTACTGGCTCCAGCAGGCAGAGGAGACTACGTCACCAACTACTGGCTCCAGCAGGCAGAGGAGACGATGTCACCAACTACTGGCTCCGGCAGGCAGGGGAGACTACGTCACCAACTACTGGCTCCAGCAGGCAGAGGAGATTACGTCACCAACTACTGGCTCCAGCAGGCAGAGGAGACTACGTCACCAACAACTGGCTCCAGCAGGCAGAGGTGACTACGTCACCAACTACTGGCTCCAGCAGGCAGAGGAGACTACGTCACCAACTACTGGCTCCAGCAGGCAGGAGACTATGTCACCAACTACTAGCTGCAGCAGGCAGACGAGACTATGTCACCAACTACTGGCTCAGGAGACTACGTCACCAACTACTGGCTCCAGCAGGCAGAGGACGTCACCAACTACTGGCTCCAGCAGGCAGAGGAGACTACGTCACCAACTACTGGCTCCAGCAGGCAGAGGAGACGTCACCAACTACTAGCTCCAGCAGGCAGGAGACTACGTCACCAACTACTGGCTCCTGCAGGCAGAGGAGACTACGTCACCAACTACTGGCTCCAGCAGGCAGAGGAGACTACGTCACCAACTACTGGCTCCAGCAGGCAGAGGAGACTATGTCACCAACTACTGGCTCCAGCAGGCAGAGGAGACTACGTCACCAACTACTGGCTCCAGCAGGCAGAGGAGACTACGTCACCAACTACTGGCTCCAGCAGGCAGACGAGACTACGTCACCAACTACTGGCTCCAGCAGGCAGAGGAGACTATGTCACCAACTACTGGCAGAGGAGATTAATAGCTTTACAATGAGCCATGCACAGGCGAGAGGAAAAACGACAACAATTTACAAACAGATTGACCTGATCAGAATAGAAACTTTTATCCATGTTGACCCCTACCAGTCAAATGATCCTTTACCATTTATAATCATATATGCAATACAATTATACATGATGCTTAAATGGTAAAGGATCGTCAAACGGCAGTCTTGGTTCTGTTGTTGGCATAGCGTTTATACACACGACACACATATCAGCACATGCCATGTCTTGTTGCTATTGCTGTCTGTAGCCGTGTACGCCAAGTTGTCAATTACACAAAACCAGCCTATACATATCTGGCGAGTTCTTGTCGGCTTCAAGGACTTGCACAGGAGAACTCCACCATCCAAACAGCAGATTTTTGGCAGAGGATCATCCTCAGACGCTTTTATCTTGGCAACAGTTGCCCAGGAGCAAGAACTTCACAAACCAAACAGCAAATTAGCACAACTAACCGTGGCCATTGGGTCAGCTTCATTGCATCACCGACAAAATCACTCTCCACTTGGTCCTTTTATACTGCAATTCAGAAACAGAGTAGTCGTGGGTGCGTGCTGGAAAATTTGGAGTTGTCCAACACTTCAGTTTTTGTGAGTGGACTTAATTACGCAACTTAAGCGTTGGGGGTGGGGGAAGGTGATAGATGATGCATAGTCCTTGAAGATGAACTGCTAGGTTTCTTGACACTTTCTATGGATTCTTCTTGGTCTACCAGTTTCTTCGCGAAGGATTCAAGGACACCGTGAGCATTTTGGGAGCAGCATCGGCCCAAACCACCTTTTAGGCACCCACCGATGATAATCCCCCCCACCCGAGATAAGAGCTTTGGTTTTTAGGGGGTCTGTACCGCCATTCTGAAGTAGGGATCAAACCGATAAAGGAAGTAGCACTCCCCGATTGTTGACGGCTGCTAATGCATAGAAGTTCCATTCCAGGCCTTTTGCAGAGACATGATAAGGTACCTAATGACGTTACAAGCCATATTCTGAAATGGCAAACGCCGACAGACTTTAGTTCCAAAACATTTTGTGTTTCTTAAATCCTTTGCAAAGATAGTAAATCGGCTCTCCCACACGCAACACGCAATTTACTACAAGAAAACAATTTACTACAAGAAAACTCTATAAATTGTCCAATGCACTTAAACACCCAAGAACAGGTAAAGGATCGTCAATCGTTTATACCGCCTCTTGTGTGCTTATACCGCCTCTTGTGTGCACTATTGGTCTACATAGCCAACAGACATGCTTTCTGTGCAAGAAGTGATCAGTTGGTTTACTGGGGAAGCTGGGGAAGCTAACTAGTGACAAACAAAACCAGGCAGCAACTTACGATCATGTATCTGTGTGGATGACATTGGCACGAGGCAATAACATTCTTAATCAAACTTAATAGGACCCTTTACCTATTTAAGTAATGATGACCAATTATATAGAAATTCTTGTTTATGTGAGAAGTCGATCCAATGTATATTTTGGATTTATTAATACCATACCTGAATTGCTTCCTGTAGTAAAATGGCGTCGAGTTCTGTGGCTATTGATGTGACACTTCACAGTGTTGTTAGCCAATCAGAACACTATTAGTCACTGGTGGTCGTATTCTGATCTGAATGTAGTAGCTTGCTAACTATGTTAGAGCAATCACCTGCCTTTAATAAGTGTCTTTTCTTCGACCATTCTTTATTGAAATGTTTTTTCTGCCCCCACTAAATTACTTGTGGTATTTATGCCAAATTTCACTCGTTATAACAAAGTTCTTGAGGATTGACGAATATAACAGAGTGCTATTTCCACCTGGGACCATATCCCCTGACTAAGGACCACACCCCCACTGATGGCCTGACTAAAGGATTAACACCATAGAACCACAAGATCACATGCACACATAATCATTGGGCAATAGATTATAACCATATTAGGCAATAGTAAGAACTCGAGAATACTCTCAATGGTCATGTTCACATCATTTCCTTATTCAGTCATTTATGTGCTGGAGCCAGCCTGCCTATAAAAGGGATTGACTGGGTCATAATGACAAGTTTTGTTGGACCATCTCTACCAGCACTGCATAAACTACCCTTCATGTGCTACATCCCTACTCTAGTGAGGACAGACCCACCAGTATAAGGTCTCCATTCCTCACATCTGGTGGCAGCTACAGAAACAACCCTCACCAAAGAGAAGACTGATCAAGAAGCCCTTGAAACCAGTGCCAAACTCACTTCACTCTAAACCTTTTATTTCCTTTCCCAACATAGATTTCCCCATCCTCCGCCAGCACTAACCATGGCTACCAGAGAGACATGAGTTAAAACCAAGAAAGAGATGGCCGGAGAGTACGTCCTCGCCAGAGAACTTGACAATGATTCTGAGACAGAAGATCCAAACTCCACCAAGCATCCGTCCAGCGACAAGACCGCTAACAATCCAGCCTCCATGGACGGACGGCATCATTCGCCTAATTATTGCCAGATGCAGTTAGGGACCCAAAGAAGAGAAGAAAGACTAAGAAGAAGTAGCCTCTCAAGAGACCAGTGAAGCTGAACGACTACAAAGAGAAGAAGTAGAGAGAGAGGGGAGGAAAGACAACAAGAGAAAGACCTTCACAAGCAAGAAATGGAACTCCATCGCCAAGCTCTCCAACTCCACCAAAGCATGACCATACCCACCGATGCAGTCATGCGAGATGGAGAAGACTGCGAAGATTTCCTCCAATCGTTCCAGGCCCACATGGATGCACACTGAGTGCCAAGAGCTCACTGCTAGCACCACTGCTCACCCCTAAGCTAAGGAAGGTCCACATGGAATTACGTGAAGAAGAGAGGAGGGACTTCTCATTGGCAAGAGAAACCCTGTGACAGTTCTGTGATGTTTCCCCAGACACATACAGGAGACAGTTCCAATCCATCATGCCAGAAGCAGGGGAAGTGTGGATCAAGTTCTCCCACAGACTATCTCTCCCGAGTTCCAAATGAAGACGAGCAAAGAGGACTTCCTTGAGACCATAACCACTGAACCTGCCCTAGCAAGGATGCTAGATGGCATGAGGATGTGGGTCAGAGATAGACAACCCTCAAGTGGACGAGAGGTGATGCACATTGCAGACAATTACACCTGTAGGATCACGTCAAACACCCAGAGAACCAAGACAACCACACCAGCACTTCAGACAGCACAGATCATCCGTACCCCAACATCCACTATTCACCTCCCACCACCAAGAGCTCCCCCACACTCCAACCTCCACTATCCCCCTCCACCACACCTCCCAACCAACCCAAGAGCTCCACCCACACAACCCGAGCAGATCACCTGCCAAAATATGGCCCCCGCCTCGCCCTCAGGTGCTACAATTGCAACAACTGCGGCCACATAGCATCCCTGTGCCAAGACAACATCTCACCCGTCCACTATATCAACACCATCGCTCCACCAGTCTCACGTGCACCGGAAAAGTCCTCGGACATCCTGTCACCAGAATTATCCTAGACACAGGAGCAGCCCAAGCTATGGTGCATTCCAAATGGATACCTGACCACCTCCTCTCCGGGGCTCACAGAGACTTCTTACCAATCACAGGTAATCACCATTAAGCAATGGGCCTATGCAGCTTCTAGATGCGGCGACTTCTACTACAAGTAGTGGTATAAAACAATCTACCATGTGATATTCTGGCGGGAAGAGACGTCCTGTACCTCTGGCGTTTGGGCCACACCTCACATGAGAAGAGAGAAGTTTTCACTGTGTACACCAGGTCAGAGTCCGCCAGGCAGAGACAGGAACACCAGCTTCAAGAGTACCTGGATAAGACGAGTGGAGTTACACCTAATCATCACCCCTGACAATGGAAGATCTCACGATGCAGGACAGCCTCTCCACCCCACACCCACCCAGGTACAGCTCTTAACCCTCTGATCTTAACCCTTTGCTTCCCTACCTATCCCATCCTACCCACTCACACGGAGGAACCAGAACTCCCTGAGCTAGAAGACATCGATGACCCATACTGGACGGCCTTCGGAGACGATATCTTCCTAACACCCAAAGAGAAGACAGAGTTGACCAAGGCTGATAAAAGAAATGGCTTCAGTACCTATGCCTCTACATCCGATGCCATCCACCCCCTGGAACAAGGACCACAGAAGTGTCTCCAACAACCACTCACCACCCATCCCTCGCCTGGCAGGCATCCTCCTTTGAGACTGGTGACTACATTATCAGGAACAAGCTCCTCTACAGAACCCAACGCATTCAAGAAGATGAAGACCCCACCTACCAACTGATTCCTACGTGCTACGTACGGCACACAGTACCCCCATTGCGGGGTCACCTTGGCCGAAAAGAAGACGACTGCTCGTGTCCTTCAGCGGTTCTATTGGCCAGGAGTAAGATCAGATGTGCAACTGTTTTGCCAACATTGCCTCAGTGCCAGGAATACCCTTCAAGGCAGAAGGTACCCCCTCCACACCTGTGGTAGATTGCCCATTCCACCGCATCACCATGGATATCGTTGGACTCCTTCCCAGATCCAAGTCTGTCTACCGCTATATCCTGACAATCTGTGATTATGCCATCCAGTTTCCGGAGGCCATCCCTCTCAAGACAACCCACAGCACCACAGTGGCAGACACCACACTTATCCAGTTGCTTACCAGAGTAGGCGTACCATCCAAGATCTTAAACAGACTGTGGGTCGAATTTCAACAGCAAACTGACCCGCTCAGCTAGGCATCAGGGGTATCAAGACCTCTCCGTACCACCCACAGACTGATGGCCTAGTAGAGCAATTCAACGGAACCCTCAAGCAGATGATTAAAAAGACCCTGGTAAAATTTGACAACCAATGGGAAGGCCCTTCCTTACCTCCTCTTCGCTTACCGAGAAGTTCCCCAGGCAACCAGGGGCTACTCCCCATTCGAACTCCTGTACGGCAGACAACCAAGGGGACCATTGGAAATCCGCAGGGAAGTATGGGATGGACAGACTCCACCCACAAATAATGTCTATCATATATACAGAATGCGAAGAACAGATTGGAAACGACCGACCCAGGCCCTAGTCAAGGAGAATGAAGAGGCCCTAAGAGAATGAAGAGCTCGCAAAGAAAACTTGGTATGACAAGACTGCATGAGACCACTCCTTCAAGCCAGCTGACCAGGTACTGGTGCTCCTCCCCGACAACCCAGGTAAACTCCAAGCCCGCTGGAAGGACCCTTCCAAGTAACCCAAAAGATCTCTCCACTACCTACCTCCTCAGATCCCCCGCAGGAAAGAAAAAGGTATTGCATATAAATATGTTGAAGCAATTGTACCCACCCCTCCCAGATTGCCTAGCAATCGAGACCAAAGACAATGACCACACCCCTGTAGACGCCCCTACAGAAGCAGATAGCGACATCCAAACTTGGATCGAACCACCTTCCAACCAAGAAGACCTGCCTAACCCCGATCTCTCCCCAGGCCAGACTACCCAACTACAGGACCTACTCCACGCCTTTACAGATGTCTTCAACAACCAACCAGGCCACACCACCCTCACTGAGATCACCATCCCTCCCGGAGAAGCTACCCCTCTCTACCTTCCAGACTTCCAGCAGCAAGACAGAGAATAGTTGAGATGGAAGTTGAAGCCATCCTCCAAGCCGACCTGATAGAACCCTCCACCAGCCCATGTGCCTTCCCCGTACTCCTTGTCCTCCCAAAAAACTTATCATGCAGACTCTGCGTCGACTCTAGAAGATTGAACTCCCTCACCACCCCAGACCTCTTCCCCATTCCCCAGGTTGACGACCTAATCGACCAGTTAGGATCGGCCAAATTCATCATCACCCTCAACCTCACAAAAGGCTATATATTGGCAGATCCCATTAGCAGATCGACAAAAGACAGTCTTCATCACACTAAGAGGCAAGTTCCAGTTTAAAGTTATGCCTTTTGGCATGGTAGGTGCCCTCAGTATTTCAGCGCCTCATGAATACAATTCTGGCAAAGTTTTCTTCCTTCTCAGCTGCCTGGATGATGTCATCATTACATAGTGACACCTGGAAGAACCACCTCACCCATCTACGCCTCATCCTTCACGCTCTCAGAGACGCTGGACTAACAGTAAAGAAAGGTAAATGCCAGATGGTACAGAAGACTTGCACACATCTCGGTCACATTGTGGGAGAAGGGCAGGTACGCCCAGAGACAGACAAGTCTCAGCAATCCATGATTTCCTCATCCGCAAAGGAAATAAATACACTAGAGCTTTCCTCGGGCTGGCCGGATATTATCGCCTCTTTACCCCTTCCTTCTCCTCCATATCTACACCCCTCATAAACCTGACCAAAAAGGATGCCCCAGACCACCTCCAGGGGACAGACACTCATCAGAACACCTTAGACTCCCTCAAACACGCCCTCACCTCCTCCTGTGTACCCATGAACCCCCATCCCGGACCGCCACCTCACCCTCCAGACAGATGCCTCCACGTAGGCACAGGGGCTGTCTTGAGTCAAGTCAACGATGATGAAGAACAATGACCCGCCGCATACCATTCGAGAAAACTACTTCCACGAGAGACCAGATATGCCACTGTCCATCTGGAATGCCTCGCTATGGTGGAAGCCATCAAGCATTTTCGCGTCTACCTCACAGGAGTTCACTTCCTCCATCGAGACCAATCAAGGTGCCTCGCTCACCTAAACTCCATGAAGGGAACCAGTAACCGCCTAACTCGATGGTCCCTCTCCCTCCAGCCATACCACCTCACCATCACACACCATCCTGGCAAAGACATCGGCAATGCTGATGGTCTCCCACGGAAGAGACCTCATGTCTTCCAACCATCAGTAGGGGAAGGGGATATCAGGGACCATATCCCCTGACTAAGGACCACACCCCCACTGATGGCCTATTAACACCATAGAACCACAAGATCACGTGCACACACAATCATCAATATATAGTGTAACCATATTAGGCAATAGCAAGAACTTGAGAATACTCAGTAATCTCATTGGTCATGTTCACATCATTTCCTTATTCAGCCATTTATGTGCTGGAGCCAGCCAGCCTATAAAAGGGATCGACTTGACAAGTTTTGTTGGACCATATCTCTACCAGCACTGCATAAACGACCCTTCAAGTGCTACATCCCTACTCTAGTGAGGACAGACCCACCAGTATAATGTCTCCATTCCTCACACCCAGACCCACACCAGAAGGTACTTATCAGGTTCCTTCAGCAAATGACTGAATTATACTTCAAAATAGTACGAGCGGTTTGAGACTCTCTAATAAAATTGTATGCACTCAGACATTCTTACTTCGCTCAGCAAAAATCATTTTATTATATCAGAGTTTGGGTCCAACATATTTTGTTGTAACAGAATTTCTGTACTATAGACATGCATAGAAATAGCCACAGGGAGACTTATTTGTTGCAACATGTTTTATTGTCTTCTAGGGAATGTCCCAAACATGTCGAGTGACCTCATGTGGTAATGTGCAGGTGTGTGGGTGTAGAGTGACCTCATGTGGTAATGTACAGGTGTGTGGGTGTAGAGTGAGGGCATGTGGTAATGTGCAGGTGTGTGGGTGTAGAGTGAGGGCATGTGGTAATGTACAGGTGTGTGGGTGTAGAGTGAGGGCATGTGGTAATGTGCAGGTGTGTGTGTGTAGAGTGAGGGCATGTGGTAATGTACAGGTGTGTGGGTGTAGAGTGAGGGCATTTGGTAATGTGCAGGTGTGTGGGTGTAGAGTGAGGCATGTGGTAATGTACAGGTGTGTGGGTGTAGAGTGAGGGCATGTGGTAATGTACAGGTGTGTGGGTGTAGAGTGAGGGCATGTGGTAATGTGCAGGTGTGTGGGTGTAGAGTGAGGGCATGTGGTAATGTGCAGGTGTGTGGGTGTAGAGTGAGGGCATGTGGTAATGTGCAGGTGTGTGGGTGTAGAGTGAGGGCATGTGGTAATGTACAGGTGTGTGGGTGTAGAGTGAGGGCATGTGGTAATGTACAGGTGTGTGGGTGTAGAGTGAGGGCATGTGGTAATGTGCAGGTGTGTGGGTGTAGAGTGAGGACATGTGGTAATGTGCAGGTGTGTGGGTGTAGAGTGAGGGCATGTAGTAATGTACAGGTGTGTGGGTGTAGAGTGAGGGCATGTGGTAATGTACAGGTGTGTGGGTGTAGAGTGAGGGCATGTGGTAATGTGCAGGTGTGTGGGTGTAGAGTGAGGACATGTGGTAATGTGCAGGTGTGTGGGTGTAGAGTGAGGGCATGTAGTAATGTACAGGTGTGTGGGTGTAGAGTGAGGGCATGTGGTAATGTACAGGTGTGTGGGTGTAGTGAGGGCATGTGGTAATGTACAGGTGTGTGGGTGTAGAGTGACCTCATGTGGTAATGTACAGGTGGAAGTCAAAGTACAAATTCTATTGCACATGTGCAGAATTAGTTCACACCTGTATATGGAGGTGTTTATTGCCTCTGTGTGATGAATGTACATAAGTACGCATGCCTGAGGCAAAGAGGATTTTCATGATCACATAATGTGATGAATGAATGTACGTACGCACGCCTGAGGCAAAGAGGATTTCCATGGTTACACAGTTTCTCACTTTGTGCGACGAATATTCCTCGAGGCCCTTTCTGTCTGTCTGTAGTTCTTTGTCCTCAATGGGGAACACTCACGCAGGGAGGGTGGAACCCGGGGGGGTGGGGGGGGGGGGGGGGGGGTAAATCGACAAGGGGAAGAATATAGGCAGTGTTTTGGTCTCATAGGCCAAGCCCCCTGGCCATGTAATGTACCAAAGCTTTAACAACTGCAATGCAGTTCAACTAGGGCAGATACAGGGTTGGCATTGTAATATTCCTCTCAGCTCTTGCTGTCTGTCTGCGGTTCTTTGTCCTCAATGTGCTCACATGGAGGACCCATGGAAGGTGGGGCCAGGAGGAATAGGGTAATGTCGTGGGCTTATACATACTAAGCATGTGTAAGCCAGTCATAGTATGCATGAGCCAGCCATGGTATGCACGAGCCAGTCATAGTATGCACGAGCCAGTCATAGTATGCACGAGCCAGTCATAGTATGCACGAGCCAGTCATAGAGTATGCACGAGCCAGTCATAGTATGCACGAGCCAGTCATAGTATGCACGAGCCAGTCATAGTATGCACGAGCCAGTCATAGTATGCACGAGCCAGTCATAGTATGCACGAGCCAGTCATAATATGCACGAGCCAGTCATGGTATGCACGAGCCAGTCATGGTATGCACGAGCCAGTCATGGTATGCACGAGCCAGTCATAGTATGCACGAGCCAGTCATGGTATGCACGAGCCAGTCATAGTATGCACGCCAGTCATAGTAAAGCCAGTCATTAGGTGCTAGCCCAAAAGTGCCCAAATGGACCCTATAACTCGGATTTGCTTAGTCAACAACAAGCTATTAAGTGCCCCCCTCATTGTCGTTACAAACCATCTTTGTTAAGTGTCTTTATGGTATCTCACTGTTAAGTGCTGGCCTCGTTGTTAAGCCCTCGTTGATAAGCACTGGCCTCGTTGTTAAGGTACTGGTCTCGTTGTTAAGTGCTGGCCTCGTTGTTAAGCACTGGTTTCACTGTTAAGTCCTGGCCTTGCTGTTATTGAAGAGCATTGGTTATGTGAATGTGTGTTAGCTTCACCATCACAGCAACATATTATTACAAAAACATTGAGGCTAGAATTAATAGTTATTGGCCATAATTGCTCTTAGTTTTCCGACAAGCTTCTTGCTGCTCATTATAGCTAGCCCTTCATCATGTCTTCTAGCAACTGTCACTTTGTAGGTGGCTCCTCCCTCCTCTAATGCCGATGAAGTTTAGTTTGAAAACGCTTCCCAATGATTACACCTGCTCGCAGAGCTTATCAACAGCAGATCTGTCGCAAAATTGTTCTCATCTTTGGTCGTCAGGAAGAGCGAGTGTTCAAGTAAGTAAAAAACATATTCATGTTTGCTTGAGAAGCCATTGCTGGCTCTTTCTTAGTCTGGATTGAGAGACTAGCTTCTTCTCTTGGCTCCAGGTCCAGTTAATTATAATAATAAATAATAAATCTTACAATAACCTTCTCAATAATAAACTTGAAATTGTGTTATCGAGAAGGTTATTGGGTTCTTGTAATGTTATTATGTCAACTGAGAGTTCATTGAGAGCAAATAATCATTGAGAGCAAATAAATCGCTGCTTAGTAAGCACCTATTCTTATGTTGGGGGTTAGAGGGGCTGTTAATGACAAGAGTTTACAACAGCCAGCCGACATGATTACTCTGCTTCAAACGTGGGACCACTTCACACACTCGCTCACAATACCCATGACAGTTGCTATCAACTACCAAATACATACAATGCTAGTTTCTGGCAGCAATCTCGCCAATTTCCTCGACAAGTGTGGAAAATGAGAGAAAAGCATTTCCTAATCAACAGAAGGTCACAAGGGTTGACCTAGGCTGGCCGGTACAGAGCAAACAGGAATACCCTTTCTTGTTTCCTCAAGGACTAGGATTTCAAGGAAATGTCATCCTGGGCCTCGGCTCTTGGCAAGACCCCATCCATGCATTGTTGCTTATATTTCCTGTTGTCTCCTAACACTATATGCTCTGGCATCTCACTCTGTCTCAGCATCTCATATAGCGGCTCCTATTTCCTGCTCTCTCCTGGCAAGTCCAACTCATCTCGTCCTGTGTTGATGTCGCTGATGCTGCTCGGGAATTTTCTGCTCTCTCCTTGTACGTCCACCGTACATAGCTTACTTCCCACCCGCTGTTGCTGTTCAGAGGTTTCCTATTCCTTACTTATTCTATGCAAATCTAGACAGTGCTGTCCTTCCTAAGGCCACTGCTCCAGCTGGTCTGGGCTCTCTCTTCAGGCCTCTACTCCAGCTGGTCTGAGCTCTCTCTTCAGGTCTCTACTCCAGCTGGTCTGGGCTCTCTCTTCAGGTCTCTGCTCCAGCTGGTCTGGGCTCTCTCTTTAGATCTCTGCTCGAGCTGATCTGGGCTCTCTCTTCAGGTCTCTGCTCCAGCTGGTCTGGGCTCTCTCTTCAGGTCTCTGCTCCAGCTGGTCTGGGCTCTCTCTTTAGGTCTCTACTCCAGCTGGTCTGGGCTCTCTCTTTAGGTCTCTACTCCAGCTGGTCTGGGCCTTTTGTCCAGGTCTCTGCTCCAGCTGGTCTGGGCTCTCTCTTCAGGTCTCTGCTCCAGCTGGTCTGGGCTCTCTCTTCAGGTCTCTGCTCCAGCTGGTCTGGGCTCTCTCTTCAGGTCTCTACTCCAGCTGGTCTGGGCTCTCTCTTCAGGTCTCTACTCCAGCTGGTCTGGGCTCTCTCTTCAGGTCTCTACTCCAGCTGGTCTGGGCTCTCTCTTCAGGTCTCTGCTCCAGGGCTCTCTCTTTAGGTCTCTACTCCAGCTGGTCTGGGCTCTCTCTTCAGGTCTCTGCTCCAGCCGGTCTGGGCCATCTGTTCAGGTCTCTATTCCAGCTGGTCTGGACTTTCTCTTCAGGTCTCTGCTCCAGCTGGTCTGGGCTCCCTCCTCAGGTCTCTGCTCCAGCTGGTCTGAGCTCTCTCTTCAGGTCTCTGCTCCAGCTGGTCTGGGTTCTCTCTTCAGGTCTCTGCTCCAGCTGGTCTGGGCTCTCTCTTTAGGTCTCTACTCCAGCTGGTCTGAGCTCTCTCTTCAGGTCTCTACTCCAGCTGGTCTGAGCTCTCTCTTCAGGTCTCTGCTCCAGCTGGTCTGGGCTCTCTCTTCAGGTCTCTGCTCCAGCTGGTCTGGGTTCTCTCTTCAGGTCTCTGCTCCAGCTGGTCTGGGCTCTCTCTTTAGGTCTCTACTCCAGCTGGTCTGAGCTCTCTCTTCAGGTCTCTACTCCAGCTGGTCTGAGCTCTCTCTTCAGGTCTCTACTCCAGCTGGTCTGGGCTCTCTCTTCAGGTCTCTGCTCCAGCTGGTCTGGGCTCTCTCTTTAGATCTCTGCTCGAGCTGATCTGGGCTCTCTCTTCAGGTCTCTGCTCCAGCTGGTCTGGGCTCTCTCTTCAGGTCTCTGCTCCAGCTGGTCTGGGCTCTCTCTTTAGGTCTCTACTCCAGCTGGTCTGGGCTCTCTCTTCAGGTCTCTGCTCCAGCTGGTCTGGGCTCTCTCTTCAGGTCTCTGCTCCAGCTGATCTGGGCTCTCTCTCAGGTCTCTGCTCCAGCTGGTCTGAGCTCTTTCTTCAGGTCTTTACTCCAGCTGGTCTGGGCTCTCTCTTTAGATCTCTGCAACAGCTGATCTGGGCTCTCTCTTCAGGTCTCTGCTCCAGCAGGTCTGGGCTCTCTCTTCAGGTCTCTGCTCCAGCTGGTCTGAGCTCTCTCTTCAGGTCTCTGATCCAGCTGGTCTGGGCTCTCTCTTCAGATCTCTGCTGGGCTCTCTCTTCAGGTCTCTGCTCCAGCTGGTCTGGACTCTCTCTTCAGGTCTCTACTCCAGCTGGTCTGGGCTCTCTCTTCAGGTCTCTGCTCCAGCTGGTCTGGGCTCTCTCTTCAGGTCTCTACTCCAGCTGGTCTGGGCTCTCTCTTCAGGTCTCTGCTCCAGCCGGTCTGGGCCATCTGTTCAGGTCTCTACTCCAGCTGGTCTGGACTTTCTCTTCAGGTCTCTGCTCCAGCTGGTCTGGGCTCCCTCCTCAGGTCTCTGCTCAAGCTGGTCTGGGCTCCCTCCTCAGGCCTCTGCTCCAGCTGGTCTGGGCTCCCTCCTCAGGCCTCTGCTCCAGCTGGTCTGGGCTCCCTCCTCAGGACTCTGCTCCAGCTGGTCTGGGCTCCCTCCTCTCCAGCTGGTCTGGGCTCCCTCCTCAGGTCTCTGCTCCAGCTGGTCTGGGCTCCCTCCTAAGGCCTCTGCTCCAGCTCTTCTGGGTTCCCTTCCCAGGTGTTTGCTCCAGCTGGTCTGGGCTCCCTCCTCATCTGTTTCTCCAGTAGTTTTAGCTGTTTTGTGCTGTCTTCTCCAGTTTCAAGTTTTTACACATTAGAGCATATACATAACAGGCTCCCTTATGGGTGCTGGTCATGACTCTCCTGCCATTGTCTGTACATACAGACTCAGTGGAGGACCCGAAGATGTCTAGACATAGACACTTCTAACAGCTGCATCTTGGTCTTCAATACAGAGACAGAAACAGCAGACACAAGGATCATCCATTACTTGTGACACACCCACTAGGTTGACCCATAACTTTTATAATACACGTACCAAATATTATAACGCTTATTGAACTTCATAGATTTTTGGTTCATAGCTTATGCTTGTCTAAAGGTCAAGGGTGTCCATAGCTTATGCTTGTTCCAAAGGTCAAGGGTGTCCATAGCTTATGCTTGTTCCAAAGGTCAAGGGTGTCCATAGCTTATGCTTGTCTAAAGGTCAAGGGTATTCATAGCTCATACTTGTTCTAAAGGTCAAGGGTATTCATAGCTCATACTTGTTCTAAAGGTCAAGGGTATTCATAGCTCATACTTGTTCTAAAGGTCAAGGGTATTCATAGCTTATGCTTGTCTAAAGGTCAAGGGTGTCCATAGCTTATGCTTGTTCCAAAGGTCAAGGGTGTCCATAGCTTATGCTTGTTCCAAAGGTCAAGGGTGTCCATAGCTTATGCTTGTCTAAAGGTCAAGGGTATTCATATCTTATGCTTGTCTAAAGGTCAAGGGTGTCCATAGCTTATGCTTGTTCCAAAGGTCAAGGGTGTCCATAGCTTATGCTTGTTCCAAAGGTCAAGGGCATCCATAGCTTATGCTTGTTCTAAAGGTCAAGGTGTTCAAGCTTATGCTTGTTCTAAAGTTAAAGGATATTCATTGTCTAAAGGTCAAGGGTTTCATAGCTTATGCTTGTCTAAAGGTCAAGGGTATTCATAGCTTATGCTTGTCTAAAGGTCAAGGGTATTCATAGCTTATATGCTTGTCTAAAGGTCAAGGGTATTCATAGCTTATGCTTGTTCTAAAGGTCAAGGGTATTCATAGCTTATGCTTGTCTAAAGGTCAAGGGTGTTTAGCTTGTTCTAAAGGTCAAGGGTCATTGAAGTGGTAGTCCAACCAATATAGCGGTAAACGAGAAGAAGAAAAATATATATTAAAAAGACAAAAAGAGTCTGGCTCGTCAATTGGCAAGCCAGCAAACAGGATTTCATGACTTTGAGAGACAGAATTTCCATTTTTCAACTCCTGGCATTTCTCTCTTATACATATACCACCACAGAGTGCTTGTTTTTTGGGGGGAGCTAAAGTTTCAAGGATTGCTACAGCCATAACTATTTCAGGAAATAATTAGTGAAGTTATTGTACCAGGCCTTAGGGCACAATTTTTGCGTCCAGGATTAAGTCCACGACAACCTCGAAAATCTAGCTTCTCGAAAAAGAGCGCTATAATACAGTGTATATACACAATATATATATACATATACATACGTAATTGCTTGTAGCCAGGCCTTCATGTCCTCACAGGTGGCTCATGCTCCACTAGCATCTTAGACTGTCCAAGACCTCCTCCGGTTGGTAACTGCCGTCATCATTAAAAACCTTACCTTTCACGCCCGTGTACATGAAGCTTGACCTCTATATTGCCATGACTCAGGGGAAGGGGGGCAAGGAGGGCGTCCATAACATGACTCACAGGATGGGGAGGGAGGTGAAGGGGATACCACCTCCATTCACGTGGAACAATGAGCTGCAGTCCCAGGGAGGGAACAACCCAGCCCTCGAGTAACAGTTCAGACATTCCACATAATCATGATGTCCTATGATCAAGGCTCCTTGAGAATTGAGAGTTTGTGCTGGCTTCTTCTGCACCATCATCTTCTTTTTCTTCTTCATTATCCAAGGACATAAGCTAACCTCATGTGAGAAGGTGGCTTCGTCAAGTGAGGGGGCAAGTTCCCCAGATAAGAGGGAGGGTTCCTCATGGGAGGGGGCTTCGTCAGGTGAGGGGGCAAGTTCCCCAGATAAGGGGATGGGATCCTCATGAGGGGGCTTCGTCAGGTGAGGGGACAAGTTCCTCAGATAAGGGGGGAGGGTTCCTCATGAGGAGGATCTCATGAGGATGCTTCGTCAGGCGAGAGAGTGGGTTCATCAGATGAGAGGGCAGGTTTACCAGATGAGGGGGTGGGTTCCTCAGGTGTGGGACTCCACAGCTCTGAAGAGAATAGCTGTAGATTTGCTAACTTATTATTCTTCTGCATGTGTTCTGAGCTTCTTGGAGCTCAAGGCCACAACAGCCAAACTGTAACCATCCAGTGCAGTCTAGCACAGAGTCAGACCTTTCAAACTATAGCCATCCAGTGAGTCTACTTGACAAACTGTAGCCATCTAGTGAGTCTACTTGCACAGAGTAAGACCTTTAGCAATCGGTAAATGGTCTGACTACACAATAATGAGTAGGTGCAGATTTTTTTTTGAAATTTTGAAAGGGATGGGGGAGAGAATGTTTCATCAAGACCTACTATTGGAAATCTAGTAACATCATGATGTTGGAGAAAGTCCCGAGCAGACACAAACTTCATCCTTTATAATGAAAACCTCATGATACGCACCGAGTTTCATGGATGACCTTCCACTTCCTCACAAGATGGCTCTTGCCACCACGTTCTTCACCAAACATGAAAATAATTGAATTCCCATCTAGCCACACTTCAACATATTTGATACACTTCATTAAACTCCACAAAACTTACCCCATATATCAAACACCCATATTCACCTTCACAAGCAACAGGCTTACCAGGAACCATTGGTTCAAAAGGCTGCCAGCCAACGGAATCCCCCTGTGCAAAAAGATGCGAGCCAAATGGTGCGGACGATCAAACCGAAGCCTTGCCTTGTTTCCGTAATTACATCAGTTCCATCGTGGCACTGTACCAAATACCTATCCGCTCTCTGCAAACTTTGACCCTCCATGGCTGTGAGCTCATGACAATTTGTTGACTTATTCCCACGCACTGCAGTATAATATCACCTGTGCACCGCCAACGATTGAAGTTCTATTCAGACATAGCTACACCCTCGACATTCTCCATTTCCTCCAGCTAAATGTTCCAGCCAGACAAAATACAGAACTTGTTGCACACACAAACACATTCCACAAGCTGCGTCCTCTGCCAACGGCTCACTGTTGCCCAATCAACAGGTCAAAAAAGTCATGACTACTCATCGGCAGACAACGTTAGCAGATTTCACAGGTCATTTTGGAAGTGTAGACAACACTAGACAATTATAGCAACGCTCAACCACAGAATTGGATTTGGTGACCTCTTGAATTAGTGAGGCAACAGAAAATGTTTCAAATGTTCATGACTACCGCCACTTATTGGATCTAGTGACGATCCTGAAGTCGTGAGATTTAGACTTGCATGTCGGTTATATATTCTCTATACTCGCCAAAATGAAGCATGCAGAAATTTGGGGGGCAATATTTTTAATAATTAAAAATAAATTAAAATCACCTTCTCAATAATCAACTTCAAATTGTCTTCACTCGATGTTTCGACTAGCCTTCATCAGGAATAGATGCTCTAGCCTTCATCAGGAATAGATGCTCTAGCCTTCATCAGGAAATATTCCTACTTATAACAATTAGTTAGACATGAAACATGTGCAAGTTATAGAACTCTAAATAAGGACACACCCCTTCTTTCTAGATTTCAAATTTTGACCTCTTAGCCTCCCCTAGACAGTTGCTTGGTGGCTAAAAACGACATGTGCCCCATTAAAGGGCCTAAAGGCAGAACACGAAGGAAATATTTGGCCTCGTGATTTAACTGAACCCGTTTCACATTTGACCTTCGATCCCTTGCCCAAGAGATTTACAACCATCTCCTCAATTTTCAAAATGTCAGCAGCACCTCCAACTCCATTATATATCAACACCAATGAGAGTACATTGGTGTGTACTATTATATATCACCTCTTACCACCTCTCAACATTCCATTCTCTGCATGGACTGCAGGTTCATTTTGAGGACACAGCTCAAAACTTAGAATCTTATCAGATACACACACACACACTCACTCCTCTCTCTACACATACTCCCTCTCTCACACACTCCTCTCTCTTTCACACACACATACACTCCCTCTCTCACACACACATTCCCTCTCTCTCACACACACACACCTCTATCTCGCACACTCCCTCTCTCTCTCACACACACTCTTTCTCCAATACTTTACCTTTGGTGGAGTTGAAAAACTGTTGGAGCTTGTTTGGTTCCTGTTGAGCTAAAAACACCCACAAAGATAATGATTTGGTAAAGGAGAGACAATTCCACACTGGAAACGTCTCTAGGTCTTCCTTTACTTTTCTCATACTCAAAGGCCTGAAATATCATGTCAAACATGTCTAGATCCTTGACCAAGATGGCTTCCGAGCTTTTTCCTTCTTCGTATTCCTTGAATATACAGTTGGGGACTTAAACAAGTCAACCATGATATGTGACAAAGAAAGGTTACCACCCACTTTCCACAAGTCGAAGAGTTCTCTACCAACCTATATGCAGGGAGGGAATACAATAAACCAGTGTTTTTCAAACCGACTCTACTTTACCTCCTTACTCTTTCAGACACTAAAGTTCTAATGTGCTCCATGCCTTCCTGCACACAACAGCAATAGCAACCTGCCTTCACATAGCATGATGATTATTATGTACTTACCAATTCCCTGCGATACTTCTCTTCTTTTGTAACGCCATCAAGAGGGGTTATATCCCCCACCAAACTCTCTGCCAGATCATGAACAAGTGCCATGCGAATGCACCTGATAATATATACAAGGGGACAGTGGATAGACTGGCAGCCCAGGTGGTGGCTCTAAACTGTGTCAACTGAATGCACCCCTAAAAATATTCAAACAGTCAACCCAGCTGATATATTGCACAGACTACATCCATGCTGTAAACTTGTGTTACAGCTGAGTCACCCAGCTGAGAGTCTCCATCTGAATACCTGCATGTCAATGCCTGGCACCAACAGTTCTCAGAGATCTGCTGTTACATGACCAGTACAGAATATACAAGCAACCCCCACCTGACTTTTCTGTACTGTTTCCACCAAATTGTTTTTCACCGTGTAGATGATGTATTAACAGCTGAGAGTGAAGCAGCTGGGTATGTCAGATGGCACTACATGTAGTTGGTCAGCTGGACCAAACTATCTACCCAGCAACCAAATGTCCACACACTTACAGATAAGCCAGCTGATGTTAGTGGCTTTTTTATTTTTTAAATATGGCTTTGGGAGAAGGGAGAACTAGATATCATGGCTGTCACTGGAACAAAACAAAAGAAGGGAATGGTCCAGGCATAGGCTTGTATACAGTAGCCAGGATCTAGCCTTTGCTCTAGCTCTCTGATTCTTGCCTCCAGTGATGCTCTAGCTTTTGCCTTGCCCTAGCCTATCCTAGCCATGAGGTGACTGCTAGTTGATGCCTAACCCTCTAGCCAGGCCAAGCTGCTGGATGCCTGGGCCCCTCCACCCAGGGAGCCAAGCTGCTGGATGCCTGGGTCCCTCCACCCAGGGAGCCAAGCTGTTGGATGCTAGGGTCCCTCCACCCAGGGAGCCAAGCTGCTGGATGCCTGGGCCCCTCCACCCAGGGAGCCAAGCTGCTGGATGCCTGGGTCCCTCCACCCAGGGAGCCAAGCTGTTGGATGCTAGGGTCCCTCCACCCTGGGAGCCAAGCTGCTGGATGCCTAGACCCCTCCACCCAGGGAGCCAAGCTGCTGGATGCCTAGACCCCTCCACCCAGGGAGCCAAGCTGTTGGATGCTAGGGTCCCTCCACCCAGGGAGCCAAGCTGCTGGATGCCTAGACCCCTCCACCCAGGGAGTCAAGCTGCTGGATGCCTGGGCCACTCACCCAAAGAGCCAAGCTGCTGGATGCCTGGGTCCCTCCACCCAGGGAGCGAAGCTGTTGGATGCCTGGGCCCTTCCACCCAGGGAGCCAAGCTGCTGGATGCCTAGGCCTCTACCCAGGGAGCCAAGCTGCCTGGGCTCCTCCACCCAGGGAGCCAAGCTACTGGATCCTAGGCATCACTTTTAGGTATCTGGCACATACTAGGCAACACCTATCTGCATGCCATATCCTTCTTTTAACCGGACTCCAATGATTAGGCACCCACAACTTGGTCCAATTGCTCACACCAACATTCCAGATACCACATGTAGTCAGTGCCTACATCATGAACACATCTTCCAAGCTCTCTGGAATTATTAGAACCAAAGAATGGGAAACTTGATATCAGACAATGTGTCATGCGAGATGTCTTCCAAGGAACATGATGCCCATTTACATTCCTCCCAGCTTCCAATCCACTTATAGAATTTTTGAGTTTTGTGGTCTCAAGCTTCCAGTTTGGAGCTCTTATGGCTGAGCTCCTGTGAATCAAGCAACGCATGCCATTAGCCAGCTCCAAGCAGATATCACAGTGAATATCATGCTGATGGCAAGGTTTTGATCAAAAACACTGACAATACCAGGGAAGAATGAGCCTTCTCTTGGTTAGGTAGGAGTCCACAAGATGTCAACCTTCTTTTATACAGCCATCAAGGAAGTTCCCTCTTTAAAATAAAAAGGCACTGTGAAGAATCCAAATCTGATGTCTTCCCAGCATTCTGCTAAGGCATGTGTGTTCTCCTAAGGCATGTTGTGTTCTCCCCCAGCATTAAAAACCCATCAGCACCTCCTGCTCGAGCTAAACATCCAATCCAAAGCTCTAGATCTCGAGCTCAGACCAGACAAGTATATTTCAATAGCATAGAATGGAAAGAAAATGGATCTTGAAACCACTTTTCCCATCTGACCCTTGACTAATGAGACCTCATTGACAGGACCCTTGACCAATGCAAACCTCATTGACAGGACCCTTGACTAATGAGACCTCATTGACAGGACCCTTGACCAATGCAAACCTCATTGACAGGACCCTTCACGAATGAAGACCTCATTGACAGGACCCTTGACGAATGTAGACCTCATTGACAGGACCCTTGACCAATGCAAACCTCATTGACAGGACCCATCACGAATGAAGACCTCATTGACAGGACCCTTGACGAATGTAGACCTTGACAGGACCCTTGACCAATGCAAACCTCATTGACAGGACCCATCACGAATGAATTGACAGGACCCTTGACGAATGTAGACCTCATTGACAGGACCCTTGACCAATGCAAACCTCATTGACAGGACCCTTCACGAATGAAGACCTCATTGACAGGACCCTTGACGAATGTAGACCTCATTGACAGGACCCTTGACCAATGCAAACCTCATTGACAGGACCCTTGACGAATGAAGACCTCATTGACAGGACCCTTGATGAATGTAGACCGCATTGACAGGCCCTTGACCAATGCAGACCTCATTGACAGGACCCTTGACCAATGTAGACATCATTGACAGGACCCTTGACGAATGTAGACCTCATTGACAGGACCCTTGACCAATGCAAACCTCATTGACAGGACCCTTCACGAATGAAGACCTCATTGACAGGACCCTTGACGAATGTAGACCTCATTGACAGGACCCTTGACCAATGCAAACCTCATTGACAGGACCCTTGACGAATGAAGACCTCATTGACAGGACCCTTGACGAATGTAGACCGCATTGACAGGCCCTTGACCAATGCAGACCTCATTGACAGGACCCTTGACCAATGTAGACATCATTGACAGGATCCTTGACCATGCAGACCTCATTGACAGGACCCTTGACCATGCAGACCTCATTGACAGGACCCTTGACGAATGTAGACCGCATTGACAGGACCCTTGACCAATGCAGACCTCATTGACAGGACCCTTGACCAATGTAGACCGCATTGACAGGACCCTTGACCAATGCAGACCTCATTGACAGGACCCTTGACTAATGCAGGCCTCATTGACAGGACCCCTGACCAATTGATGCAGACCTCAATGACAGGACCCTTGACTAATGTAGACCTCATTGACAGGACCCTTGACCTCACTGACAAGACCCTTGATCAATGTAGACCTGAATGGCTTCCGACATTAAGCTCCAACTAAAATATTGACTGCCTTGTTGGCTTCCCCCCTACTCTGACAGAGTGTGTGCAAGTGCTCTCAAGCTTGAAAAAAGTCCCTTTCACCATCAATGCATTGAGGCTTATACGGAGAGAAACCACCTTACTTACTTCCTCCATTTCCTGCTTATGTTGACCTCAATCAGATAATTATCACCCTTATTAAAGGAAATCATGGTGTTCCTCAAACGATGGCAGAATTTCCTATGTCTGAGCTAGCCTCAGTCTTCCACCCTGATGTCCAGAATCGACCGCTCCTCCCTCAAGCCAAAGAAAAGGCAAAGATATCCATGTTTACTAATGCTGAACATCCTGGCACTTCTGTCAGACTACGATTCCTTTCCCCTAGACTCTGTCTGCATGCTAGAGGCAGCAAGAAAGTCCACTTCAGAGGCCTCATCTATCTCGAAGGATCCTTCAACTCAAGGTGACTTAATCAAAAGCATATGAGCTACTGAGAACAGCCTCAACCATCTCCAAGTCGAAATTGAAAGACACAGTGGCACTCAGTCAGCTTCCTGGTCTGGAACCGCATTCTAAGTGGCTTACCTGCTGGCTACTCATTCCTCCTTTGAGGAAGGGACTGATTGTCTTGCTACTCCCTTCAATCTACATCAATCGAGAGGCCGGACACTGACTTTGGAGAGATTTGTCTCCCACTTCCTTCAATCTATATCAACGGGAGACACCTGTGTGCACAACCTGTCACCTGTGTAACTCTAACCCCATGACTGTTTATATCTCCAATGGAAGGTCACTTCACTTGGAGACATAACTCAATACACCTGCCTATTCAACCATCTAGTCTGTCCTCTAGGCAAACTTTACACCGACCTGCCTCATCTATGAGCCTCTTGACTCTGACTCTCCCCCTACCATCATCCTTCATGTCAGTATTCATCCTCTGTGAGCCTCTGACCTCCCCTGCCACCCTCCCTCGTCTATGAACCTCTGACCTCCATGGCAGTATCCCTAGTCTATGAGCCTCTGACTCTACATTCCTCATCTACGAACCTCCGACTCTCCCCTGCCACCCTCCCTGTCAGTATCCCTCCTCTGTGAGCCTCTGACTCTCTCCCTACCACCCTCCCTGTCAGTATCCCTCCTCTGTGAGCCTCTGACTCTCCCCCTACCACCCTCCCTGTCAGTATCCCTCCTCTGTGAGCCTCTGACTCTCTCCCTACCACCCTCCCTGTCAGTATCCCTTGTCTACAAGCCTCCGACTCTCCCCCTACCACCCTCCCTGTCAGTATCCCTCCTCTGTGAGCCTCTGACTCTCCCCTGCCACCCTCCCTGTCAGTATCCCTCCTCTGTGAACCTCTAACTCTCCCCCTCACACTCCCTGTCAGTATCCCTCCTCTGTGAGCCTCTAACTCTCCCCCTACCACCCTCCCTACCCTACCAGTATCATCACTTTAATAGCCAGACAAGCCATGACTGAGATCTAAACAAACATCATCATAATTCTTGAACTACCCATCCCAGCCAACTCCCAAGAAGCCATTTCTACTAGGAAGGGTAATATGATATGGAAGACAGCTTTGAATATTGACTATAATAGTAAGATAGGCACCTTGGTCGTCTAGCGAGCCACACCCTTTCACCAGATGAGTGTGGCTCGCTTCAACTCCACCAAAAACTTGACCAGCTGAGACATGAATTAATAACTTGTGTGTGTTTGGATATCAACACAACTTTTAAAAAATAATAATTTTGCCATGCCAAAACTTCACACCCTCATAACAATTTGCGTGGTAAGCTTGTGACTTCGTCTTCACTTCTCGTAGCAGTCATTCTCTTGAGTTATATATGTGTACTGATCTTAATACTCCACTTAAAACATTTTAAAAAAACACCCAACAACTTTCTTCCATAATCAATTTTTGACGCATTTATGGCATAAGAATAATTAGGCATAAGAAGAAGAAAAAAATCACATTCATCTTCTACCTATAAGTTACAGGGTTTCATTTAGGAGGGGGGGGGGCTGCCCCCCCATGGAAACTTTTTGCCCCCCCTTGGAAATTGTATTATTAAAATTCTTATTGATGTTGATAAGTGCTTGACATCATGCCCCCCCTTAATATCAAGATTCCTCCAGTTGCCCCCCCCCCCCCCCCCCTTGGACAATTTTCGAAATGAAACCATGAAGTATGACAAAAGAACTTGAGTGACCATTTTCCCCCTTTATCCTTGAGCATGCTTTATCCTTGAGCATGCTAGTGATGATGATAAGTGGCATCATCTCTGAGGATGGAAAGGCTTCACAGCTTATAGCACACAATACTTGCTTCATTTCCACAAGCATCAACATGTGCAGGATAGATGAGCTTCTCCTTTCCATGAGGTTGCCTATAAAGCTGAGTCAGCCACAAAGAAGCCAAGGCTTGGTGTTTGCTTGTATCTGGACTGTTCCATTGTGTGGGTAAAACTTCACTCCACGAGGCTGCAAGTGAGGCATGTTGGGGGCTTCGCAGCAGCAATGGCCGAATGAAACTTCAGCACCTTTGCTCCGATACCTGGCTCAGAAACAGGGCAGATGAACAAAGAGAAGAGACCCATCGAGCAAAAGTCCCAGAGCAGCTGTGCAGAGACGGCAAACCTGCTAAATTTAGTACAGACCTGTTCATATACAAACTGCCCCTCGCACACAAAAGGGGGACGGAGGAGAGGAGAAAGGGGACGGAGGAGAGGAGAAAAGGGATGGAGGAGAGGAGAAAAGGGACGGAGGAGAGGAGAAAAGGGACGGAGGAGAGGAGAAAAGGGACGGAGAGGAGAAAAGGGATGGAGGAGAGGATGGAGTAGAGGAGAAAAGGGACGGAGGAGAGGAGAAAAGGGATGTCCCAGAGAAGAGGAGAAAAGGGACGGAGGAGAGGAGAAAAGGGACGGAGGAGAGGAGAAAAGGGACGGAGGAGAGGAGAAAAGGGACGGAGAGGAGAAAAGGGATGGAGGAGAGGATGGAGTAGAGGAGAAAAGGGACGGAGGAGAGGAGAAAAGGGATGTCCCAGAGAAGAGGAGAAAAGGGACGGAGGAGAGGAGAAAAGGGATGGAGGAGAGGAGAAAAGGGACGGAGGAGAGGAGAAAAGGGATGTCCCAGAGAAGAGGAGAAAAGGGACAGAGGAGAGGAGAAAAGGGATGGAGGAGAGGAGAAAAGGGACGGAGGAGAGGAGAAAAGGGACGGAGGAGAGGAGAAAAGGGATGGAGGAGAGGAGAAAAGGGATGGAGGAGGAGGAGAGGAGAAAAGGGACGGAGGAGAGGAGAAAAGGGATGAGGAGAGGAGAAAAGGGATGGAGGAGAGGAGAAAAGGGATGGAGGAGAGGAGAAAAGGGATGGAGAGGAGAAAAGGAAAATATACGTACCATCTGATGGTTTTGCTGAATCGAAATGATTGGCCAGGTTATTCAAACCAATACAAGTTGCCATCTATGCTGATGACCTTGTCAGTAGTCACGCCTACATCGAAACACTGCTAGTCAACAGACGAACTTTAGTACGGTCCATGAGATATAGAATAGTAATAATATATTATAATGATTATGGTAGAAATTTTCTGCTAAAGACCTGGAAAGCCTACTTCATTTGATAAAGGTTAGGCAGAACTCAGCAGACTGATCCAAGTGCTGCAGTAACAGGTATAGGACCAAGGAGATCGAAGCTAGCTAGCTACTCAAGACCTGGAAAGCCTACTTCATTTGATAAGGTTAGGCAGAACTCAGCAGACTGATCCAAGTGCTGCAGCAACATGTATAGGACCAAGGAGATCGAAGCTAGCTAGCTACTCAAGACCTGGAAAGCCTATTTGATAAGGTTAGGCAGAACTCAGCAGACTAATCCAAGTGCTGCAGCAACATGTATAGGACCAAGGAGATCGAAGCTAGCTAGCTACTCAAGACCTGGAAAGCCTACTTCATTTGATCAAGGTTAGGCAGAACTCAGCAGACTGATCCAAGTGCTGCAGCAACATGTATAGGACCAAGGAGATTGAAGCTAGCTAGCTACTCAAGACCTGCAAAGCCTACTTCATTTGATAAAGGTTGGGCAGAACATCAAATTAGTGCACAATATGCACTAAAAGAAGCTCTTCTGCAATTTGCCATGTCAATATCAGGTAATGAGACTCTTGTCTGACCTCAAATGTAACCTACCGTGGACTGCCATAGAAGTTGGTCAGTGTTTGTAGCTCTTCCTTGCCATATGAAGAGTTCTTTGGGGGGTTACACCGAATCAACATAAAATGACTTCAACCCTCTACTACTGTGGTCAGCAGTACTAGCCTCCCCAGGCCTTCTGATAGGACAATAAATGACCTGTGACCTCCCATAGCATTAATAGACAAGTAGTGATAAGGAACATGGAGCTTAGGGTAAACAGATGCTTTTAGCTGCCTTTCAAAAAATCACAGTAAATATTAAATTTGTATACGAGAGCCCCCCCCCCCCCCCCCCCCCCCACTGTAGGGGTCCTATCAATATCTTATCCTCCCTCCCTAACCAAGATAATATGCAGCTGAACAGAGCATGTAGAGCATGTAGCAATAGCACTTGATGGAAAATTCCTTCATTACTGGATTTTCATAGAGCACTAGGCATATTGGCATTCCTTGGTCCTCTGGACGTGGCAGGAGTACAAACATTTTTGACTGAACATTTGCTGACCTCCAATGGCATCCACTCTGCCAGGCATGACAATACACTCCAAAACCTTTAGTCGAGGAAGCAGTGATTAGTGATGTGCATAATCAGCTTTCCAGCATGATCTTGTTCGGTCCTTGCCAACTTTTGAGAAATAACCGAACCACAGTCATGGTTGATGGTTTTACATGTCACACTCTTTCATACTACTGAAGCAAACACATTGTCGTACCTTCCAATGAGGTCAGAGGGTGAAATCCGAGAGCCACTTCCTAAGGCTTAGGACCAAGGGCTGCACATTTAACTAGAGTCCTAAATATTTACTGCCTAATTAGTCACATGACCCGTTCTCATAGGCTGGTGAACTGCATTTTTGGGTTATCATATTGGAAAACACTAGATCACTTCTGAGGAACGAGGAGATTTACAGTATAATTACTAAATGCTAGTTATCTGGCCTCATCTTTTCTTAAAAATATGTCCGAATGTTGACACCATGATGTTATTTGTCAGCCTTGACGTTAATGACGTTAACAGCCTTGGTTGGTAATGATTGACACTGTATAACAACAGTCAAGGACATACATCAAGGCATTCCTGGTTCGTTGTCAGACACATTTTTGTTCCTCTCTCTCCATGCAAAATATATCTGGTTTGCAAAGATATGGTCAGGCCAGGCCAACTGCAGCCAACTTTAGCATACTTTTAACAACACTAGCCGAATTACTTCTCTCTATCCAGTGGCCTAGCAACGTCCTGTGCTCCAAACAGCATGCACATCATGGCCATCCTGTACATGTGACCAGCCACAGTCTCCGGTTCCTTCACGTCATTGTTGACCCAGCCTGTACGCTTGAGGTGCTAAAAGACGGTAAACGGCACGCACAGAGAAGTACGAGACAAACGGAACGAACACATAACTATCATGTACCATGCAAGAAGTAGTTAATCACTTTGAGATTTCCACAGAGTTGAAAGAAGCTGAATAATCCTTTGATGTTCCCGGCCGTAGCAGCCATGATAAGAATGTATTTTCCACAGGGGGGTCAACGCTGCCAAGGAACAGCCACGTGTCACTAAAACCAGCCGCGTGCACTACTACGTACTCGGTAAGTACTGCCACGCACGCACACACGCACGGCCAGGAAGTTCTGGCCTACCACCCGCAGCCGCACATGTACACACTCACTTGCACACATACACTGCGCGAGTTTAAGCGGGACTAAAGGAATGTGATAATTATGTGGGTTAATTTTAACTGGAGCGGATATATATAGTCACCCCGCAGCCTCGTTAGTTCAGTGCCCCCTCTGTCTCTTCTTTCTCTTTCTCTGTTGTGTGTTTGTTTATTTTTTATCGTTGATTTTTGTAGTAATCTTCTGTTATTCTGTTTAAATCTACTCTTGCAAAAGATCCTTTTTCCCTTGAAAAGAAATCTAAAATCGCCTTAGATAATGAAGCGTCACCTGAGCTATTCGTCAGAGCCCGAGAACTGCGACGACTACGACGATTGTTCTAGGTGAGTATTTACAAACTAGAGCTAGTAACTAAGGTTCTCAGTTACGGTGTTTATTTATTATCACTTTGCTCACTGGGTCCCGACGGTGTTTATTTATTATCACTTTTCTCTCCCAGTCCCGACACAGTGCAAACCTCCCGCAAGAAGCGCCGTGGGGTAAGTACCCTAGGCTTGTACAAGCGGAAAGTGGAAAGTTTATTAGTTTTGATTTGTTTTTTTGCAGGTTATAGAAAAGCGCCGCAGGGACAGAATTAACAACTGCTTGGTGGAACTGCGAAGCTTGGTCCCTGCAGCTTTTGAGAAGCAGGTATGAGCCAACAAGTTCTCACTCCCTCTAGGCATAAACCTCTCACCTGGTCATCCAGTTGTGGACAGTTGGGAACAAATTTGTTCACAGATCTGATTTTGTATTGAACGGTCCTGTTTTGGTTATGGTGAGCTACTTCACAAATTACCTGATAAGTCTGCTAGAAATGGTTGAAATTGTGCTCCAACATTCCATGGCTGTTGCCAGTACTCTTGAGGGAGCATGTGCCACATCATTTGTCACTGATCACCACCACTAACAACCCAGGCTTTCACTTGAGCAGAAAATGAGTGTTGATTAAGCTAGTGTGAAGAAGGTATTTTTCACCCTTTAAGGTTTGGGATTGATGTGGTCCCTCTTAGCAGTATATAGTCACACTTCAAGTCTTGGGGAATCTTACAGATTTGAGGTCATCAAGGGTGCAGTAAACTGCCAGGTGGTCAGAATGCCAAACCAGAGTGCAGCTGTTCTTTTACAACTGGAGTTGGCTTTGCTTGCCACTTGCATGGGCAGGTGTGTGTGTGTGTTGTGACTGACCAACTGAGTGTGGTGTGTGTGGGGCACGAAGTCTGACTGTGGTGTGTGGGCCATGAAGTACACAAAAAAGCAGACCAGACTAAATGACCCCCTTATCCAGAATTGGAGAAATACAATAAATAAGCATGCAAATTGCTGTAATAATGACCAACTACTGTAGATAATTTGCCATATATATTATATATACTTTCTATAAAGACATTAGTGCACATGTGTGTGTGTGTACATGTCTGCATCTCATTTTTATCATTCTCTGATTGCCCAGTTACAGCTATCATGCAAGTTATGCATCTAGTCACTGCCCCCAAGACTGTGAATGTAATTTTTCTGTTTTTGTTTTCTGTCTAGGGCTCGGCCAAGTTAGAGAAAGCTGAAATTCTGCAGATGACTGTGGAGCATCTTCGTTACCTCCAAAATCGGGATCCAAGGGGTAAGTCCACTTTAAACTAGGACATTGGGCACCGCTCTCCTCTAGGAAGGTTCATAGCGTTAGCTTGGCCTCTTGTGCGGGACACTGCACTAAATTATAGACATCACATACCAGGCTAAAAATGATATAAATCTGGATTCTGAATCCAGATTCTGGTTTCAGAATCTGTCAGTGCAATTTTTGATAATCTGAGCTGGTAGTAGAGTGGGTAGGAGTGAACCACAACTAAGGGTATCTTGTTTCAGGAGGAAATCTAGAGGGCCCTCATGCCTTGCTGGATCAGTATTCCTTATTAATTGTCAACATCCTTTCTTCAAAAACATCTTCAAAACACTTGGAGGAGTGTGTTGTAATGATTCACTGTGTTCTGTGTGTTGAACAGGTTTCAGTGACCCTTGCTCTCCATGTGTCAACACCAGAGCCTTCCTGGACTACGGCATCATGGGCTTCAGGGAATGCACTGCAGAAATTGCTCGTTTCATGGCCAACACTCAAGGCATGGATCCCAAGGATGTGTCGAGGAGCCGACTGGTCAATCACTTGGAGAATGTGATTTCTCAGAAAGAGCTGGCTGTGAATACTGCACTTGCTGTCAACTCGCAGATCAACATTTCCAAAGTAGGGAGTCCCCCAGTGTCCATCATGAGCATGCCCAGTGTCCCCACTCTGGCTACCTCAATCCCTTACACACCGCTGACCCCTCCGAGAGCCTCCCCAGACAACCTCTCACCGCTCACCAGCTTCTCAGGGACGACACTTGGAATTACTGATTCCTTGCCACACTTCAGTGTTGCTTTCCCCATTCCAACGAATCCCATTATCTCCCTGGCCCCATCGACAAACACTGCCTCTGCTGCTACCATCTTCCAAACCTCTGGCTTCAACCCCACGATTCCAGCAACTCACTCCATTCTTCCCGGCAGTGTGGCGAAGCCAGCCCCTCTCATCAGTGGACTTCCACGTCCGAATGCTCAACCCCCAACTGGTATTATGACGAGCCCCCTCACTCCCACATCACCCCCAAACTTGACTGTGTGGGCAGAGCCCAACAACTCAACACATACTGTGCCAAAGTCTGCTACAAAGGCAATGAACAGTTCGACAAAAGCCCCATTCCGTCCTTGGGCTGACTCTACAACCATGACCACCAACGCTTGACAGACTGAAACGCAAAATACTCGACTCTTGAACTAAGACTGCTTACATGCTACAACAGTTAATCGACCGTTATCACGTAGCAGAGCACTGTTATTTTGACGGAAAAATAACCCCCCACCCACCCCAAAATACTACTGGCCAACGATGTCCAACTACAGTACAAGGAAAAAGAAGGATTGCCTCTTTCTTCACTTACTGCCACAAGTATCTACCAAGTGGACAAGTACCAACAGGACAGCTTCCTCCTCGAAGACATTTATTGAACAATTTACACAATCACGAAAACAAGCCAAGAGACTTATGTAACCGCGAATATCTTTACCCAACACTCTCTATTACCTTTATCTCTTCCCTTCTACTTGATTATCTTCATGGCACACTTCCAATCCAAAACAAGACCAGAGATTGGATTTTACGTACAAGAACTAGACAGGAGCACTTCAGATGGTCTTCATCTCTCCCCCAAGACTACAGCTCCAATGTATATTAGATGACAGACTTTTTATACGCACTCATCCCAAAGTGGATGGGTTTTGACCAACTTCACTCGACTACTGAAAACATAACCCATGACGACCAAAAATCAGAACTCATCAGAACTCAATCCTATATAGACTTTTTATGTGTTTGTTGTTACTTTGTTTTGTTACGTCTTGTGAGTTGAAGTGATCCATAGCCGATCTTGCTGCATACTTTATATCACTGATGATTGCTCAATTTATGTATTATATATATGTCACTGGTTATTGTTCAATTTACGTTGTGCATGTTCGATCTATAACAAATCTATTATAGATCTATAACAAGTCTATTATAGAAACATGTTGTGGACGCGTGTTCTATATAATGTACATATAAAGAATTTGTGTTTTGATCTGATGTCAAATAGGCAGCCACATAAGCCACTTGAGACAACTTTCTCTCGGTGGTCATCACTATCTCCCTCCAAGATCAAAGGAGGGCCTATCCGTGGTGTATCCAGTCACAGCCACTGGCATAGTTAGTAGTAATGGACCTTCAGAGAGCCTGTTGTCTGTGCTGCTTGCAGGAGCAATTGCCTTTAACAAACCAGAACTCCCTCTTGGCAGGTCCAAGCTTGCTAGGTCCAGATCAAAGCATTTCTCAGAGCTGATACATGACATGTTTGTTTGCTTGCACTCCCCCAGCTCGTAGACACTGGCATTAGCATTAGTGCAAGTACCACTTTGGCCCATCCTTTGTTGATCATCGTGGGTTTGTACGCTGGAGTAAGAATCGGCAAAAGAACACTCCCAGCTTCCCAAAATATCTTCAGCTGACAACTCTCTTGGAGTATCTCCACGGGGACTCCTTGGTGGTGGTGCCGCGACGCATCCTGTGGTTGGTAGCCAATCTGAGTCAACGGCACTATTAATGTTGCCCATTCCAGCATCACCTTCTTTAGCAGCAGTGTTCAAAAGACATGCTCCATGTTCATTGCACTCCACCAAAAATGCATCGTCATGGCCCAGAAGCCTTTGTTCTTGTGTTTTGTTCATGGTTCCACAACCCGAGTCTTCAGAAGTAAAGGGAGGCACTTGTTTAGTCTTGTAGTAAGAAGACCTGTCCTGAGCTATTGCAGGCATGTGCTGGAAACCAGGTTGCTGGGGTACGGCATCAGCTACATCCTGGAATCTTGTCACAGCAGATAAGGGTTGAGGGAGGGGACCTCCAGCAGCGGACACAAAGGGTGGTGCATCTTGTGGGCAGATGGTCAAGGAAGGGCTGAGGTGCCGTGGTGAGGTTGTGGTCTCTCCACACTGGTCACCTGTTGCCATGTTCTCCCCTCTAGTCGGCTTGTCTGTGGGGTGTTCTATAAGCCCATGCTGGACTAACTGAGCCGAGCAGAAACAATCCACAGGTTCGCAGAAACAATCCACAGGTTCGGCACTCACGCCACTTACACAAAACTCGGGAGTGTTGCCTGGTTTCTAATGGCAAACAGGCACAAGTCCAGGTGTGTGTTTGTCGTGCTTCTGCTCTTCCAGTTCTCGTTGCTGCTGCTGTTCCTGGAATTGGAATATCTGCTGCACATTCTCCACTTGGTCAAATGAATCACCACTACTGATGCTGCCGGCTCCTTCTAAGGCAATGTGAGGAGCTTTGTGCACACAACGAATGTTTTCCAAGGATGCCGTCTCAGTTACTCCATTAGATTGATGAGGTGAGGAGCCTTCTTCTATCCCACGACGGTCTGTTGATTGTTCGTCGGCAACACCACCAGATTGAGTCTGGCTCAGGAGGACAGGATTACCAGCTGATTTGATTGGAGACGGTCTCATTGCTTGGAAAGCTGGAATGTTGGAATCAGCCAACTGCTGTTCACTGGACTCATTTGGAAACTGAGCTCCATGGTCAGAAGTAGTTTCGCAGATACCACTGCCAACATTAGAGTGATGCAGACCATTAGCCTGTGAGAAACGGCCTACACTGGTGTCCAGAGAGGCAATGACACACTTACAGTCTTTAGATTCACCTATGGTGTAAACTACACGCACTGTAACCCTGCACAATGGAGAGGAGCATACAATACATTACCACTAGGCTTAATTAAGAAAACCACTAATAAGTGATATCGTGTGAACACTACCTGTAAATTCTTCCTCTCTCCAAACCGTCTATATATGCCTTGTGCTTCGTAAGACCCACCTGTACAAAACAAATCTGGATTACTTAGCAAACACGAGCATAGTTCAGTTGGTGATATGGTGATACATCACTCCATCCCCCCCACCCACCCCCGACCCCCAGCAGAGGTGATACCCAGCACCCACCAGTAGAAGTGATACATCAACACCCAACACCAGCAGAGGTGATACCATCGCCCATCAGCAGAGGTGATCACCAGCACCCACCATCAGCAGAGGTGATACACCAGCAGAGGTGATACACCAATACCAATCAGCAGAGGTGATACACCAGCACCCACCATCAGCAGAGGTGATATGCCAGCAGAGGTGACACCCACCATCAGCAGAGGTGATACACCAGCACCCACCATCAGCAGAGGTGATATGCCAGCACCCACCAGCAGAGGTGACACCCACCATCAGCAGAGGTGATACACCAGCACCCACCATCAGCAGAGGTGATATGCCAGCACCCACCAGCAGAGGTGACACACCCCAGTACACACCAGCAGAGGTGATACACCAACACCCACCCAAGCACAGGTGATGTACCACCACCCACCAGCAGAGATGATACACAGCACCAACAGATACATACACCAGCACCCATCAGCAGAGGTACACATGGTGACAAACGACACCAACGTACAACCATAATGCCGGTGAAGTGGGTGTCTGCAACTATAACAACACCTACTTATCAGTCACAAGTAAAGACCACACACAGTGTCCCAGACAATGCATGTGGTGACATTTCTCATGCTCAATTTGACACTCCCAGTGGATGCCATTTACTAGCACAGTCTATTGTTAGCTTTGGGTGTGACACATTTCACAGATGACCGTGTGTACACCACCCGAAACTGGATCCAGCTCAAGTTGCACTACATAATGTACCATCAACAGACAGTCCGTTGAGTAAACAGCTTGCACAGTGCAAGCAAATGTTAAACCAATACCACTGCAGCCAGAAACTCCTGGCAGGCTAATTGGCTCGAGGGAACGTGCAGTGTTTTTTTTGTTTTTTTAAGGGGGGGGGGGGGGGAAGGGTCTGGTAAATGAAGCCTTGGCAAACAAGAATATTGCACACTCAGCATGGCTGGTGATTATTGAATAAACAAGTCTAGGTCATGTGTGTGATGTGTACAGATTATCCGCTTATAAAGCCCCTCCTTCCCAAGAACATGTGTGAGAAAGCTTCACTGGTTGGAACCCTGGTTGCTATACTTTAGACAGCTTGGTTCACTAGCTGGGTTCTAGGGGGAGAAGATCTAGAGTACTGGGGTTTATACAGCTTGATACAACCATACCCAACAGACACACACATACAAACACACACTCACACACTAAAAAATGATTTTTGTTCGTTTGTATAAACTGTATTCATCTATTCACATGTTATACACTTGAATGAGATCCTAATCTATTTCAAAGTTTTTTTTTGGTATTTTTTTTGTTTCATCCTTCAATAAGCCACACACACACACACACACCCTCAATGAAGCATAATTAGGGGACAATGCGCTTCTCAGTTGACCTATTTATTCAGCTAGGCTATAATCTTACATATAGTGTAGTCCTCAATGATGCCAGACAAGGCCTAAGCACGCTTTAGTAGGCATACAAGATGGATCTAACTCAACAATGACACGGGAGGGGGGGCCATGTGGAAATGTGGAAGATCAGTGCTCGGTCTGTTTATTATGCTGTTTTTTTAAAATTGTTGCTAATCTTTCACAAGCGCTTACACTAGAGGTGATACGCACATATATATACGGTAGTGGAAGATAATAATACGAGGAGTTCCACCCAAGCACTGTGGTTTTAGCTAATGCGATGGAGTAAAAACAACAGCTATATAGTTAAGCAGGAGAACAATGTGCTTACTTTACCCATTGGCTTGACGGCGTGCCTTCTATGGATCAAAGAGGTTGTCAAAAGCAAGGAAAGGAGAAAGGAGAAAGCAGGCTTTCTTGATGCTACCCTCCAGCTCCCATCTGGTTTGGTTCCTTACCAATCTCTCTTTCCCTCTGTGTGTGTGTGTATGCATGTGTGCTTGTGGGTGATCTGCTTTGGTTTAATAAAGCTGGTTGATAAAGAATTCTTTTCCCACTGTCAAAAACCACAGAAATGCAGCCCACCGTGCTAATACGGTTCAATTACGTTTTGTTATCATGTAAAATAGATGCTCCGGACATGTAGCTATATAGCAGCAAACATAATTTAGCTGAAATTTGAGGAACTCAATGTAGACAGCAGCCAGCACGGCATAATTAAACTCTAAAATAATTTTAACTTGTTTTGAGTCTAGCCCATTATGATGTTTGGTTCTAGTGCAGCCTCATTATTCCGGAAGCTATGTGGATATTATTCCGCTTTACTTTTACTAGCACTCTACTCTGCAGTGACTGGAATGCCACTGGCATATGCAACATCATCACCTAAGTAATTAATTACAACCTCATTGCCCACTCAAGTTTCTAGTTCATGTCAATTAGAGCCAATTAATACACACAGTGGAAATATGTACAGCCATTGTATTACCACAACAATGAAGACATAATAAGCCAAGCACTTTTTTATTCTCAATGAACTCTCAGTTGACATAATAACATTACAATAACATTCTCAATAATCAACTTGAAATTGTATTATCTCGACGTTTCGACTAGATGCTCCAGCCTTCATCAATACAATTTCAAGTTGATTATTGAGAAGGTTATTGTAACTTCATTATTAATGAATAATGAATTTTATAGTCGAGCAGAACAAAAGACAGCAGCACATGGACAAACCAGGTCACATCTTCATCGAACATTTCACACGCACAACAAAGCTATCACTGACCATTCCTTCCGGTACGCCGTTGATGTATATCCGATAACCCAGCTTTTTCAGTGGCGACACACCGGCAGAAGGATCCTCAGGGGAAGCCCATTTCAGGAGGATGCAGGAGCTAGAATGGTGCACCATCTGAACATCCCTGACACATGGAAGTTCAGAACCTACACAGGCCATAATGTGCACACACACACACAAACAGAATGTTCAAGACAGGAGGGATTAGTAGAGCCCTAGTAGTGTTAAGGCCTACCTGGAGTTGATTCAGGTACATGCTCCTCCTTAATAGTTTGCAAATGAGCCACTGCTGCCTGTATTTGATCGAGCTAAGCACACATGCACACAAATACAGAACATGGCCATCACATCATTCCAAATGCTGGCCTCGTCCTTGCAACCCCCAGCCACGTCTGTCCAACGGTGTACAGTGCCACACAAAATGACATGACCATAACACATGCTCAGACATGCTGCGTCAGTGCAGCACAGGGGGACGCAATGGCACAATTACGCTTGGCACTGAATTAGTAGAAACTCAGACAAGATAAACATCAAACTGTGTAGACTAGACTTACTATTAGCCCCCGGGCTCTATACATCACACTGGCATGCTTCTTTGCTACGGCCTCTCTCTCTCTGCTACTATAGGATACGCCGCTAAACACACACACACACACACTGCCACCAAACACACAAAAGCATGCACACACACACACAAACACATGCATGCATGCACACGCACGTGTACACACAAATTGTCTTGTTACTGATCTGCCTTGTCAGTTGTACCCAAACATACAACTGAAGCCAAACTTGGAGGTGTACATGTGGCATGCATGCTTCAAACACCTCATTGCATCATGGCAGAGCACATACCAAGGCAAATGCCAAAGTATGGCTTGTTCTACTACTTCTGTGATTGGAGGCAAGGAAGGTGCAGATGTCTTCAGTTTTCGTGGCCTGTGGCTGACCAGCAAAGATAAGAGCATTGAGAATACACTATCAGATTGCCAAGCATTACAGAGTGGGAGAGGAGCAGTCCAACTAGGTCATCTTATGGCCACTGAGAACCTTAACACCATCCCCATCCAAGTACATGGAAGAGCTAGCTATAAGTGCAGACCATCAAAGGAATTGCCAGTTTAACAAAATATCGACAGGTGGGCATTATACCCACACACAAATATTGACTCAATAGGGATTAGAGTATATCCCACCCACCCCCAGAGCTTAGAAAGAATCACCATACAAGCGCCCCCTTGGTTTCTCGTAACTAATGGTTCATTTTACCCATAATTGCACCTTAACCACTGGCAGCTAGCTTAGTGATGGGAAGCCTGCAAGCTGCTGTGTGTGTGTGCATCACCACACAACTATCACTAAATTGCAGGTGACAGGATGAATCCTTGGAGATTCGGTACCACACCACAGAACTGCCTTCCTCTTGTCTCCAAAACCACACTACTCCTTCACATGATCAGAAGAGCAGTGAATGCACTTACGAGCCATGAATCCACTCATAAGCCTCGCCCTTTTTTTCAGCACGCCCCAAAGGGTCGTGAATGCACTTGCAAGCCATGAATCCACTCATAAGCCTCACCTTTTTTTCCCCCGTGAAATTAGATTTTCTAATTCCAATACAATTCCAATATAGAGCAGTTCCCAGAAGTGTAATACCAGTCGAAACAGAGGGGACTATGCCAGAGTTTAACTAGGGAACAGGCCTAATATGGCAAGAGAAGACAAACATAATATAATTGCAAATTCTTGCTGGCAGTCTGTGATAGCGTGTGGGAATGAACTCTTGTACCTGAACAACAGCTGATGGGATTAAGGGTTCAAATTCAGGCCAGCCTATGCCACCGAGAGCCTCTTTTCCCACCCTACCTTCTTCCACCCCTCACACATGTGCTCGCGCGCGCACACACATGTTGCACACACACCCATCCTGACTGTTTATCATTTGTTCATTACCACAGCACACCACCACACACAGTGAAACACAGGCTCTATGCCCCTGCAAGAACATTTGCTCATACCACAGCACACCACACAGGCTCTATGCCCCTGCAAGAACATTTGCTCATACCACAGCACACACAGTGAAACACAGGCTCTATGCCCCTGCAAGAACATTTGCTCATACCACAGCACACCACACAGTGAAACACAGGCTCTATGTCCCTGCAAGAACATTTGCTCATACCACAGCACACCACACACAGTGATCTATGCCCCTGCAAGAACATTTGCTCATACCACAGCACACCACACACAGGCTCTATGGCCCTGCAAGAACATTTGCTCATACCACAGCACACCACACACAGTGAAACACAGGCTCTATGCCCCTGCAAGAACATTTGCTCATACCACAGCACACCACACACAGTGAAACACAGGCTCTATGCCCCTGCAAGAACATTTGCTCATACCACAGCACACCACACACAGGCTCTATGCCCCTGCAAGAACATTTGCTCATACCACAGCACACACAGTGAAACACAGGCTCTATGCCCCTGCAAGAACATTTGCTCATGCCACAGCACACCACACACAGTGAAACACAGGCTCTATGCCCCTGCAAGAGCCAAGATTCTTCTCAACACAGAGCAAAAACAAACAAGGGCCACCCCATCAAGTGCCGCAGTTATTCCGTGCCTAATTAAGGCATGAACAAAGAGCATTGGCAGTAGAGGCTCATGCATAATGCACGCACTGTATTGTACAGACCACAGACAGACACAACACACACACACACACAAGCCAACACTTGCACACACACATGCAAACAGCACACACACATACCACTGCACACACGCACATCCAAACACACACACACACACCACTGTGAACACACGCAAACAACACCACTGCACACATGCACATCCAAACACACACACACACCACTGTGAACACACGCAAACACACACCACTGCACACACGCACATCCAAACACACACACACACACACCACTGTGAACACACGCAAACACACACCACTGCACACACGCACATCCAAACACACACACACACACACACACTCACACCACTGTGAACACACACCACTGCACACATGCACATCCAAACACACACACACACACACTCACACCACTGTGAACACACGCAAACACACACCACTGCACACACGCACATCCAAACACACACACTCACACCACTGTGAACACACGCAAACACACACCACACCGCACATACATCACATGCACATACAAACTGTGTACATACTCGCACGCACGCACACTCAAACATCTAAATACACCCACCACACACCACTGCACATACATCACATGCACACTGTGTTAAAACACAACACACACACACACACTCAGCAAGACACACAACCACACTCCACACTCACAGAGAGAGAGAGCTCGGCGAAGGCAGTTTAGCACGAGGGAGTGGCTGATCTTACAAGACACAAGTCTCAACAATTCACTCTAACCAATTAAGATAATCATATCAAGCCCAAATATCGGCTCAAGTCCTGCATTCTGGGTGTTAGTTGCAGTCTAACAGCAGGCATGACCCTCCCTCCCCCCCCTGCCTCAAGGATGCTGAACAAGATCTATTGCTTCAGCTTTGATCTGATCAACAATGTGGCACACAAGAGAGATTGCTTGAGCTTTGACGTGATCAAATATGCATATTTAGGAAAGATCAGGTGCGTGCGTGTGTATAATGCATTATGGCTTTGCAATTCACTTCTTAATTAGTTATAATTGCCTAGATGTCCACAAATAGCAGCAAATAACACTGGCCAGCCAGCACATGTGCGGTAGTCATGCATGCTGGGGCTGGAAATACCTTGTAGTTGGGGGAACAACTCAATAACAGTTTGCTAATACATTTGACTATACACATGCACACACACACACACACACATTGCACGTACACACACAGTGTACTGTAGCAGAAAACTACTATTATCAGAAGCATGCTAAATCTAAATTCTAATAATTTCCTTCCTCACTTGTTTTTGGATGGACCATTGCTTCCAGACCACTCGATGTTGCAGTAACACTTGACCACAGCATGGGTTTCTCTAAACAGGTGATAATTAATGAGAGAGTTTCCCGATGATTTATGATTTAGAAAACAATCACAATTGTTTGTGTGTTTGTTGGGGGGGATATCTGTTGGGGGGGGATATCCTACCAATCATGTTAGTTTGACCCCCCCCTCCCCCCCATAGGTAGAGGTGCAGGCAGAGGGGGGGGGGGGGGGCAATGTCACACTCAGACAGAGAGTCTAGGATGGGGGTTGTGGGTGCAATACAATGTCTAGATTTGGTGATCTAGATGCTTATTAGGATTATGTCACAGAGAAAATTAGGATGATGTGTGGGGGAGGGGGAAGAACCCTATAAGATGTCAGGTACCAGTAATTACAGCTAGCATCTTCTACCTTTCTGACCATGTAACCTCGCCAGTGTCTCTGTATGACCAGAGCAGCCCGTGTCCTCTCCTTCCTCTCTCTTTGCTCCCGCCAGAGCTGCAAGTCCCTAACCTGCTTCAAACCACAACACACAAAACAAACACACAAGTGACAGAGTTATGGCAGCTGAGATGAGAGGCCTTAGAAACGAAACACAGACCCCCCCCCCCCCCACACAAGCCTTCGAGTGGGAAGGCATTTGGCAGGTTATCAATGAGGGAGCGTGTGGGAAGAGGAGGGCTACATAAATAAGCCAAAGAGGTCAGTCCAAGACAAACATTGAAGACCTGGCTGGCAGTATCTACAGCTGTCTGTCTGCCTGACCTCCTCTAGCACGGTATTTATGGAGTCCCCTTGGAGCCGCACAAGAAGGGTCTGGTCTGACAGTTCCTTCCTGCAACTGGATGTAAATACACGCCACACCGAAAGGCAAATAAAGTGAAACTTAATTTGTTGTTGTACACTAAGACTACTACCCCCCCCCCCGCCACACCCCCACCCCACCTACCCCGCCCCCATACCTTTGCAAGGCTTCATGCAAACAGCTGATGCAAGCTTCCAGCTTGATTCTGCTGAGTTCTGCTCGGACCTGCAAGATCTTGTAATTCCGTTTCCTGGCAACATACCCTCTCCTTCAGCCAAAACAGAAGAGCAATAATATAAAAAAACATTAACATGTACTCTAGGACAGACACAAACACTGGCATATATATATATATATATATATATACACACACACACCGTATTTATTACTTCCCAAGACTCAGGGTGGCTTCATGAGAAGGGTATCAGTAAACCAGAAAGACCTTGCACAGAGGCATGATGGACCTATCCAAGCACGGCTGGAGGTCTCTTCATTTTTGAGGGAATGCGCCATTTTTACACTTGGAGCAAGTCCACCTGCTATTACTCACACCGGCAGGTTGATAATTTGAGAAAATTCTCGAGCAAGTTCATTCCTCGTTTACTGAAGTACATTTGCAGTTATTAATTTATAATCTAACCATGCAGATTGGATGCAAGTGGCAGCTCTGCTCCGTCTCAGAAGTGCTCTGACTTTCTTCCTAGTGCTGAAACCTCTATAGCATGCCTGAATGCAAACCACTTTATCATCTTTACTCGGAGGAGTCGTGGCAGCTGAAGGATGAGCAACCATCGTCCACGGCTCTCCACCTCTCTCAGAATTCCTTCCCAACAACTCAGCTTGCATAAGCTTGGTGTCCTCTTTGCCAAAGGAAATGCCACTTGGCTCAACCAGACTAGATAGCAGTTTAGACATCTCTGTGCAGGTTGAGTACCCATATGCATTGTCGAGAGACGAGAGGAGAGAGTTGGCATATGTCTCAGTGCCGTCTAGAGACCCAGAGATGCTCGGCTCAACAAAAGATGTTTCTGTCAGCTTTTGAAGCTGCACGTCGCCATTAATGGACAAAGGGATAAAGCTAGACTCTGAGCTGAGCAAATCATCTTCATTTGATGTAACTGGAAAAGGGTTACCATCTACAAAAGACACAGTCCTTGGCACCTCGGCACAAATCTTGACAAACGATAGTGAAGCACCTGTGACAGGTGACTCGGCTAGTTCCCCTGGATCCTTGTGACCACTCCCAGTTGCAGACAGCTGCTTCTCGCCGTTTCCTCGTTCTGGTTCTACCGAGTGCTTCTGATTGGTGGCTGGATACCCATCAAAGCAAGCAGATATTTTGGCCGAGTAAGCATCTCTCCGTGGAATTTTGGAGTGTCTGTTAGCCAACTTGTCATTTATCAACTTGAGCTGTTGTTTCTTGCGATCCTCTAGACTCTTCTTACAAGGTGCTGAAGACATGCCCTTGTGAGAACCAAGCGATGGAGATTCAACTCGAGTCTTCTCGTCAGTGCAGCCAGAATCGTGGGCTGTCATATCATGCCTAGAAGACTTCAGTTTCCTTCTGCACTGTTCCTCTAGAGGCTGTTTTGCAGGACTGCCTACCCCTAGGTGCTGGGTGTCCATTGGGGCAGAGGCAGTGAGAGCAGCCTCAGCCATCACTTCATCCGCTGCCCTTGCAATGCATCCATCTAGAGCAGAGCAAGTCATGCAGTCAAGTACTCCTGGTGGCACACTACATATGTATTTGCTCACCATCTCTCCTAGTGCTCATGAGCTTCTCCTGGGTCATGATCATCTCCTCCACAAGCTGCAAGGCCTTGAGTTTTTCAGTGAGGCCCGACTGATCCAAACGAGGCGACTTGGCTAGCAGGCCTTGCAGCTCGGCCAGCGACGTCTCCAACAGCTTGTCTTGCTCACCGCAGCTTTTCTTTGGAGAACACGAAGGCTATGCACACATCAACCGGGCAGCATTGGAGAAAAATGTGCAGACTAATCACGACATACCACAGACACGAGGGAGGGGGGGGGGGGTTAATTTTCTGTCTCTACTGAAGTACAGAGATACAATGTTGGAAGTATGCATTTATCGGAAGTATGCATTTATCTCTCACATATCTACGCCATTGGTGGTTGCCATGTGCAAGCAAGGGCAGGAAAATCAACATCATTTGCCAACAACACTATCAGATGACCATGCACGTGCCAACATACTATTCACAACACCAGCTCATTGAGAAGTTTGGAACACAGGGGCCACCACACGTGGCCCTTGCACAGCTAAACTACCCAAAGAAATTTGGGAAGCAGATTGATGAGCAGCAGGAGACAAAGGCCGAGAGAGAACCATTTAGATCTGTGTAGAATAAAAATGGAGAGCAGGAAACCCTCAGAACAGTGACCAAAGAAGAGATAAAGGTCCTGGAAAGCAATCAACCCGTAAGTATGCACACGGTTCACATGCAAGGGGAGAATGTAACGATAAAAATGATATATATACAGTTCCCCTTCAGCAATATCCAGATCTGGTGGCACAAAAGAGGAAAGGTCACGAGAGAGAGGGAAAGGTCACGAGAGAGAGAGCATTGCAGAAACTTTAAAAATCTTTTTGAAAGGCTTCTCGGGTTAAGTTTTCATTGACCAATTAAGCCATGATTAATTATGTAATATATGAGCTCACACCATTGAGGAGAGTTGTATGAGACACTACACACAGCAAAGGTGTCCCAGTAAAAGTGCTCAGGGCTGGAAGTGGTCCGGGTACTAATTATAATGGAATGGGAATGTTTGTGTAAAAGCAATAATTAACCCCAAAAAAAAAAAAAATAACACACACACCTACAACTATTCATTTTTATGTAACTGCAAGAGCCATGGTTGCTTTCTTCATTGCTGCAAATGCAAGAGCCATGGTTGCTTTCTTCATTGCTGTAACTGCAAGAGCCATGGTAGCTTTCTTCATTGCAAGAGCCGTGGCTGCTTTCTTCATTGCTGCAACTGCAAGAACCATGGTTGCTTTCTTCATTGCTGTAACTACAAGAGCCATGGTAGCTTTCTTCATTGCTGCAAATGCAAGAGCCATGGTTGCTTTCTTCATTGCTGTAACTGCAAGAGCCATGGTAGCTTTCTTCATTGCTGTAGCCATGGTTGCTTTCTTCATTGCTGCAACTGCAAGAGCCATGGTTGCTTTCTTCATTGCTGCAACTGCAAGAGCCATGGTTGCTTTCTTCATTGCTGTAACTGCAAGAGCCATAGTTGCTTTCTTCATTCCTTTCAAGATTGTATCAGGTGTTGTTAGTATGCTCAGCCTAGCAAAAGTGTTGTTTTTTTTAAAGCACCTGGAATACTTTTTTTCTAACACACTAACTTTTAGCTAAAGACCATATCATTCATTAACTAGCTAGTACCTCGATCGATTAAGCTCTGGTACAGCAAGAAATGATTCTATTCTAGATCATTTGCTGCCTTTAGCTCTAGCTAAACGGCTACTCGCTTTTTGTTGTTGTTTTTGTCAAAGCCACCGACGTCAACGCTTGCCTTCGAAAAAGCTCACAACGGTGTGATTCACACAAACACACACACACAAAAAAACACCTCTGGACAGACCAATTTCCCCCCTCGGATCACATGACAGCAGCTTATTCTAGGTATTGTCTCTGCTCACCAAGACATGGAGGTGCTTGAGTGGGTTGATAGAGCTGAGGTATTGGGTCAGAAGGTGGTGCTCGCCCAGAGAGAAAGGATACGGCTTATCAGGAGGAAAGAGACGCAAGGAACGTTGCCTAATGGTATATTTGTGCTATTACATATCAGTCATTAGTTGTTGGATAGGTCTCATTGAGGAATACCAACTCACAGTTCATTGGAGGTGACTTCCATTCCGTCCAACATGGTAAGGCGTGGACTCCAGAACGAGACATAAGGCCGATAGTCAAACCTACATAGAAACATACACACCTCTTTTACGAGTAAGTCCATGCATCAGATGAACTCAATCACAGGGTCATTACAGTGCCACCCTCACACTTTAGACTCTGTGACGGAGACGCATGGATTGCTTAGCAGCGAGATTTGCTCCAAGTTCGGAAGATCACCAAGAAAACAAACCTAGACACCAAAACAGTCAAAGTGACGGCAACATCGACATACCACAAAAGACGATGGAGAAGCAAGTGCCTATAAAGCATCTGCAGTCTGTTTTAAGCACTTCCTTGACTGTTGATTCTAGCCTCTAATTGTCAAGTGCCGATCATGACCACATCTTGGTCTGCTCGAAAGTCTTCTTCTGGAAATCAGAAAAATTTGTAGATGGAATGTCCATACGCAAGTCACTCTCCAGGTCCTGGTTTGTAACAGTTCTACTGTCACCTGTCATGATTATGTCTGTGTGTAGGCATCGCTTAAAAGCAGCTGCTCAGTGTTAAGTAGCCGTTACCTTGCTGACTGATGCTCTAAGCAGCATGCTTAACGACCAGCTTCCACGGTATTTATCTGCAAATGATAAAAACATCTCTCTAGCATTAAGGAAAACAAACCTCATTCAAATCTGCGACTTCATTCTCAGCCAGAGACAAGGTCACGAGTGTCCTGGGTAAGCTGTCCGTAACCCTGGGGAAAATGACAAGAACTTATTATGCTGGCTCAGCCGATAATCACAAACACAATTAGTGGCCAATCCCTCCCAGTGTCACCCCAGCAACTAGGACTGCACCTCTGAAATGAAGTGATCACGTTGCCATGGAGAAGAAGTGTCTGGAAAAAGGAGAGGATTAAACAAGATGTGAAATAAGCCCACGCAGACCGGCATGGTGTAATATGTATATATATATACACACACACACACACTACCTTGAGGCACTGAAGGGCCATGATGTCAGAGAGCTCTGTGATGCTATGGCATAAAAATGTCAGCAAACATAAAAATGTCAGCAACAAGTGCAACAAAATGCAAGCAGGATAGAAGACCTACCAATTTTCAGATAGATCCAAATGACTCAGCTTGGAGCAAGAGTTAAACCCCATCATAGTCTGCATAATTATCCATTGCAAAGTTCAATTTACTCAATTAAAATCAATCAATAAAAATCAAATCAACGAACCACAATCCCAATATCAGTTCACACAAGTACAAGCTATGGCCTAGACTTTGGCCTCAGGTGCAAGGTCTAAGTGATGTGAGAACACAGCACACTTTACAGCCACAATGGCCCTAGGTAATTAAGTGAGTCAGCAAAAATAATAAACACCTTTACAAGCACAGGTGACAGGAAACGTAGTGTGTACCCAGGAGTAATTGCTAAGGAATGCACCTCTCCCCTCCCTCCCTCCCTCCTCTAAGAGTAGCTGATAAAGAATGCCACCTCCCCTTTCAAGAGTAATTGCTGAGGACAACCACCTCAGAGAAATTGCTGAGGATAGCCACCTCCCCTTTCCAGAGTAATTGCTAAGGAACAGCTCCCCTCTCTGCTTGTTAGTACATGTAGTGGGACTATAAGCAGCTACATGTACTGCCCAGTACCTTCTGCTACACAAGCAGCATGTAGTAGGCATGAAGTAGTGAGACTATAAGCAAATACTGCCCAGTACCTTCTGCTACACAAGCATGTAGTAGGCATGAAGTAGTGAGACTATAAGCAAATACTGCCCAGTACCTTCTGCTACACATGCAGCATGTAGTAGACATGAAGTAGTGGGACTATAAGCAAATACTGCCCAGTACCTTCTGCTACACAAGCAGCATGTAGTAGACATGAAGTAGTGGGACTATAAGCAAATACTGCCAGTACCTTCTGCTACACATGCAGCAGACATGAAGTAGTGAGACTATAAGCAAATACTGCCCAGTACCTTCTGCTACACAAGCAGCATGTAGTAGACATGAAGTAGTGGGACTATAAGCAAATACTGCCCAGTACCTTCTGCTACACATGCAGCATGCAGTAGACATGAAGTAGTGGGACTATAACCAAATACTGCCCAGTACCTTCTGCTACACAAGCAGCATGTAGTAGGCATGAAGTAGTGGGACTATAAGCAAATACTGCCAGTACCTTCTGCTACACAAGCAGCATGTAGTAGGCATGAAGTAGTGGGACTATAAGCAAATACTGCCCAGTACCTTCTGCTACACAAGTAGGCATGAAGTAGTGGGACTATAAGCAAATACTGCCCAGTACCTTCTGCTACACATGCAGCAAACATTTCAGCACCATTTACACCTGAACTTGAATTTCCCACAATCTTGAATTTCCTTCATAATTTTCCCCAACCTTGGACTTCCAATGACCTTGAGTTTCCCCCAACTTTCAATCTCCCCCAACCTTGAATTTCCCACGACCTTGAATTTCCCACGACCTTGAATTTCTGGTCGAGTCAGAATGCAATACAGTATACATCCTGCCAAGTTAAATTATATGCACACAAACACACAGTTTTCACTTGTGGATTATAGGTCACTAATCCACCAGAGATGTATATGTTACACTAAAGTTTTCAGTAAACAACTTAATTTTGGACTTCAATGTTTCTGGTTGAAGGGGCCAGTCACACTGCATGGCACTCCAGTGGGAACCAGGTGGCAGTCTTATAGTAGAGTCTATAGCAAGTGCCCTCCAAGTAGCCAGCACCCACTATGCTCGTTTTAGCGATCTAGGATAAGGAGGCAAAATCCTACGCAGAGGGAAAGCAATGATGATCCATTTGCAGACTTGGACGGAGGTGAAGTTGACCACTGAGAAATTATAGAGAATCCCGAGTCTCAAGAACAAAGCTAGCTAAAGCAGAGACTCCAGCCGGACATAAAAATAAGAATCATGTGCTTGTCTGTGTGTGTAACATGCTACTGGGTATGTGCAGGCAACACGTAGAAACTGTCATTAACCTGCGAAATGCCGAAAGCCCAAGATAGAGCTACTGCAGCAGAGAGACAGAAGTGGAGAAGGAGCTGATTTAAACATTAGAGCAAGTATCAGAACATCTAACAGAGAACTGAAAGAGAGAGAAAACACCATTACCACCACAAGGAAGAACATCCAGAAAGATCTAAATGGAGAAAGGAAGAGACTAGCGAGACCAGCATTAGCAGATGAGGGAAAAAACGTTAGCAAGAGCAGCATTAGCAGATGAGGAAAAAAACATTAGCGAGAGCAGCATTAGCAGATGAGGGTAAAAATGTTAGCGAGAGCAGCATTAGCAGATGACGGAAATAACGTTAGCGAGACCAGCATTAGCAGATGAGGAAACAAACGTTAGCGAGAGCAGCATTAGCAGATGAGGAATTAGCGAGAGCAGCATTAGCAGATGAGGAAAGAAATGTTAGCGAGAGCAGATGAGGAAACAAACATTAGCGAGAGCAGCATTAGCAGATGAGGAAACAAACGTTAGCGAGAGCAGCATTAGCAGATGAGGAAACAAACATTAGCGAGAGCAGCATTAGCAGATGAGGAAGCGAGGGCAGCATTAGCAGATGAGGAAGCGAGAGCAGCATTAGCAGATGAGGAAACAAACGTTAGCGAGAGCAGCATTAGCAGATGAGGAAAGAAATGTCCGGAGAGAGCTGAAAAGAGAAAAGCAGAGACTAGCGAGAAGAAGTACAAGCGAAAATCCTAGCAATGCAAACTTCTACCTTGGGCCAATGTCCAAACCAAGCCAGCATTGTGATGCTTTAATGGGGAGACCTTGAACTGTTGCCACGATGGCAAGATTCGTCTACCACCACTTCCTGAGTATCCACATACACTGCAAGAACAATCTTGTGGAAACCATCAGCAAAGCAAATGATTTTCCTAAAAACGCAGCAGAGCGTTCTCCTTCACATCTAACATAATTAGTACATGATATGTATGGTCAATTATAATTAGTGGCTTTTCCGCATCTGCAGGTAACCGCTATAATGATAATGATAATAATAATAATGTTAATAATAATAGTATAAATAATAATAGTTATAATAATAATAATAATAATAATAATAATAATAATAATAATAATAATAATAATAATAATAATAATAATAATAATAATAATAATAATAATAATAATAATAAATTCTCACAAACTTAAATGACCACATGAACAAGGTGAATAACATGGCCACTTGGAATCACAGTGGCGGTTCCATGTAAACACCTACACATATGATTTTCAAGAGGCAAAAGATTAAAACACTTGCTACTGACTGCGTACGAACTTTACGTTAGTATACTGAGAGAAGATACTACACAGTTTGTTATACGGATCGAACTACCAGGAAGGTTGTAGGGTTTTTGTTGTTATTGTTCTTATTTTGTTGTTGCTGTTGTTGCTGTTCTGGGGTGGCTACCCTCTAAAACTGACACTGGTTGTTTCAACCATTATTATATAGCACCAAGCTGTAACACCTTGACATTCATTTTCAAGGATCCATCTTATTTGTCCATCTATCTCTTTACTTTCCCTTGCATGTCCATTCATTTTATTACCAGAAGACACCAATTTTCCATTGCCTTGCCACCACTAATTGCTTTCTCAAAAAAACTACTACATCAGGTAATGATTGTCAGGTGTGTAAGGTTCATCGACTCCACATCTAGCTAGCTCGCATAGAATCTTGTTCCTCTCTGCCAATTTCTCCGCCATTTCTGGAGTTCACCTGTGCAACAGAGTCCTTGAAGAAGGCTGAAGCTGATTCTGACTCGAATAATAACACATCATCAAAAATAACAACAAAGTTGTCATGTGCTGACTTGGGTAATGTACAACGAGAAGGAACAAGGAAGAAAGTACCTCTCAACATTTTACTCCTGACCAGCAGCTCAACTACTCATACTCGGCTATAATTATAGAGACATCAATTTGGACTGACTTGTCAAAAAAACCAAAAAAAAACCATGTAGACCACAACCACTTAGATGACCTTTTACCATTTAAAATCACATGCACGAACCCAACCAGATGCATGACCTTTTATCACTAAATCTATGTATACCAACATTACACTCCTTTTTATGGATTGGTGTACTGATTTTAAGTGGTAAAGGAACTAGGACCTGCTGTGGTGTTCGTGGGTACACTCTCAGTTCCTTTTCTCATATTAATTTTTGTTCCGTCACACCTAGCACCTAGCAGAAGTAAGCTGGCATCTCGGTATGTTGTATCTAATGCCTACTTGGGGTCAAAACTAATATAAGCTCCCCCCACCCACCCCTATTTAAAAAATCAAGTATAAGCTCACCCACCCCCACTTCAAAACAAATACAAGTTAATATCTACTTTGTCTGCATGCAACTTTGACATGGTATCCCCTCCTATGAATAAATATGCCCATCAGAAGGTATCTTGTTTTTAAGACGGTGAGAGCCTGAATTGTCAGTAATTGTCACCATTATTGTTTCATGACGTAGCCCAAAGACCGGGTCACCATGTCGCAAGGCCTTTGCATTGCTTTGCTTCTAGCGTTCACAATATCGGCCTTGTCACATTGCGTCTCTTCTTTTACCCTGAATTACGAACTCCACCCATTAATCAATGAGCCTCCAATATCTAAATGACTTGTGGGATTCAGCCGCACACTAGGAAAGTTCCTCCTGCCTCTCCTCATTCATCTCTTCCTTTTATTTTTGCGGAAACACAAATAAAGCACACCAGCAAGTGTCGACCACCATTGCAACTGGAACTAGAATATAGAGTCTATTTGATGCAATGCAACTTCATGTTGACAATATCACAAAATTGACGCGTCACATCGCTAGTGCGAACAGCATATTGGTGATTCGGCCTTAAGTCATGTCATCCGAACTGAACTTCCCTCTCCATCCCTGTAGCTTTGGCCGCAGGGAGTCTAGAGTTCCTTCTCCATCCCTGTAGCTATGGCCGCAGGGAGTCTGGAGTTCCTTCTCCATCCCTGTAGCTATGGCCGCAGGGAGTCTGGAGTTCCTTCTCCATCCCTGTAGCTATGGCCGCAGGGAGTCTGAACTTCCTTCTCCATCCCTGTAGCTATGGCCGCAGGGAGTCTGTAGTTCCTTCTCCATCCCTGCAGCTATGGCCGCAGGGAGTCTGGAGTTCCTTCTCCATCCCTGTAGCTATGGCCGCAGGGAGTCTGTAGTTCCTTCTCCATCCCTGTAACTATGGCCGCAGGGAGTCTGTAGTTCCTTCTCCATCCCTGTAACTATGGCCGCAGGGAGTCTGTAGTTCCTTCTCCATCCCTGTAACTATGGCCGCAGAGAGTCTGGAGTTCCTTCTCCATCCCCGCAACTATGGCCGCAGGGAGTCTGTAGTTCCTTCTCCATCCATGCAGCTATGGCTGCAAAAGGTCTGGACTTAGTGATTCGTGAGAAAGATCGCTATGTCAGGAGATATCCCATCAGATCTGGGTTGCAGCTATCGATGAGGAGGTCCTCAGAACTTGTCTCCTAGTATCCTGGCAACCACCAACGAGGATGACAGGCAGAGAAGTAGCTCACTCACTAAACTACCTTCAGGATCAGCCGAGCCATCACCAGCTCCAGGTAGCTTCTCCGATGGCTACCTAGTGCTTCTTCGAACCTTGACTTTCCACAACCTGCAGATGATTCACTAATATCTTAACAACTTTGTAGCAGTCGTGAATAACATGAATTTCTCATGCCATGAATACTACCCAGTCCTATACGTGGTTGGTCATTTTTGTCTCTTTCTTCCTGAAGAAGACGAGAGCATCTAGCTGACATGTAGAATGTCAAGTTGCTCATCAAGAAAGTTTTTTTATTTTTTATTATTATTTTTTTTGTTTCGCATCAGCCAGAAGTTCCAGTGAGAATATTAGGTGATAGATAGTTAGGCAGAGACAACATGGATATCCAATGGTCAATGGAATTAGAAACCAGAAGGATACTGTAGCAACCCAGAGAGCAGTGTTGACACTGGAAGATTTGTAAATAACCTGGATCCTCTGGTCAGGTGGGTGTCTAGACGGCTGTAATGGCAACTACACAGGTGTCTAAGTAACTGAGTAAACCTATAAAGACTCCTGAATTGCTCCATTCATATCATCTGTACCTAATTAGTTTTTCCAAAGTATAATCTAAGTAAATTTCAACTGACCACGTTCCATTCAGACTAGCCATTGTCTTTTTATTCTTCTTCAGAAATGAATAGAAGCTCTAAATAACCAAACTTGTGTGTGTGGGGGGGGCAGGTTATTATCATTTAGTATATGCCCTCATTTATATCGGTATCATATGTCCTCGATGAGATGGTATAGGTTCTATTAATTTCATGAGCTGCCTAGTTGTGCGTGCTATTCGAGGATACACAGTCAGCACTGTGCTTTTGATGAAGTACTGGATGCACTAAAAGCCACCCGATCTTGAACACACTATAGTTTGTGTGGTTATTCGTCAGCTACTTGAGTTCCCACTTCCTTCCAGGTCAGCTTCGACTATCGTGAAGGGGTCTACACTGGCCTCTCCAGTCTTATCGTGTGTCTTGGCCCTCCCACAGGCGAGAGTTGCTTCTGCACTGACTGCTACCTGCCGAGAGCAGAGGGATCACCAGATGCCTTATTGTGTGGCTTGGCCCTCCCACAGGCGACAGTTGCTTCTGCACTGACTGCTACCTGCTGTGAGTGGAGGGATCACCAGACCTTCATGCCTTATTGTGTGGCTTGGCCCTCCCACAGGCGACAGTTGCTTCTGCACTGACTGCTACCTTCCACAAGCTGAGGGATCTTCTGAGTTGCCTGTCTTCACAGAAATGCCACAGCTACCACAGAAACTGACGACCATTTCGTTGACCATTTCGTTGGCCGCTCCTCAGACGATGTCCCTGGGGGGCCATTCTGCTCACAGACTCTCCCTCCAAGACGCTGTATTTATTATATAGGCTTCATGCTGGGTCGCAGAAGGAGCACGAGCATTCCAATACGCAACTCTAGGTGGCTATGCAGTCTGAACGAGAGGTCGCACCATTTCACTCGTGATAAATGTGTGAGGTCAAATCAATGGTGCGGAGTAATCAAGGGTGCAGTCTAGTTCAGAACCGCCCCCCGCCTCCCCTCCTTCAATACCAGCACATTTAATAAGCAACTGTATCACTCACCTAGAAATATAGTCAGTCCTCAGATATTGAGGCAGTAACCACCAATGCATGAATATTTGTAATATCTACTCGATTCAAATGCAATGCCATACACTTGCATAAATTTAGTTTTTAGCGCAAGTAAATATGCACGCCATCACACCAAGTATGCCTGCACTGCATCCACTATCAATAACTTGATTTCAAGGTATCAGGAACATGTATTTGTTTTAAGAAATCATCGTGTTCCTTCTTTGATGCTGTAGAGTGCAGCTCACATAGAAGTAATCGGTGCAGCTTCAGCAGCACAAACTTCATGATGATCTTCTCTGGCTTTCTAAATATCTGTCACCACTGTCTTACTAATTCCTAACTCCCTTGCTATGGTGACAAACTACATGCACTGCTTTGATCAATGTTCTTCAAAATCTTCAGCTTCTCTTTGATGGAAAACTAACTTTCGTTGAAGAGCTTAAGGCCATGGTGAAGAAAATAGCGTGCAAAGGAGGAGAAATTGCAGCAGCTGCAATTTCATATGCTAGACGTTTAGCATGCGTAGTACATATTAGGAAGAATCGGTGTGACAACACTTTACCCGTTAGATGTTCACTAGCATTCGGTGACCGGGTTGTTCGTAATTCTGGGGTTTGTAACTGTGAGGTTCTTGCCAACTAACACTCCCAATATTCTGCTACTTGCTACAATGCTTACTGTTACTAGGTTTCATTTAGGGTGCCTTCCTAGAAATCGTATTATGTCACAACTTACCATCATGCCCACCCTTAGAATCCTCCTGATACCTCTAATTGTCCCCCCTCCCCAGACAATTTTCTAAATGAGACCCTGGTTACATTAACTCTGAAATATTCGTGAACCTACAAAAAATTATATGAATGTATCTCAAAGCCAATCCATAGGAACAAAAGCAAATAATAAAATGCCAAATATGAAAAAAGGCATTGCTACAATTAAACAGTTTACAGAAAATTGGTGTGGGACTGAAGCCCCAAGCATCTCCTATTCACCGACTAATCAGAGGCTATGTATGGTGCCTTTGCTGAGCGATGTTTACTATAGACATGCCTTAGCTGAGTGATGTTTACCATAGATGCAGAAGAGGTATGCCTTTGCTGAGTGATGTGTACCAGCATTCTGTGAGTGATGTTTACCATAGATACAGAAGAGGTAAGCATTCACTGAGTGATGTTTACCATAGTTACAGAAGAAGCATGCCTTAGCTGAGTGATGCTTACCATAAGAGGTAAGCTTTTGCTGAGTGATATGCTACCATAGATACAGAAGAGGCATGCATTCTCTGAGTGATGTTTACCATAGATACAGAAGAGGTACGCATTTGCTGAGTGATGTTTACCATAGATACAGAAGAGGTAAGCATCGTTGAGTGATGTGCTACCATAGATACAGAAGAGGTAAGCATCGCTGAGTGATGTTTACCATAGATACAGAAGAGGTAAGCATCGCTGAGTGATGTTTACCATAGATACAGAAGAGGTACGCATTTGCTGAGTGATGTTTACCATAGATACAGAAGAGGTATGCCTTAGCTGAGTGATGTTTACCATAGATACAGAAGAGGTATGCCTTAGCTGAGTGATGTTTACCATAGATACAGAAGAGGTAAGCATCGCTGAGTGATGTTTACCATAGATACAGAAGAGGTACGCATTTGCTGAGTGATGTTTACCATAGATACAGAAGAGGTATGCCTTAGCTGAGTGATGTGGTACCATAGATAAAGAAGAGGTAAGCATCGCTGAGTGATGTGCTACCATAGATACAGAAGAGGTAAGTATTCGCTTAGTGATGTTTACCATAGTTACAGAAGAGGTATGCCTTAGCTGAGTGATGTTTACCATAGATACAGAAGAGGTAAGCATTTGCTGTTTACCATAGATACAGAAGAGGTAAGCATCGTTGAGTGATGTGCTACCATAGTTACAGAAGAGGCATGCATTCGCTGAGTGATGTTTACCATAGATACAGAAGAGGTAAGCATCGTTGAGTGATGTGCTACCATAGATACAGAAGAGGTAAGCATCGCTGAGTGATGTTTACCATAGATACAGAAGAGGTACGCATTTGCTTAGTGATGTTTACCATAGATACAGAAGAGGTATGCCTTAGCTGAGTGATGTGGTACCATAGATACAGAAGAGGTAAGCATCGCTGAGTGATGTGCTACCATAGATACAGAAGAGGTAAGTATTCGCTTAGTGATGTTTACCATAGTTACAGAAGAGGTATGCCTTAGCTGAGTGATGTTTACCATAGATACAGAAGAGGTAAGCATTTGCTGTTTACCATAGATACAGAAGAGGTAAGCATTTGCTGAGTGATGTTTACCATAGATACAGAAGAGGTATGCCTTAGCTGAGTGATGTGCTACCATAGATACAGAAGAGGTAAGTATTCGCTTAGTGATGTTTACCATAGTTACAGAAGAGGTATGCCTTAGCTGAGTGATGTGCTACCATAGATACAGAAGAGGTAAGCATTAGCTGAGTGACGTGCTACCATAGATACAGAAGAGGTATGTCTTAGCTGAGTGATGTGGTACCATAGATACAGAAGAGGTAAGCATTAGCTGAGTGATGTTTACCATAGATCAGAAGAGGTATGCCTTAGCTGAGTGATGTGGTACCATAGATACAGAAGAGGTAAGCATTAGCTGAGTGATGTTTACCATAGATACAGAAGAGGTAAGCATTAGCTGAGTGATGTTTACCATAGATACAGAAGAGGTATGTCTTAGCTGAGTGATGTTTACCATAGATACAGAAGAGGTATGCCTTAGCTGAGTGATGTGGTACCATAGATACAGAAGAGGCAAGCATTCACTGAGTGATGTTTACCATAGATACAGAAGAGGTATGCCTTAGCTGAGTGATGCTTACCATAGATACAGAAGAGGCAAGCATTCACTGAGTGATGTTTACCATAGATACAGAAGAGGTATGCCTTAGCTGAGTGATGCTTACCATAGATACAGAAGAGGCAAGCATTCACTGAGTGATGTTTACCATAGATACAGAAGAGGTATGCCTTAGCTGAGTGATGTTTACCATAGATACAGAAGAGGTAAGCATTTGCTGAGTGATGTTTACCATAGATACAGAAGAGGTAAGCACTCACTGAGTGATGTTTACCATAGATACAGAAGAGGTAAGCATTATAATATGTGGCCTGACATCAAAGGAGGCTACTTTCACTGTACACCACATAATTGCAACAAAATGACTGAGCAGAACTTCCACCTGCAATAACTAAATTTCCACAAAGTCTGAAGATCACAGCCATCAGCTAGATCACAGGTACTAGAGACCGAATTTCCACAAAGTCTGAAGAGCACAGCCATCTCTCTTTATACTAATAGTTCTCTTGACTGATCTCACTGGCGTTGTTCTAGCCGCAAATACAACACACTAATTATTGTAAGATATTTGGTAGGATTTTGTACATACCTAGATCATAGCAGAATTACATTTTCCCCCAAAACACTATTGAAGTGGTTTGATGTAGTATCAAAATACGGCTATAACAATAGATAGTGACAAAGCAGTTCTCTAATATAGTAATATAGTCAGTTATTTCCTTGTGGGATGTTTGTCCTGGCACACCCAAGTGCCAAGACAGTGTTGGAGCCGTCCACGTATACATTGCTGGTCCGCTGGGTCAACGAGAATGCGGAAAAAATGGCAGGAAAAATCCTAACTATTTCCCCATAATTCGCTAGGAACATGCCAACTTGCTCTTCACTCTATAGTCGAGAAGCTCAAAGGTTGAATAAGTCATCACATAACAGCTAAATTAACATTAAAAATGTGAGAAACATATCGAGGAGGGAGCCCAGAGCAGTGGGAGCAAAGGCTGAGAGCAAGACAACTTCACCCCATTAGAAAGCAGTGAAAATACTGAACAGCGACATGGTGAGAGATGAAGGCCCTGAGAAGCTAACAAGTATAGACTGGTGAACATCAAGGGGAGGGGGAGAGAGAGCAGAACGATCCCTGACAGCATCAACATCAACACAGGCCGAGACAATATGGACGTGTCGGGAGAGAGCAGGTAGTCCAGCGAATCCTGCATAAAAATGTACATGATAGGCGAGGCTGCAAGAACTTATAGCTAAACAATGCTGACAAGGTGATTAAATATTTGTGGAAGTGGTTTTTATAATGGGTGTGCTCTATTCCCTATGCAGGAGTTTGAGGACCGACAGTGCTGGGCTCGACCACGAAAACATTGTGCATGGCCACCCAAGAGAACATTAACACCCTCCTATTTAGGGGGAGTTCTATGCCTAGCAGTAGCACTAGCAATTGAGAACAATCATGATATCAAGTTGTCCGTTGCGTTTCAATTTGCATTGTGCAGATGCAAAATCCAGGGAGTAGTGTCGCCTGCCCATTTCTACGTCAAGAGCTGGCACTTCCATCATCCTCTTCCTCCAGACTTGGCACGCCCTTGGTTCTTCAATGTGCACGCGAAACTGTCGTCATCATGCCCTTCGCACACAGCATGAAGAGCTGCCATCTCCACCATTGCCTCTGCAATCCTGCGTCCATGTACCAGAGAAATGCTGCAGATACAAGCTTGTACTGAGTGAAAATCAATTCTCAGAACTTCGGCTAAGATAAATTGCTCTTTCCCATTGGCCAATTTTTTTTAAATAGCACATGGGCAGGTTATAGGTGCCTACATCACGAGGCAAGATTCAACATCCCCACATGTGTTGTTCATAATTTAGAATGTGTTTATATTTTAGGCAGGGTTTCATGGGGGGATATCCCCTTAATCCAAGTTCCCCCCCCCCCCCCCCCCCCCCCCCCCCCCTAGCTTAGATCAAATTTATAATTAAATGCCATGGAGTGGAAAACAAAATATTGCTTGTGCATGTATGTGTATTGCATGTATGTATGTGTATTATAACAGTATTTACTCAGTGCAGCTAATTAAAGATCAATTCTTCTTATTAGTTTCTTAAAAACGTCAAGAATTTTTTCAAATTTCACATGCATCAGTTCTGGTCCCTCTATGGCAATCTTCATTAACCTAGACATGTTACAATCAGAGAAGCGATTTCTAAGCCTGGTCTTGATCATTTTCATGTCACTGAAAGATCGCTCCACTATTGCAGTCCCGATGGCAAGGCCTAAATGATATGAAGGAGGGCAAAGGTTTGTGGAAATATGCCTTCATATGCTTCAGTAGCTTCCATTGACTGAATTACATCTTGCATGCTAGGAGGTTTTGCTAGCTTCTTCGAATGCATTACCAACTCCTTTTCAACTCCTTTTCTTTGCGAAGTGCCCTCCTGAAAAATTTCCATTCAGACACAAGTTCTTCTGGATCTAGTAGCGGAGGTGATGTGTAAGTTACACCATTGTACACCATTGTACTTCTTCACTGAGGCTTCATTACCATAGAACCCAGCCAAATTCTGAATCGCTTCATGGCCATAGGAAGATAAGGACTCTTCTGTGGATAGCAAGGCAGGATTGAAGATGGCTGTGGCAACTAGTAGTTGAACTGCTTTATCAGAAAATTGCCCCTTGATGTTGTCAAGCAAAACATCAATGTATGGGATGGCAATGTGATCAAGATACTCCTTTGTATTGGTGATGGGCATGAATCTTGAATGGGCTGATCCAGAAATATGTCTTCCAATATCTATCCATACTCAGTCTCTAACTTTGTACAAGTTAATTTAGTGGAAGAACACCATTCTGCCTTTTCATTCTTCGGTGACTTCAATTCATCAAGTGTACACGTCAATAAAAACTGTAACTGACTGAAATCAGCCACTTTCCTTTGCATGGAAGCATTCATTCTTGCCAAGATGTCAAGAACCTCTGCCAATACTGGCTTTGCAGTGAAAGTAGCAAGAAGTGTACTCGAGCCAAATGCTTCTGCATTACCTGTGGTCTCATAAAGCTGTGGCAGGGTGGTTATAAGAGCCGGAAGGTCCTTTCGAATTACTCTCATACACCTTTCATTAGAAAACCAACGCGAAATGTGCAATACTACATTATCTTTAGCTACAGAATCATTAATCATTACAATGGTAATTCACTTCAAAGACAGCACATGGCATGAAAGTGGGTGTGGTCATGAAAAGGGCTTATCCCAGTCTAGTTGTGGTTCCGTGTGAAACCCAGTTAGGTGTGTTTATTTGCCTGATTTTACATGTCTAACTGGCCCAGCACTGCTGGGACTATTTCCATGACAACAAAGGCTACTCTCAAATGGGATGAAGTAGGCCCTATATATTGAAACTTTTGATTGCAATATAATGTCTTTTTTTTTATAGTCTGTTGAATGGAAAGGGCATCAAAGATTCAGACTTTAGACCGCCATGTGCCAAGAACCTCGGAGAGGTGAAATTTTGAGAGGAGAAAAGCGGAGTGCAAAAAGGTTTGAAGATCACCCAAGAAATCCTCCACCACTCCTCTCCATTTTTTTCTCTTCCGAGGCCTCCACTCCGCTCCCAAGACATCCAACTCACCATCTTCACTTCACTCACTTGCGTGGCAAGTCTACCAACACTCCACACAGCCTCCTAGCCTCTCTCCACGAGTACCCTCAAGAAGCAAATGGCTTGGTTCTTCATTGTCAAGAACGGCACATCAACACGTGGGTGTGGCAGAGAAGACTCCTCTAGGAAATCACTTATAAAATAATAACGAGAGCAATCAGAGACTGCAAACCTCCGCCACTCCCAACAATACAACAAACCTATATATATATATATATATATTGTATTGACTTGTCAGCAAAGCAAGTGGCTCCAGCTTCATTAGCAAACTGCTTGCATTATGCGAGCTCTAACGTATAGCTAGTGTAGATCATTCTTGCCATGTTGCATAATTTCTCTGAGTCATTATTGCCAATGTGAAAGTGCATGCACAAGCAGATATATTCCTAAACAAAATGGCCGACAATGCCAAGTGCCGTGCCGATTCTAGTGACGCTGGATTCTAGCAAAGCTTATCACTACCAAAATGTAATGAATTTGTCCTCGACCAAGACCTAACCATCCGTAAGTTTTTGTGCAATCCTGCTAACAGACAGACAAACCAATCAACCAAGGTGAAAATATAACCTCCTGCCAAGGAGGTAATTATTGTTGAATTTTCCTAATGAAAGCTAGAGCATCTAGCCGAAACGTCAAGTGAGTAAATTTAAGTTGATTGCCGAGAAAGTCATTGTGACTGTTGAACTTGTTCCATGGCTCCCTTTGCTTCACTTGTGAGGTTTACGTAGCCTGGACCTGAAAGTGTAGATATCTGACTACACCAGTAGACTCCCAACACAATACCGAGTCCTTCCAGAATCACATGATAGCTTCGAAACACCACACACGCCTTGTACCTCCTTGTACCTCCTGTGTGTTGCTGAGGGTCCAGATGGGTGGCGGCTGGAAGGAAACACTGCACACACCTTCCGTATCGTGGTGAAAATAAACACGTGACTGCAACAAGGGTGGCCAAAATTAGTGCATGTTTCCAATTCTTCACATCTTCCACTATCCATGTGACAGTTATATGCTACCTGCCAAGCACTGCACTGTGCCTAGAAAACGCTTGCACTTCTGGAATTCAAGGTTGGGAGTCAACTTCAGACATGCCCCAATATTGCATGTGTTAACCATATCCACGTGCCACAGATGCTGCACGGATCATTGCAAGAGTTGCAGTGCAGAACTCTCAAGAGGTGTGCACAACACATGCAGGGAGTGATAGGAGTCGATCTGTATGGTGCAAGAGAGACCCCACAAGTTGTTGGCCTCCAGTACGTCACTTCTATCAGATTATACATCACTTCTATCAAATTAGCTACCATCAAATACAGTAAGCCATCCCATCCTGTAGCAAGAATGTGCTCATTGAACACATAAAAAAACCATGCTGTGTGAGGTTAGTCAGGGGGTGGGGGGGCGAACCATAAAATACAAATGCTTACAAAAACTTGTGGTTACAACTTTGAAGCTCCATAGATTCTGCACACTTCCCATTAGGGACTTTCTGTATAGCTCAAAAGATAGATCTCTCTGTTCTCTCTCTTTTGATACTGAAAAACTGTTGCATAGGTATAACCACACCAAAGTTACAGACAGTCAAATTCGGGTGCCTCAAAACCTGCATGCCTGAACTCTCTGCCAGTTGTGGCTCCTGATTGCAACCTAGACAGTTGTAATTATCAGTGGCTTGAGGAAGCCTTGCTGTTCAAAATGAGTGCTTCCTAAAACGTGACCAACGTATGAGCAGGTTGGGTGCTGAAAACTTAGCACCCACGCTGGAGAAGTACATGGTCATGGTTTACGCCTCATCATTTTTGGCTTCTTCTTGCCACTGGTACTAATTACAACTTACAACTGTCTAGAATGTTGCAATCATGAGCCACAACTGGCAGAGAGTTCAGGCATGAGGCACCCGAATTTGACTGCTGTAACTTTGGCGTGGTTATACCTATGCAACAGTTTTCGTGTCAAAAGAGAGCACACAGAGAGAGAGCTATCTTTTGAGCTATATATCTAGTTCATAAAGTGATGTGTACAGAATCTATGGAGCTCCAAAGTTGTAACCACAAGTTTTTGTAAGCATGTATTTTGGTATGGGAGGAGGGGGGGGAGGGGCACTAAAAGTCACCTGCCATCTGGCCGGCAGTGGCTCGTGGTAGATGTTTATAAGCATGTGTTTTATGGTATGGCAGGCCTAGGTCAAGCCTGCCATCTGGTTGCCAGTGGCTCTTGGTGATGTTTATAAGCATGTGTTTTATGGCATGGGGGGTCTAAGTCACCTGCCATCTGGCTGCCAGTGGCTCTTGGTAGATGTTTATAAGCATGTATTTTATGGCATGGGGGGGTCTAACTGGGGGGTCTAACTGCCATCTGGCTGTCAGTGGCCCATGGTAGATAATAGTTTGATAACCTGTCTGGACAGAGAAGCTAAGTCATCATTGACAGTAGTTGTGCAGGGTCAGCAACATTGAACAGATATACCTGAAATAGACAGAGCCATAGTCGTAGAGAGATAACTCCTTTTATAATTTGAGAGGGGCTAATGACTTCTTTGCTGTTGTGTGCCGGCTGCTAAATTCTATAATGATGTCCGAGGTGGCTGCTAAATTCTATAATGAGGTCCGAGGTGTTGTTTCTGCTGTGATGTGAGGCTGTAATATAGAGTGGAATTTATATACCAGTGTATATATATATATAAATATGAGTCTGTGTGTCTGTAAGCCTGTCATGTAAAGCAATGGTTGACTGGACCCTGTGAAATACCTTATTAACAGCAAAAACAATCACACAATCTGGCTAATTGGCCTACATCAGGTGTGTGGTTTAAGATTCTATTTGGCTAGTGGTACAGTCTAAAGGTCAGAGTTAGTGTGTGGTGGACACAAGGAAACAGGTGGCAAGGGCAAGGGCAAGGGCGGATAATTTTTTAAAGTTAACTTACAAAAACACTAAATAAACACTAATAGAGGATGATGACGCCGATAACAAAATATAAGTGTTAAAAGATGGTGATGATGATTATAAATAATAAAATAAAAAAATAATTAATTCTGATCCAGACTGAATGCAACAAGTCAGTGAATGTGATTAACCTGATCCAATGCAAGAGATGTGCTCGACAGCATGTAGGAGAGACAGGCCAGGCCCTTCCATTGCTGACTGAACAAGGATGAAATTGTCCAAGCTGTGTTCACTTCTCTGAACTTCAAATATCATCTTTGGAGAGACATATTTCCAGCACTTCTAGAAGCTAGCTCTCTTCTCTGCCCTGCTTGTGTGTGTGCACTGAGCCAGAGCTAACGCATAATATAATCCTTTTCATCGTTGAGTAGTAGTAGGACCACAAAAAAGAAAAATTCCAGATTTACGGAATATTACAAGTGACAGACTGTGACTGCATAGACATCGAGTTGTCGCCAAACTCTCCGCATTATCTTCTCGTGTTTGTGTGTGTGCACATGCTGCTTATAGACTCTGCCGTCTTTGGTCTGGCCCACACAGGGCACACATCTTTAGAAACCTCTTGACCCTGGGAAGGTTTTAGACATGATTTTGGGCCTGTAGGCCATACCCTCTTGCCATTACAAACCCCTCCAAATCGGCCATAACAGCCAAACTAGGGCAGAAGCATGGTCGGCACTGAAGTGCAACGTTGTGGATCAGGGTCAATTTAGGAGTAGCAGGCTTAGGACCTGGTGGTCTCCAGATCATGCCATGCCATGCCATGCCCCCAAAGCAGTTATAACGGCCAAAATAGGGCAGATATAGGGTCGGCACTGACATGTAATGTTGTCAAGTCAATTTAGCCCAATAACTGTATAGGAAGTGCCTGTTACCTTCTGCCAGATAACTAACTGTACAGGAAGTGCCTGTTACTTTCTGCCCGATAACTGTACAAGAGGTGCCTGTTACTTTCTGCCCGATAACTGTACACGAGGTGCCTGTTATTTCTGCCAGATAACTCTACAGGAAGTACCGGTTACCTTCTGCCCGATAACTGTACAAGAGGTGCCTGACTGTACAGGACTGTTACCTTCTGCCCGTTAACTGTACAGGAAGTACCTGTTACCTTCTGCCCGATAACTGCAAAGGAGGTGCATACCTTCTTCCTGATAGCTGATATGTCCAGGTAAAAAGTGAGGGAAATCCATCTTATAGGGTGGACAAAATAATTCAAAAAGGCCCCCCAAAAATGAGCTACTTCTCCATTACAAAAATGCAAAATCAGGAAAAGTGTTGGCTTAAATCCGGGTGGTCCTTAAGCATCACACAAAGTTTTGTCTGGATCAGCCCATGACGTTTGTATATACCAGCGTTGTCCAGACAAAAAAGGGAATAATGCAAGTATTGATAACACATCCTATACTGTTGTTAAAGCTGGTATTTCTGGATGCCACACCAGCTTAAAAACATAATAGCAGAAGCACCCGGCGACATTTCCCAGGAGGGGAGAAGCGCTGCAAGTATTGATCACAGTTGCATTCAAAATCCAATATTAAAGGTACCTGCTATTCACACAGTGGCAACCAAAAAGAACATAGATTGAGCTAGTTTCTCAGTAACACAGTAGCTAGGCTCCCCATGAAGCAGGGCCTAGACACTCCGTAGCTGTGCTCCTCAACAAGCAGAGGGCTTAAGAACACAGTAGCTAGGCTCCCAATGAAGCAGGGCTTAGGCATCCAGCATCTGTGCTCCCCATGAAGAAGGGCCTAGGTACCCAGTAGCTTGGCTCCCCATGAAGCAGGCCTAGGCACCCAGTAGCTGTGCTACAATGATGTATAGTAGTATTAATTCTTCTCCTCAGGCAGCTTCTCCTGATGGCTGCCCTGGGTAGCTGCTCTTGAATTTCATAGTTCTACTATTACTCGTCCAGGATCTCGTGAGGAAGCTTCTCCAAGGCCGCTCTAAGTTGCTGCCTTTACTTTTCCGTGGCAGGTCATCATCGCAGATGACGGAGCACTACCCCTCCCCACCATCCCCTAGCTTAGATCAAATTTATAATTAAATGCCATTGCATGGAGAGGAAAACAAAATATTGCTTGTGCATGTATGTGTATTATAACAGTATATACTCAGTGCAGCTAATTAAAGATCAATTCTTCTTATTGGTTTCTTAAAAACGTCAAGAATTTTTTCAAATTTCACATGCATCAGTTCTGGTCCCTCTATGGCAATCTTCATTAACCTAGACATGTTACAATCAGAGAAGCGATTTCTAAGCCTGGTCTTGATCATTTTCATGTCACTGAAAGATCGCTCCACTGTTGCAGTCCCGATGTTGGCAAGGCCAAAATGATATGAAGGAGGGCAAAGGTTTGTGGAAATATGCCTTCATATGCTTCAGTAGCTTCCATTGACTGAATTACATCTTGCATGCTAGGAGGTTTTGCTAGCTTCTTTAAATGCATTATCACCTCCTTTTCTTTGTGAAGTGCCCTCCTGAAAAATTTCCATTCAGACATAAGTTCTTCTGGATCTAGTAGCGGAGGTGATGTGTAAGTTACACCATTGTACTTCACTGAGGCTTCATTACCATAGAACTCAGCCAAATTCTGAATCGCTTCATGGCCATAGGAAGATAAGGACTCTTCTGTGGGTAGCAAGGCAGGATTGAAGATGGCTGTGGCAACTAGTAGTTGAACTGCTTTATCAGAAAATAGCCCCTTGATGTTGTCAAGCAAAACATCAATGTATGGAATGGCAATGTGATCAAGATACTCCTTTGTAATGGCAATGGACATGAATCTTGAATGGGCTGATCCAGAAATATGTCTTCCAATATCTATCCATACTCAGTCTCTAACTTTGTACAAGAACACCATTCTGCCTTTTCATTCTTCAGTGACTTCAATTCATCAAGTTTACACGTCACTAAAAACTGCAACTGACTGAAATCAGCCACTTTCCTTTGCATGGAAGCATTCATTCTTGCCAAGATGTCAAGAACCTCTGAAAGAAAGCCAATACTGGCTATTGCAGTGAAGGTAGCAAAGTGTACTCGAGCCGAATGCTTCTGCATTACCTGAGGTCTCATAAAGTTGTTGCAGGGTGGTTATAAGAACAGGAAGGTCCTTTAGAATTGCTCTCATACAAAAACCAACGGTATCACTAGGCTTCACGATTTTTAATTCAGGCAATCTGAGAGCAGCCTGTACTTCTTTTAAGGCTTGAGTTTTTGGGGGAGAGTAGGAGAGTTTTTTCCCATCAAACCAAAAATCTTCTTTATCTCAGGAACACTCTCAGCTGCTTGTACACTTGCTAGCTGTAGCTTGTAGCAAGAGCAATGGATGTACATGGCATGTGCAGAGTGAGTCTGCATCCTTACATGCACTCCAGTTTTACTTCCTGCAAACACTGCTGCACCATCATATCCTTGGCCAACCAATTTGCGGTAATCAAGATGTCTTGAGTCAATAAAAGATTCCAGTGATTCTATGATGGTTGCAGCATCACAAGAGAGAATGTGTAGGATTGTTAGGAAATGTTCCTCTGGCTGGCCATTTACAATCCATCGGCAACACACAGAAAGTTCTTCTTGTGTGCTAATCTCCTCACACTCATCAGCAAGGATCGAAAAGTACGGGCTCTCCTTTAATTAAGCTAACCAAAAGCTTTCTATCGATCCAGGTGGCAATAGCTTCTATGAGGTATGTCACAGAAAATTTAGAGGTGTACCACGCATTTGCAGGAGCCCCATTAATGTGCTGCTGAAGAAGTTCGTCACCATTAGCAACTTAAAGAGCTAGGAGATCCTGAAAGGTGTAGTATGTGGAGCAAGAAGTAGACCGAGCGCAGCAATTTTAGAAGTATTGCCGTGGTATTTGCTCACTTTTCATAGGCACTCCTTACAGCTGCAGCACATTGGAGATCAACAACACTCGGCTGTTCTGCCATCCTTGCAGTCATAGCTGCATCCTTGTGCCATTTGGAATAATTGTGTAGCTTGAGTAACTCAGTGGCATGGTTCCAGTCCAGTACTCCTCGTGATGTCCAAGCTCCACAGGCATTTGCTGGTGGTTTTCCATAGTTTTGACAAATTCGGCAAAACATACCTTGTCTACCTCACACAATATATCCAAGGGTATTTAGACTCCCATTGACATCTGTAAGTGAGCCTGGATTTGTAGACCTTTTTTTCTTAGTTTTTGGTAGATTCACTAGACTGGGGAGTAGGTTCGTCATCAGACTGAGGAATAGCTACGGCACTAGTAAGCTCATCATTAGATTATCTTAATCCTCACTTGGTCTCTTCCTAGATAAAAACTTTCTGATATCCATGTTGTGTAGTATAGTTAGAAGATAGCAAATTTTAATTCTGATTTGTAACACAAAATTCACATGTATTTATAATCACAAAAACACAATGATCTAACAGCATTAAGATTTCCTAACAAGGTAAATAAATCTATCTTATATATATAAACAGGAATGACGTCAATAGATACTAATTCAGTAGAGGGAAATGTTCTAAATGTTATTTTTTAAGGTCATACAACTTCTTGAGAATCCAAAATGAAATATTTTAAGAATATGCAATACTACATTACCTTTAGCTACAGAAGTCATTATAATGGTAATTCACTTCAAAGACAGCACATGGCATGAAAGTGGGTGTGGTCATGAAAAGGGCGTGTCCCAGTCTAGTTGTGGTTCCCCCCCCTACAGATAAATCCTGTACGAAACCCCGTCTACAAATAATTTGTTTTGGGTTTTGTTTGGAAATTGGAAAATCATTCTTTTAATTTTGACAGCTTTCCGTAGATTTGGGAAATTTTTGTTTTGATAATTGGTGATTTCAGGATACTAACTGCTTTTCGTAGGGTAGCTGTTGATAATGCCACTCGCTGTGCTGCATTGTGTGTATCGTTTGGAACATGAAAGATGCAAGCACAGTTATTGCAAGCACAGTTATTTCCCTAAATAAAATGGCTGTCGGTGATCACAAATAGCTTGAAAATACCTATTATCTTCATTTCGAAAGTTCAAAACCGATACTTGTTTATTTATTAATTTGCTTAAAACCTTCCTTGGGTGGTTTTTAGAGGCTACACAAAGTTTGGTCTGCGTAGGTTCGGGGGTTCCTGAGAAATAATACAAAACACCATGGATATCAATATGGACGCTACTGCTTCATATAATATGTCTTATAAAACGAGGCAGAGTGGAATGTGGCAAGTTATTTGACAAGCAGGCGCCCGTAATTTCAAGAGCCAAAGGCGAGTGAAAATACAGCTTGCGAGTGAAATAACTCTATTCTCCTTATTCCTCGCAGAGTGTGACAAATTGATTGTTTATTCTATACTCATATTAATCACTCTAATTCATGTGGCGGTCGGCTGGTTGGTCAGTCTGTCCATCAGTTGGTCCATTGGCACCTGGACTGACCCCCACACATTTAAGTCACTTCTAGTTTTGTTGACGGTATTTATAGCTTTATTAACTTTGCTTGACTGCTTCATCACCCAAAAGAACTGCTTTTGCTGTCTTGGAAAAATGTTGCCATAATTCTTGAATTCTTGGAAAACGGTAGTTAATGACTACGCGCATGTGCAGTAGAGTAAAAAATAACCACTAGTGGAATATGGAAGAATATCTAATGCTGTGCCCATAGGAAAGTACTCCAGTGAGTATATCAAGTATAATATATATTATGCACTATGCAAGTGTGTGTGCGTGTATACTAGCAGAGGTACCAGGGGTTGCCTGGGAAAGGATAAAATATCTAGCATAGGAGCACATGTCACTATTTATCAGCATATCTCTCCCAAGTGGCTCGGATACGCTGGTCATGGCGGTCAGTTGACTCCAGGCTTCACTCTTCGTTTGGCATCAAGACCTTTGGGGCCATAGAGGCTCGTGTTTTTATTTTATTTATAGAGTAGGGCCAGAGACAGCCTCGCTAATAAACAGCTTGCATTATGCGAGCTCTAACATAGCTACACATTGTAATTACAATAACCTTCTCAATAATCAACTAGAATTTTACTTTCTCAACGTTTTGACTGCCTTCATCAATATAACGACTAGATGCTCTAGCCTTCATCAATAATGACTAGATACTCTAGCCTTCATCAATAATGACTAGATGATATAGCCTTCATCAATAATGACTAGATGCTCTAGCCTTCATCAATAACGACTAGATGCTCTAGCCTTCATCAATAACGACTAGATGCTCTAGCCTTCATCAATAATGACTAGATGCTCTAGCCTATCAATAATGACTAGATGCTCTAGCCTTCATCAATAATGACTAGATGCTCTAGCCTTCATCAATAATGACTAGATGCTCTAGCCTTCATCAATAATGACTAGATGCTCTAGCCTATCAATAATGACTAGATGCTCTAGCCTTCATCAATAATGACTAGATGCTCTAGCCTATCAATAATGACTAGATACTCTAGCCTTCTTCAATAATGACTAGCCTTCATCAATAATGACTAGATGCTCTAGCCTTCATCAATAACGACTAGATGCTCTAGCCTTCATCAATAACGACTAGATGCTCTAGCCTTCATCAATAATGACTAGATGCTCTAGCCTATCAATAATGACTAGATGCTCTAGCCTTCATCAATAATGACTAGATGCTCTAGCCTATCAATAATGACTAGATGCTCTAGCCTTCATCAATAATGACTAGATGCTCTAGCCTTCATCAATAATGACTAGATGCTCTAGCCTTCATCAATAATGACTAGATGCTCTAGCCTATCAATAATGACTAGATGCTCTAGCCTTCATCAATAATGACTAGATGCTCTAGCCTATCAATAATGACTAGCTGCTCTAGCCTTCATCAATAATGACTAGATGCTCTAGCCTTCATCAATAATGACTAGATGCTCTAGCCTATCAATAATGACTAGATGCTCTAGCCTTCATCAATAATGACTAGATGCTCTAGCCTATCAATAATGACTAGATACTCTAGCCTTCTTCAATAATGACTAGCCTTCATCAATAATGACTAGATGCTCTAGCCTTCATCAATAACGACTAGATGCTCTAGCCTTCATCAATAATGACTAGATGCTCTAGCCTTCATCAATAATGACTAGATGCTCTAGCCTATCAATAATGACTAGATGCTCTAGCCTTCATCAATAATGACTAGATGCTCTAGCCTATCAATAATGACTAGCTGCTCTAGCCTTCATCAATAATGACTAGATGCTCTAGCCTTCATCAATAATGACTAGATGCTCTAGCCTATCAATAATGACTAGATGCTCTAGCCTTCATCAATAATGACTAGATGCTCTAGCCTATCAATAATGACTAGATACTCTAGCCTTCTTCAATAATGACTAGCCTTCATCAATAATGACTAGATGCTCTAGCCTTCATCAATAACGACTAGATGCTCTAGCCTTCATCAATAACGACTAGATGCTCTAGCCTTCATCAATAATGACTAGATGCTCTAGCCTATCAATAATGACTAGATGCTCTAGCCTTCATCAATAATGACTAGATGCTCTAGCCTTCATCAATAATGACTAGATGCTCTAGCCTTCATCAATAATGACTAGATGCTCTAGCCTATCAATAATGACTAGATGCTCTAGCCTTCATCAATAATGACTAGATGCTCTAGCCTATCAATAATGACTAGATGCTCTAGCCTTCATCAATAATGACTAGATGCTCTAGCCTTCATCAATAATGACTAGATGCTCTAGCCTTCATCAATAATGACTAGATGCTCTAGCCTTCATTAATAATGACTAGGCTTCATCATTATTCCTGAGAGCATCTAGTCGAAACGTCGAGAAAGTAAAATTCAAGTTGATTATTGAGGTCATTGTAACTTTGTTATGTCAACTGAGAGTTCGTTGAGACTACATAATGTAGTTCGTGTGTAGCTCGTTGGTAACGGCGCTATGTTGCGGAATTTAATGAGCTATCATCTGGAACATGAAAAGCGCATGTGCACGTCTATCCCTAAACAAATTGGCTGACAATACCAAGTGACGCACCATTTTTGGCGAAGGTGGCTTTCAGAAGAAGGGAACCCGTGTCCAGATACAGACCAAACTTTACAACAAGAAAAACCCATCCAATCATCCACCTGGTTCTGTAGGTGAAGTTTTGTCTGGATCCAACCTTCCATTCAGCCATGCATAGTAGACATGGATGAAGGAAGACAAATACACAAACAAGCAGACGCTACTCATTTGTATATATATATAGAATAAGACAAAAAAGCGACCAGTGTACTTCACTTTCAATCAGCTTCAATTGTGTTTTGGTCTTTTTCAGGGAAAATTGGGGGGAAGTGCACACAATGCAATGTATTTATATTGACTAGCAACGTATTAAGTCACATGAAATACATGTGATGCATGTAGTGTCTGGTTCAGTGTCATGGTCAAGTTGGGCATGATTCTAAGATCATGGCTCACTGGAGTCAGGGATAAATGACCGTCTACCATGAACTAATCTGTTGTGTGATGCATTCCTTGTGGCTGTGAGAAGGTCTGCATCGGAGAGACAAGGAGGAGATTTGGAGAGGATCAAGGAACACGAGCATATCTGTAGGAAGGGAATTCAGCTATCACTGAGCATGCATATAACCACCACCACCACCACCCAATCCTGTGGGAAGAAACCTTGGTGATAGATAGAGCCAGAACGTGAGGGAACTGCTTGTGAAGGAGCTGCACATTCATCCTACACCTGAGAATCAGTAGCTCAGTGTTTCACTCGAGATGTAGGGCTGGAGCTACCTGATTGCTGACTCTTCACTCTCAAGACTTGGCACATGAAACAATGCCCATCATTACCCGTCTGATATTCTGCGTTTTCTATATAAGACACATGGTGCACCATGTGCATCTCATGTGACCGATTTAATGTGTTGTTCAACAATATTAATACCTTGCATAGTGTGCACTTCTTCATTTGCCTGAAGAAGACCAAGGTACATCTTTAAAAAAACAAAAATAATAATAATAATTATTATTATAATGATGATAACAACAACAACAATAATAAGTTGAGAAAGAGAAATCTCCTGTTAACTTTTATGTAGTCAATCTACAAAGACAAATATGTTTGTTTGTTTGCCTTGTAAGGAAACAAAATGTAGATCACATGACCCTTTACCTAATTACACTAATATAATACAGACTTCAAAAGCAGTATCGATGTACACGGTAAAAAGTCCTCTGAGGTCAACATTGATGAATTCTTGCACCCTTTCAACTCTTTCTTCTGGTTGTTGTTGTTTCCTCTATAAATACTATAGTTGAGCAGCCTTCTTCAAGAACTTTGAAACATAACTCCAGAACCAACCAAATGCCATCCTTATCACATTAATTTCTAACCTCCCCCCCCCCCCCCCCCCCCCCATCCACACACCACACACACACCTCACAAGACAAAAAAATGTATTATAATTATATGGGTTGACTAGTGAAATAAGAATTTTCCAATGTAGACCACAAACATTTACCTTTTTACAAGAAGACCAAATTTAATACAGATTAATTTATAATGGTCTTCATTATAGACAAAGCATCCTGTAGCTGTCTTCACGTTTCATTTAATGTTACTACAGTATGTATAACAAAGAAAGAAAATCCCATACATGTATACATGTTTTTAAATCAAACATTTTTGTCTCTATTTTATAGCCAAGCATCCCAAGTTACTCAGTATAACACAGAAATAACCAGTTATTATTCACCCTGTTTATTACTAAAGTATATACACGTGCCTATGAATCGTGCCTATGAATCGTATAATACACACAAACACATGCATTACAAATAGTTACCTAGAAGGATTGTGTTGTCAGTGTTTTGTCAGTGTTTGTGTTGTCAGTGTTTTTATGATGTTGATGACCTTTTACCGATTAGGGGTGTTTGAAACAGATTAGTGCTGAAGGTTGCAATGTAGTTTGGAATTTTCTGGTAGTAAAATTATGATGAATGGCATGCAAGTTATGCAAGTTGTGTGTGTGTGAGGGGGGGGAGGGGATTTAAACATTTTTGGGCTGCCTGTTCACTACCTTTGCAAAGGATTCAAGGCATCCTTGAAGAGTTTTTTGTGGTCAAAATCAGCTTTTAAGTCACCATTTAGGATACTAAGAAGCTGGCCGAGATATCAAGTTCTGCCATTTAAATAAAATAGGGGTCAAACTACACACTACACATACATGGATCACGAGCAGTTTACCTGGTCTTGCTCAAGGTCTGTGTTGTCACATATAATCTCATCATTCGCAGCGACATTTTGATAGTGCGACATGCTCAAAGCTGGCTGCTAGTGTGCTTGTGTTAGTCTAAACTTTATCCCCACACACAGCAGTAAACAAATGACCGTTCACTTCTTGACTGTGAGAATGTGCAGCTGCTGAATCAGCTGAGCTAGGTTCGGTATTGAAACATGGACATGAGTATTGTGTTGACAACCTGGTACTGAAACATGGACATGAGTATTGTGCTGACAACCAGGTACTGAACCATGGACATGAGTATTGTTGTGCTGACAACCTGGTACTGAAACATGGGCATGAGTATTGTGCTGACAACCTGGTACTGAAACATGGGCATGAGTATTGTGCTGACAGCCTGATACTGAAACATGGACATGAGTATTGTGCTGACAACCTGGTATTGAAACATGGACATGAGTATTGTGCTGACAATCTGGTACTGGAACATGGACATGAGTATTGTGCTGTACTGGAACATGGACATGAGTATTGTGCTGACAATCTGGTACTGAACCATGGACATGAGTATTGTGCTGACAACCTGGTACTGAAACATGGGCATGAGTATTGTGCTGACAGCCTGGTATGAAACATGGACATGAGTATTGTGCTGACAACCTGGTACTGAAACATGGGCATGAGTATTGTGCTGACAACCTGGTACTGAAACATGGGCATGAGTATTGTGCTGACAGCCTGGTACTGAAACATGGACATGAATATTGTGCTGACAACCTGGTATTGAAACATGGACATGAGTATTGTGCTGACAACCTGGTATTGGAACATGGACATGCTGACTACCTGGTACTGGAACATGGACATGAGTATTGTGCTGACAATCTGGTACTGAAACATGGACATGAGTATTGTGCTGACCTCTACATCGTCGGGTTTTATTGAATGGAGAAATTAGATTAGTCGTTGCAAGGACTGATTGTAAATGAAAGGACCTATGGCAGTATAGTTATGAAGGTTGGAGGAAAGAAAGAAGTCCTAGCAGGGTTGTATACAGAAATTCTGCCAAGGGGGGGCGAACTTGAGATATGGAAAAATAAGGGGGGGCGGAGAGCCTGGATGGTGCGGAAAGGGGACGTGCACCCTGGGCTTCCGCGTGGAGTACGAAAGTGTTTTACCCACAGGTATTTTTGCAGTACTAACTGTATATATAGCTGCTACTTATGATGGCATGCACTTTTTCTAAAATCTTTAGTACAACATTCCATCTTAAATATTTGCTGAAGTTGCATGCTACGGCAATCAGCATATATAGATTAGATATAGTCACTTGTCACTCGTATAATGGAGGTGGGCTTTTGTGAAATCGAATTATGTTGCATTCCATGCATTTTCTTACAAAATCATGGACAACAGGTTTCATACACAATTTTTCTCTAGTTCTCTAGGGGGGGGGGGGGGGGGGGGGGGTGGAAATGGTTGGTCACTTGGTGCCCTAATTTTTGTTAATATTTTCTTAACATGTTCATAAGTCGTAAAAGGGGGGTCTGGGGGGAAGATCCCCCCATATTTTTTTTTGCTTTTACAATGTCTGAGGATAGCTATTTTGACTGACTACCAATGGCATTATGCTATACCGAACTATGGCTAGACTGTATATATTTCTCATGATATTGTAGCTGCTTGGAAAAAGGAGAGCATGTGTCATGACACGATGACATCACACACCACCACGTGCTCTCCTTTGTAGGTTTGTCACTTCTTTTGTTTCTCCTTCTTTCCCACTCCCTCTCTCTCAGTATTTTTAACTCAGTCCATTATGTCATGGTCTTCAAGTCTAATCTTAGACATGATGTCATCACACGCCACCACGTGTTCTCCTTTGTAGGTTTGTCACTTCTTCAGTTCCCTCCTTCTTTCCCACTCTCTCTCAGTATTTTTAACTCAGTCCATTATGTCATGGTCTTAAAGTCATCACACACCACCACGTGTTCTCCTTTGTAGGTTTGTCACTTCTTCAGTTCCCTCCTTCTTTCCCACTCTCTCTCAGTATTTTTAACTCAGTCCATTATGTCATGGTCTTAAAGTCTCTATAAAAGAAACCTTACTAGCTGATTTCTCTTCATATTAATATGGATATTCGCTCATACTTTGCAAGTACTTCTCAAGCCTCTTCTCATGCTAATAGCAGCGATAGCGAAGATAGCAGAACAGATAGCTCTGAGCATGTCGAGGCATCTAGTCCTAGCCTTAGTCCTCCACCTTCAAAGAAAAGCAAGCAAAACAAACACCGCTCTTCTGTATCCACGAAGAGAAAATACTCTAAGAGCTGGGAGAAAGATTTCAGTTGGCTCTATTATGACGAGGATAGCGATGGTGCCTTTTGCAAGGTTTGCAAGCAATCTGGTCTGCAGCGTACTGGAGGAGTGTGGGTCACACAACCTTGCAGAAATTGGAAGAAAGCTGTTGAAAAAATGAAAGCTCATGCGAGAAGTGACTTCCATATCCATGCAACTCAAGCTCTTTTTGCAGCTAAAGGAGCAGCCAAAGGTGGAACAGTTGTACAGCAACTCCAGAATGTTTTAGCTCGCAAAAGAGCTCAGAACAGAGCTGCAGTGAAGTGCCTGATCCTACTCACTCATTTTCTTACAAAAGAACAAGTTGCACATTCGACAAAATTTGAGAAGCTGGTTGACGTGGTGGTTCGATGTGGCAGCCAACATTTGAAGCAATTCTTAGAAACTGCACCAAGAAATGCTGTGTACACATCAAGAGTGGCTGTGGTTGAATTCATCGAATCATTGGGGACATGGGTGGAGGAGTCGATTCTGAAGCGACTTCAAAAGGCACCTATGTACAGCCTCATGGCAGATGAGTGCACAGATGTCACCAACGTAGAAGAATTGTCTGTGTTTTGCCGCTGGGAGGAAGATGGTGTACCAGTAGAGTGCTTTCTGGAGCTTATTCCATTGAAGAAGGCTGATGCAGAGACCATCTATTCTAATCTCATCGATTGTTTAAAGAAGAAAGGTCTACAAGTCGGAAGAATAGTTGGATTGGGATTTGATGGAGCTGCAACTTTTTCTGGACGAAAGACCGGGGTTCAGGCACGTATCAAGAAACATACTCCTCACGCTCTGTTTATACACTGCCACTGTCACTTACTGCAGTTGGCTTGTGTGCAAGCTGCCAATAAAACTCCTGGAATTGCTCATGTTTACAGAACATTGACTACTCTTTGGAAGCATTTTCGCAATTCCCCCAAGCGAGCAGAGTGTCTGAAGGAGGTACAGCACGTTCTTGAACTTCCAGAAATGAAAGTGATCAAGCCATCTGACACACGCTGGCTGGCACATGAAAGGTGTGTCAAAGCTGTCAAAGCAAGTTATTCTGCAATTGTAATCACCATTGGGAACATCTACGAGACGTCCCACGAGCCAGAAGCTCTTGGAATCCATGGTGCTCTCTGCAAATTGTCTACGATTGCAGCTATATATTTGCTTGATTTCACTCTACCACAAGTAGCCAAGCTCAGCAAAGCACTTCAGGCAGAGCAGCTTGACCTCTCGTTGATATCATTCCTTGTTGATGCTACTGTTAAATCCTTGGATGATGCAGTTTTGCCTGGAGCGAACTGGGTGTTGGAGCTTCTTGAAAACGTTGAAGACTTGAAGTCATCTACAAAGGTGTCTATTGACGCTGATAAAATACTTTCGTTCCAGAATGTTGTTGGTAAGCCTTTTGTTGCTGATTTAAAGGCCAACATAACAAGCCGATTTTCTTCATCCAACGCTGTTGTATCAGCATTGTCTATATTCGATCCACGGAAAGTTCCAAAACCAGATTCAGTATCTTTTCCCACTTATGGAGACACGTCTGTTGAGAAACTGATTGCTCACTACGGAGAAGATAGAGATGCAGAAACATTGGATGGAGAAGAAACAGTGAAGACAGCCATGATTTCCACTGAAATACTTACAGAGTGGAAAACATTCCGCCAGCTGTTAGTCAAGCAACCACGGGATACTACTGCATCACAGCTGAAAGAACTTGTTTCAAACGACATGCTCAAGGCCATGTTTCCCAATTTGCACAAGATTGCCTCCATCTGCTTATCGATTCCAGTTTCTACTGCTTCTGTGGAGAGAAGCTTCTCACAGATGAAGATGATCAAGACTCGTTTGCGTAATTCTCTAAGTGACTGCAGCCTTTCTCACCTTATGAGGATTGCTATAGAGGCACCAGAAGTACTCTCTGAGAGCGACCTTGAAGAGATTGTGGACGTATGGCAGAGAAAACCAAGAAGAACCTCAGTTTGACATTCCTATCATTTGAACCTGATATCATAAGCTTATTACACCTTTCTTGTATTACACCTTTCTTGACATTATTAAAAAAAAAATCTCTAATTTCAAGGGGGGGGGGGCGAGAATGATACAAGGGGGGGCGAATGCCCCCCCCGCCCCCCCCTAAATACACCCCTGCCTAGATACGAGACCCTCTTCGTGGTTTTAATGGAAACTAAAGCCCACTGATTTACACCTTCTTTCAAAGATTCAAGGTGTGTGGAAGGGCTTTCGGAGCTAAAAATTGCTGTTAACCGATTGAACACCGACTTTATTTGTGGTTTATTGTAATAATTATATTTTTAGCTATAATTTATTTTTCTATTAATAAACTTCTCAAACTATTCATATCATTAGAATGTACAGTAAATACAATAAGCTGCTGCAGTTTGGTATAAGAATCAGCTCCAAAACTTACACCAAGAAATCCATCCAGGAGCACATCCTTGTTTCATGAGCAAAGGAATCCAGAAACTGAATGATTCCTGGTAAGCACAGGTGCTTGTGCAGCTTTCCGAAGAAGAACTTCCAGAAACAGAAGGAAAGGCCAAGAAGTGACCGCTCACAAAGGCAGTTGCAGTTGTCAGCCATTTAAAATTAAAAAAATGTGATCACTCACTCCGTCCAACCAGAAGTAAAATCTTATAACTTTATCGAGCAGTCTATTGGGCATGTACATACAGGGTATGGGAGCGTAATACAAATTCTTTGATTTTCTTTGATTTATTATTTTAAAAATTGCGAGTTTGCACCATATGGCACTTATGGCGTTTAATCGGTTAAGAGGCTGCCAAAGTGAGCTTTATCTGAGATAGAGCTCTGTTTGTGGTCTACTCCATCTTTAAACTTATATAAGGGAGTGCAGGATATACTCATCGACATATGTAACTGTAAGCAATAATGACATTTTACCACATAATTAGTCACATTTCACATTTCCCAAATTTTATTAATCAACCATTCCAATAAAATGACACCTCACCATACTTCACATATAACTATTCATACCCCCAATTGGTAAGTAACTCTTTACCATATAATTAGACGAAATGCCATTCCAATGTGATTGTACTTTACTAGATGCAAATTTGACTACATATCCCATGTGCAGCCGTACCTTGATGCTGTTTCCAGCCAAGCTGACCCACTGCAGATGAACTAAGTTATCGAGGCCAGCTACTTCGGTGATGCTGTTCCCTTGAAAGTTCAGAGTGACAAGATGGAGCAGGCAATGTACGCCCTCCATCCTTACTATGCAGTTGTCACAAGCCGACAGCTAACACACACACACACACACACATATGATGTTATTAGCATGTGCCTTTACAAAAGCCTGGGGTCTCTGGGGAAGCAAGAGGGTTGGCAAACTTTTAAACCCCACCTCTATCCCCTCAGGTTATTATCACTGCTGTTGTATTATTTACTTTTAACACACCATAATATTCTCAACAACTTCTCAGTTGAAATAACAAAATTACAATGACCTCAATAATCAACTTGAAATTGACTCTCTCGATGTTCATATTATGCTAAGACTCACGTGAGCTTGTTATATACCTGGTGGCTAGATATCCATCACGTGATATAAACCACACCCTGGCACACATGTCAACATGTGAACTAGGTTTCACACAGGTCTTAGCATCTCTGATTAGTCGAAATATCAGGAGTCAATTTTAAGTTGATTATTGGTCAAGCGCGTGGTTGGAAAAAAGGAATTTTATGGAATTTTAACGAAATGACCACATACTTACGTTTTAGCGCCTAATGAAAAAGGTCGTTGCACTGTGCTAATTTCAACTCTCTAGCACTTAGCAATCTGGAGATATTTATGTGGCAAATCAGGCAATCAAGTTTTTGAGGTACCCCCACTTTAGCTCCTAACTTGGGTATAGTTGTACCTAAATGTTTCAGTATCAAAAGAGAGCACACAGAGATACCTATCTTTTGAGCTATATATCAAGTCCATACCATGAAGTTTGCAGAATCTATGGAGCTATAAAGTTGTAACCACAAGTTTTTAAATGCTTTACAAATTGTTTAGGTCCCACTCAAGTTGATATTGAGGTCATTGAAACACCACAATAGTAATTATAATTATCTAATTATTTATTAAAACCAGTCTTCTAGTTCAACATTAATAAACTATCTATTTGGGTCAGTAGATAAAAATGGAGATAATTGCTGGTGTCAACAGCATATACAAACACTACATGAGCTTCTTACTTTTATATAAGACACTAGTAAGAAAGATCATCTTACTTGGGTGAGTCTCGGATAGCATTCCACTCCTGCAAGAGTGGACAGACTGTTGTGATCTACATTAAGGACGGCCACTTCACTGGTGTAGAAAGGACATGGTATCTGGGACACCTTCCTGAGGTTATGTTCTGCAAACAGAACAAAGCACGATACTCATTGGTCTTAGCTTGTGCCAGGTGCTTACTTGAGACATTCAGTACTCGAGCAGCAGAGAACTCAGCAGAGAACTCAGCAGAGAACTCAGCAGAATACATAATGTAAAGTAACTCACACTGAGCGACACCTTTCCTATTTTTACACCTGCCCCCGCCCGCCTTTTTTTTTTTTATCTTCGTTGGCCTGATTGTGAAATGTGTTAACATTCTATCAACAATACCCTCAACCCTCACCCTCGCCCAAGGTTCCTCACAGACCATCGTTTTTCATTTTTCATTGTGGCTGTCTAGGGATGTTACTATACTTTCCAGCATCAAGTTTTGTGTGGCTACAACTACTGTGATCGCTAAAATGCAAGCACTAGATTTTTTTTTTGAAAACCTGTTTTTTTATTAGCGACTACTGCGACTACTGCTCATATGAATGGTTCCATATGAGTGGGAACTATATGAATGGGAACTAAATTGTAAAATACAAAATACTATAAAAAAAATCCTTGTGGTTAGCCATAGATTCTGCACACTTAACTGTATGAACTAGATATAGCAAAGATAGATCTCTCTATGCGCTCTCTAGATATCATGCCAAAGTTACATGCAGCTAAAGTGGGGCGACGTCAAAATCTGAGTGGCTGCAGTTATGGTTCGTGATTGAAGTGCTGAACAAGAAAATGAGGTGTATTTTGCTAAAATGTGACTGAGCGTCGCAATTTTTCAGTGTGAAAATTTATCAGTATATACATAATGGATGCAGAGAATCACGAAATGTGTTATATAGCACTACAGGTAGAGCTTTGGCTAGACTTTAGGAAGAAATATCGATATTTATAGTTAGGATCAGTTAAAGTTAAGTCAAGAGGTCATTCTGTGAAGGAAGGGCGGTACACAAAAAATATAACAAATGTTTGGCATTATATGATCTCATAGTTTTACAGATAACAAAATTAATGCCTAGCAGCTGTTATTGTAACATGTCCAGAGTGCACTAATGACCTTGGTGGAGGTATCCTTAGGGCAAAAGGTGACCATAAGCCAAAGAGATTATTTTAAAAAAACTCCACCTACTCCATCAACATTCAATGCGTCCTTATCATCCTTGAGGGTTTCTCTGATGCCAACAATCCCAGAGGCAGTAGGAGACATAGAAATGAAGGCTGGAGGGTGTTGGTCACAGATACAGCAAGGTAGGTAGCAAGCCCATCTGGGTGGAAAATATCTCCTGGCCTGTCCAGAGAATCTCCGCATATGTTCTGTCTTGTCATGGCTTAGTACAATATGTCCCTATGGGCATCATATATTTTTGTATTCTATAAGGTCCATGGCCACATCCTAGAAGGTAGTTACCATTGGGATCGAAGAACTGACAACTATCGCAGAGTATCGGTGGTCCTGATTGCCATGATAAACTTTGTCTGGGGAATAGCAAATCCTAGACTAAGTATTGGTCAACCGACTGCTGGTACAGATACTACTTGATGGGGCTATCTTGCTGAACAAGTGTCAAAAATGGAAATGGAAATTTAATTTGAGTTTAACCCCCTAACTAATTGACTTCTCATCAATATTTCCTTAATGGCTCACCTGTGACAGCCAAAAAGATCTTGGCATTATTAATCTAAGTTGGGAGACTCATTAATTATGACAACAATCTAGCGAGAGCATACAGAATTTTGGGTCTTTTACAGAGGACATTTAAAACTTGCAACTCGATGCATACAAAAACACACATTATTATCTCTCTCTCTTGTTCATGCTCAACTGACCCATTGTTCCCAGGCTTGGTGACCCTACATAATAAAAATAAAGGATATCCTAAGGTTGGAAAGGCTTCAACAACATTGATCGAGCTTGACCTTTTACCTTTAATGTATTGGTTAGAGCTCAATCACATTATATTCTAAATGTTACCTCATCAGCAATGTTCGACATCGCAAGTTTCACAAATCATGTCTTGCATAAGATCTTCTAGGGTTACTCTGCAGCACCACAGAAACAGAACTAATACCACTGTTTCTATTTCAATCGGCTCCCTATATTGTGGAATGCCCTTTGAAGTAATTATACCACATTACCACTTGCCACCATCTAAGAAATTCCTTTGGTCTCACTTTGTTACATCTTCAGATCACCCATGTTCATTTCACTTGTTGTGCCATGTAATAAAAGCATGTCCACTGCCACATGGAACTCTACCTCGCCAATTACGTTATTATACTAAGTTGTATCTAGGCTGCCTGCAGCTCATACACCTCTTCATTTCATTTCTTTTTCTCCTTAATTCTTATGTTTGGTGTTGTAAATATAATTTAAGAACTCCTTAATCACATGATTTTCCCTTAATCACCATGGATCCCAACCTTACTCATGCTCACTAATAAATGTGCCTACTGCACTGTATCATTTTGGTGGCTTTTGCATTGCATGTGTTGTCAACGCCCAGGGTGGGGGGGGGGGGGAGACCCACATGACATGGATACTCCACTTTTGAATGTAAATGAGTCCCTTGGGATCATCCATCCCAGTAAGGCGACTGTGTTGTGATAAACACCAAGACATGGCATGAAGTTAACTTTCACAAAAAGATGGTAAAGGGTCACCTACACCGGCTCTCCTCCTAACGCGCGTATAATAGGAATGGCTCATAATTAACACTCAGATTGACAACATGGCTTCCGTTCAAGTTTTGCAGAACTACATCAACGGGGAGTTTGTGTATTGCAGCAGCCATGTCGATAGCTACAACCCAGCTACAGGAGAAATCCATCTCAAAGTCCCCCGCAGTGGGGAAAAGGAAGTCCAGGCAGCAGTTGAAGCTGCTCTGCACGCCTTTAAAAAGTGAGCCCTTCATGGTGTAATATGATCACAGGAGTCGCATTAGCCAGCCCCTCCCACTAAAGGGTCTGGTCCTTCTATTTGCCCTTTCCTATGCAGTTTTTGTTGTTGTTTTGGGGGGCTAAAGTGCTGAGTACTTGGTGTTTGCCGTTAATTAAGCTATCTAGGTGTTGTTTGGTGCCTAGGCCTGGATTTCCATCAGAGCAAGGCATGACCACTCGTGGCCTAGTAACTCGCTCCCCATAAAGTGGAGCCTAGACACTTGGCAGCTTGTTTGATGTAAAGGAGGGCCTAAGCACCACCAGTGAAGCAGGGCTTAATTAAGCACCTAGCAGCAATCAACCCCACCCACTCCACCCCACTCTGGCTAGGGGAGGGTAGGAATGGGGCAAGGCATGGCTAGGTTCTAGAACCAGAATTTGAGCTAGCACCTGGGATAGATTTTGGTTTGAGTAAACCACTTTTCCCCAGACCATATTTTGCATGACAACTCCATGCTTCAAAGGAATAGTGGGCTCTCGGGACAAAATAAATTGCCAAAGTGGAAGATAAAGAGACTGAAAAAGCATCCTACAATGGATGCTACTTTTAGCTATGATGCAATGAATAAGTTGTGTGTTCAGAGTTCAGGTTCGTTCATGTGCAACGTAATTGGTACCTGTCATGCTGCTAAGTGTTGTGACAGTGCCAATGTACATATCCTGTCAGCAAAATCTAGGACCATGTTCTCAGCTTGCTCCTGGTGTGGTGTATTATAGCAGCCAGAAGGAAGGCACAGCTTCATTGCATTGTGATTTTGAAGATGGACATATTATTATTATTATTGTTGTTGTTGTTGTTGTTATTGTTATTATTTATTTATTTTTAAGTGAAGAACCTGATCTTTGGGGGAAGAGGGAAATTCCAAGACATCCCCCCCCCTCCCCATATGAAACACTGATAGCATATTCCAATGCTCTTATTGTGTAGAGTAGTCACATGACTTGATCACAAGGGTGTGGTCTCTTTGCTCCATTTACTCTCCCACTGATCTTGCTCTGTCTCATACACACAGTAAATAGTTGAAATACTCTTCACTTGGAAAAAAAATATATTTTTTAGAGACGATGAGGACTGCCAACATTCTATATAGAATACCCTAATGATGACTGAAATGTCCAAAGTTAACCATTATTAAATTTCCTGAGAAATCCAAAGACATTCACACACAAAGTTAATTAAACTTCTGTTGCAGTAAGTTTTGGGCGTAACAAACAAACGCAAATATCTGGTCTTCTTTCACGTCTTATTGCCTTGTTCAGCTCCACTACTACTACTGCTACAAAAGCCGCCAGAAGCTGATGCTTGAGAAGTGCTCCCATTAATGTCCATCACATTTACCCTGTCACAGAAATACACATGCTAAATCATACATTGCCTTTACTTCATCAGCCATGCACATCAAGAGTTAGCGCAGGAAATCCAAATTTTCTCTCCAGGTCACTGAATCCCTCTGAGTACTTTGGGGGGGGGGGGGGGGCTGCCCTGCGACTATATATTCCAAAATGATGCTCACCAATCTCTGCACTGACAAGTGATCTTGTATGTTGTACCACACACTTTCCTTGCATTGGCAGATTGCCATGAGGAAACTAGAAGTATATAACCAGACCATTATCTCAACATAGTAGGGGCTGGCATGACTACTCCACCAAGGAGGTCATCCCTGTTGTCTGTTTGTCTATTAGCAGGATTACACAAACTTACAGATGGATTTTCGCCCCCCAAAATTGGACAGGTTGGGCGTAGGTCAAGGATTAATCCGTTAAATTTGGATGGTGATTCTGGTTTAAATGTTGCTAGAAGCCAGCATCGCATGGCACTTGGCGTTGTCGGCCATCTTGGTCAGGGATTACCTTGCGCATGTGTCTTTTACATTGGCTCACAAATTTTGCGATATGTTGCCATTACCAACGAGCTGCACTGGCTAAGTCAGAGCTCACGTGACGCAAGCAGTTTGCTAGAGAAGCCTGTTATAAAAGAGAACAATGGTTATGAAAGGAAAAATTGTTAGGAGTGGCAGAGGTCTGGAGTCTCCTTAAATTATTTAATCATTGAATCCTGTCAGAGTGCTGAAGTACACAATATACATGTACATGTAGTCTCTCTAGCTAGACTCACACATGCACACACGTGGGCAGAAAAAAGGAGCGTTGAAGTGTGTTGTTCATTTTCACTGTCATGAAAGGCCTCCACATGTCCATTTAGAGTGCACCGAGATGTGCACAACTAAGCAGCTCAAAGGTGCTGACTGGGCAAGAACAAAAGCATTTTGTTCCCTAGTCAGGAGCTCACACACTCTGTCTTCCTCTATAGCCAACTATTCAATCAGCTCATCCATTGGCTGTACCTACAGAATTCTTCAGCTTGTCAACATCTCCGTACCCCAACTTCCTCTCCAAGCATACCATAGTCTCGGGTCACGGTTATCAACACTCATCAAATAAGGTTCATCCGTACTAGGATGTCGAGTCATTGTGGTAAACATGATCGATACTTGTTCACTCAGTGCTAGGTAAGAGCATCATGTCATCATATTAATTTCATGGAGGTTTAGTGCTGTGTTGGTGCAATGCAGCCTGTCGGTGCAGCTTATAAGTGCTGCCTGTCAGTGCAGCCTGTCAGTGCTTCCTGCCAGTACAGCCTGTCAGTGCAGCCTGTCAGTGCTTCCTGCCAGTGCAGCCTGTCAGTGCAGCCTGTCAGTGCTTCCTGCCAGTGCAGCCTGTCAGTGCAGCCTGCCAGTGCTTCCTGCCAGTGCTGCCTGTCAGTGCTTCCTGTCAGTGCAGCTTATAAGTGCTTCCTGTCGGTGCTGCCCGTCAGTGCTGCCCGTCAGTGCTGCCCGTCAGTGCTGCCCGTCAGTGCTGCCCGTCAGTGCATCCCATCAGTGCTGCCCGTCAGTGCTGCCCGTCAGTGCATCCTATCAGTGCATCCCATCAGTGCTGCCTATCAGTGCATCCCGTCAGTGCAGCCCGTCAGTGCATCCCATCAGTGCTTCCCATCAGTGCTGCCTAACAGTGCTGCCTGTCAGTGCTTCCTGCCAGTGCTTCCTGCCAGTGCAGCCTGTCAGTGCTTCCTGCCAGTGCTGCCTGTCAGTGCTTCCTGTCAGTAAGTGCTTCCTGTCGGTGCTGCCCGTCGGTGCTGCCCGTCAGTGCTGCCCGTCAGTGCTGCCCATCAGTGCATCCCATCAGTGCTGCCCGTCAGTGCATCCTATCAGTGCATCCCATCAGTGCTGCCTATCAGTGCATCCCGTCAGTGCAGCCCGTCAGTGCATCCCATCAGTGCTTCCCATCAGTGCTGCCTAACAGTGCTGCCTGTCAGTGCTTCCTGCCAGTGCTGCCTGTCAGTGCTTCCTGTCAGTGCAGCTTATAAGTGCTTCCTGTCGGTGCTGCCCGTCAGTGCTGCCCGTCAGTGCATCCTATCAGTGCTTCCCATCAGTGCTGCCTATCAGTGCATCCCGTCAGTGCAGCCCGTCAGTGCATCCCATCAGTGCTTCCCATCAGTGCTGCCTATCAGTGCAGCCCGTCAGTGCATCCCATCAGTGCTTCCTATCAGTGCTGCCTAACAGTGCTGCCTGTCAGTGCTTCTTGTCAGTGCTGCCTGTCAGTGCATCCTGTCAGTACAGCCTTTAAGTGCATCCTGTCAGTACAGCCAGCCAGGGAAGGCTGTGCAAATACATGTTGTGGTTTGGAGGTGAGACGAGCTGCCCACTGTCTGTCTTTGTCTTGCAATATTTACTCCATTCTTCTTGGGGTGGGGTGAGAAAATAGTAGCCGAGGTCAAGAAAGGAGTTTGGGTGAAGTCTGGTACATCTGCGACTGGGATTGTACATTGGACCACCTACACCTTACAATGGTTAATGGTTTTCTTGGCAAACAAATGTCTAACATCAGGTTGCCAACAGTACTTACTAGAAATGAGTGCAAGGCACTGGATGCGTGATCCCTTAGGAATCTAAAGCTTGGCTAACAGCTTTATGGTGTGCTTGTGTCTGGAACACACTCGGTGTTCTGTCAACAATGTGGTGTGCTTGTGTCTGGAACACACTCGGTGTTCTGTCAACAATGTGGTGTGCTTGTGTCTGGAACACACTCGGTGTTCTGTCAACAATGTGGTGTGCTTGTGTCTGGAACACACTCTGTGTTCTGTCAACAATGTGGTGTGCTTGTATCTGGAACACACTCGGTGTTCTGTCAACAATGTGGTGTGCTTGTGTCTGGAACACACTCGGTGTCCTGTCAACAATGTGGTGTGCTTGTGTCTGGAACACACTCGGTGTTCTGTCAACAATGTGGTGTGCTTGTGTCTGGAACACACTCGGTGTTCTGTCAACAATGTGGTGTGCTTGTGTCCGGAACAACACTCGGTGTTCTTCAACTGAGCGAAACTTGCACTCCAGGAAACTGAGAACGTAATTGTTGAGGACAGTGTAGCAGATGTAGTGATGCTGGCAGTCTCTTGCTTCTGCAAGATTATTGTATCTCTCACTCCAAGATTTTCAAGCAGAGCAATATTCACAGCCGGCCCCCTCCTTTTTGCAAGATGTTTGATCATGATTTGTCTTCTTTGTGTAGTGTATCTTCTGTACTTGCTCAGCCATTTTTCTCTCCTCTACTGACTATGCAGCCAGTTCTCTCTCCTCTACTTACTGTGCAGCCAGTTTGCTCTCGTCTACTGACTATGCAGCCAGTTCTCTCTCCTCTATTGATTATGCAGCCAGTTCTCTCTCCTCTACTGACTATGCAGCCAGTTCTCTATTCTCCACTGACTGTGAAGCCAGAGCTCTCTCCTCTACTGACTATGCAGCCAGTTCTCTCTCCTCTACTGACTATGCAGCCAGTTCTCTATTCTCCAATGACTATGCAGCCAGTTCTCTATTCTCCACTGACTGTGAAGCCAGATCTCTCTCCTCTAGACTATGCAGCCAGTTCTCTCTCCTCTACTAACTGTGCAGCTAGTTCTCTGATCTGCACTGTGAAGCCAGATCTCTCTCCTCTATTGACTATGCAGCCAGTTCTCTCTCCTCTACTAACTGTGCAGCTAGTTCTCTGATCTGCACTGACTGTGAAGCCAAATCTCTCTCCTGTATTGACTATGCAGCCAGTTCTCTCTCCTCTACTAACCATGCAGCCAGTTCTCCGTTCTCCACTGACTGTGAAGCCAGATCTCTCTCCTCTACTGACTATGTAGCAATTCTCTCTCCTCTACTGACCACAGTTCTCTCTCCTCTACTGACTGTTACTGGCTGACTGCAGCATAAATTCCTTTTTGGATGTCTCTCAGAGCTACAGTTGCCCTCAGTACAGCATTACCAACAACATGACATTATTCATAAGTCAGCTATCCATTAATATTTTTTGCAGGTGAACACACAGTGTTCAGACAGGGGGACAGACAGGGATATATGGTGGACACAGTGTGCAGACAGGAGGACAGACAGGGATATATGGTGGACACAGTGTGTACAGACAGGGGGACAGACAGGGATATATGGTGGACACAATGTGCAGACAGGAGGACAGACAGGGATATATGGTGGACACAGTGTGTAGACAGGAGGACAGACAGGGATATATGGTGGACACAGTGTACAGACAGGAGGACAGACAGGGATATATGGTGGACACAGTGTGCAGACAGGAGGACAGACAGGGATATATGGTGGACAGTGTACAGACAGGGATATATGGTGGACACAGTGTGCAGACAGGGGGACAGACAGGGATATATGGTGGACACAGTGTGCAGACAGGAGGACAGACAGGGATATATGGTGGACACAGTGTGCAGACAGGGGGACAGACAGGGATATATGGTGGACACAGTGTGTAGACAGGAGGACAGACAGGGATATATGGTGGACACAGTGTGTAGACAGGGGGACAGACAGGGATATATGGTGGACACAGTGTACAGACAGGAGGACAGACAGGGATATATGGTGGACACAGTGTGCAGACAGGGGGACAGATAGGGATATATGGTGGACACAGTGTACAGACAGGGGACAGACAGGGATATATGGTGGACACAGTGTGCAGACAGGAGGACAGACAGGGATATATGGTGGACACAGTGTGTAGACAGGAGGACAGACAGGGATATATGGTGGACACAGTGTGTAGACAGGAGGACAGACAGGGATATATGGTGGACACAGTGTGCAGACAGGAGGACAGACAGGGATATATGGTGGACACAGTGTGCAGACAGGGGGACAGACAGGGATATATGGTGGACACAGTGTGCAGACAGGGGGACAGACAGGGATATATGGTGGACACAGTGTGCAGACAGGGGGACAGACAGGGATATATGGTGGACACAGTGTACAGACAGGGACATATGGTGGACACAGTGTGTAGACAGGGGGACAGACAGGGATATATGGTGGACACAGTGTGCAGACAGGGGGACAGACAGGGATATATGGTGGACACAGTGTGCAGACAGGGGGACAGACAGGGATATATGGTGGACACAGTGTGTAGACAGGAGGACAGACAGGGATATATGGTGGACACAGTGTGCAGACAGGGGATATACAGGGATATATGGTGGACACAGTGTGCAGACAGGGGGACAGACAGGGATATATGGTGGACACAGTGTGCAGACAGGGGATATACAGGGATATATGGTGGACACAGTGTGTAGACAGGAGGACAGACAGGGATATATGGTGGACACAGTGTGCAGACAGGGGATATACAGGGATATATGGTGGACACAGTGTGTAGACAGGAGGACAGACAGGGATATATGGTGGACACAGTGTGTAGACAGGAGGACAGACAGGGATATATGGTGGACACAGTGTGCAGACAGGAGGACAGACAGGGATATATGGTGGACACAGTGTGCAGACAGGGGGACAGACAGGGATATATGGTGGACACAGTGTGCAGACAGGGGGACAGACAGGGATATATGGTGGACACAGTGTGCAGACAGGGGGACAGACAGGGATATATGGTGGACACAGTGTACAGACAGGGACATATGGTGGACACAGTGTGTAGACAGGGGGACAGACAGGGATATATGGTGGACACAGTGTGCAGACAGGGGGACAGACAGGGATATATGGTGGACACAGTGTGCAGACAGGGGGACAGACAGGGATATATGGTGGACACAGTGTGTAGACAGGAGGACAGACAGGGATATATGGTGGACACAGTGTGTAGACAGGGGGACAGACAGGGATATATGGTGGACACAGTGTGCAGACAGGAGGACAGACAGGGATATATGGTGGACACAGTGTATAGACGGGG
>JAQNBH010000005.1:39675906-39918406 GCA_028752905.1 Cladorhizidae sp. MBARI D1340-BT2 | reverse complement strand
TGGTAGTGTCTGCCCATGGTAGTGTCTGCCCATGGTAGTGTCTGCCCATGGTAGTGTCTGCCCATGGTAGGTAGTGTCTGCCCATGGTAGTGTCTGCCCATGGTAGCGTCTGCCCATGGTAGTGCCTGCCCATGGTAGTGTCTGCCCATGGTAGTGTCTGTCCATGGTAGTGTCTGCCCATGGTAGCATCTGCCCATGGTAGCGTCTGCCCATGGAAGTGTCTGCCCATGGTAGTGTCTGCCCATGGTAGTGCCTGCCCATGGTAGCGTCTGCCCATGGTAGCGTCTGCCCATGGTAGTGCCTGCCCATGGTAGTGTCTGCCCATGGTAGTGTCTGCCCATGGAAGTGTCTGCCCATGGAAGTGTCTGCCCATGGTAGTGTCTGTCCATGGTAGCGTCTGCCCATGGTAGTGTCTGCCCATGGTAGTGTCTGTCCATGGTAGCGTCTGCCCATGGTAGTGTCTGCCCATGGTAGTGTCTGCCCATGGTAGTGTCGGCCCATGGTAGTGTCTGCCCATGGTAGTGTCTGCCCATGGTAGCGTCTGCCCATGGTAGTGTCTGCCCATGGAAGTGTCTGCCCATGGAAGTGTCTGCCCATGGTAGCGTCTGCCCATGGTAGTGCCTGCCCATGGAAGTGTCTGTCCATGGAAGTGTCTGCCCATGGAAGTGTCTGCCCATGGTAGTGTCTGCCCATGGTAGTGCCTGCCCATGGAAGTGTCTGTCCATGGAAGTGTCTGCCCATGGAAGTGTCTGCCCATGGTAGTGTCTGCCCATGGTAGCGTCTGCCCATGGTAGTGTCTGCCCATGGTAGTGTCTGCCCATGGTAGTGTCTGTCCATGGAAGTGTCTGCCCATGGTAGTGTCTGTCCATGGTAGTGTCTGTCCATGGTAGTGTCTGTCCATGGTAGTGTCTGTCCATGGTAGCGCGTAGCGCCTGTCCATGGAAGTGTCTGCCCATGGTAGTGTCTGTCCATGGTAGTGTCTGTCCATGGTAGCGCCTGTCCATGGTAGTGTCTGTCCATGGTAGTGTCTGCCCATGGTAGGTAGTGTCTGCCCATGGTAGTGTCTGCCCATGGTAGCGTCTGCCCATGGTAGCGTCTGCCCATGGTAGCGTCTGCCCAAGGTAGTGTCTGCCCATGGTAGCGTCTGCCCATGGTAGTGTCTGCCCATGGTAGGGTCTGTCCACAGAAAAAGACCTCAGAAACTTACCGATTAGCAACTAGTTTTGTACAGGAGCCTCCTCAAGATTATTACATGCTGATGCCATTGAGAGTAGATTTTATTGAGGCCCTATAAATGTTTGTGTCTACATTGGCAAATGCTTGTTTCAGTTTTTGGTTCGCAAAATCATATCTATTTTTTTATTTTTTTATGTATATAGCACTCCCTAATGTATTAAAATGGCGGACAAAAACACTTATCTCGGCTAAAACTCTCTTCCATCTAAACGTGACTTCAGCCAATTTTGACACATAATAAAAACAACACTTCAAGTGTGCCTTAAATATTTCGTGAAGGTAGTCAACCAGCAGTCCAAAACCCCATTAAAACATTGTAAGGATCTTGTATAATTATATCTAATAATTTTCATCCCACGCATAACTTGCATACAATATGTCCATTCGTCGTAATTTTACTCCCAGAAGACTCCACAATGTGCTGCGAAGACTAATCCTTTTCTCAGTTCAGTACTGATCCACTTCTTGGTTTAGCAAAATACACAAAATGGTGGTAAAGGTCGTCAACATCATAAACACGAAAGGGTGTGGCCACATGGTTTTGTTATAAATGGTCATAACATATCTTTGCACACACTCGTGCTGTGGTTCTGATTTATATACCAAAGTGTAGCCCGTTCACTGCTTTCTACTGGTCTTCTTTCTTTTGCCAGACCTGGTTTTTTTTGGATGGATTGTAATGTGAAGTCCGTCAAACCACAAAAACCGTTATGAGTGCTACAGTCCAGCAAGTTGAGTATGTTCATATGAAGGGGTACTAACCCGTGTGGTTACAACTTTTGAGCTCCATAGATTATGCACACTTAACTTACTAGATGTGTACTTTTGGTATTAAAAAGTTGCATAGGTATATATAACTATATTCTAAAGTTAATTAAAGCAGCCAAAATGGGAGTCCTCAAAATCTGTGTGCCTGAACTGTTTGTAGTTGTGGTTCCTGATTGGATAGTGCTAGCCAGTGTTATCTGTGGCTAGAGGAAGCCCTACTCTAAGAAACGAGTGTCTTTATTAGCCGCTAAAACGTGATGGAAGTAGTCGAACACAGGCGATGAAAATTAATTGTGGATCCACCGCACGGCCATCAGACCAGCTGAGGACGATGGGGTTGTGTGGATCTCTTTGCAGTTTGTATGTCTAATTTCCCACTGCAAGAAAATTGATTTTCAGTGCTCACGCATGACTACAGTACTTGCTATCTTAAGCTGCCCTTGTGTGTTGATGTTAGTGCCCAATGAAAACACTATTCTGTATAGCAGGGCTTCTAGCCACAGATGTTAAGGTCCATTCTCATTCATTTGTCCACCTGAAGTCAAGCGTGCGCATGGCTTATGAATATTCATAGTATTTTGGGATTCAAAAAAAAATTGCGGTTGGAGTACACAGCATAAGCTGGCAGTATTTATGCGCGGTGAGCACAAAGTCAATGTTTGCTAGGGCACTGTTGTGGCCAAGTGAAGCTGTTGAACCGATTAGATATTACACGGTGATATATATATATAAAGCATATACAGAACTTTTATGCTAGGCATATTTCTCTTGTTCAGGATTTCCCTCAATACAGACAGAGCAAGGAGCTGTTCATGCAAAAAAAAATTCCTAGCATTACATCACCATGATTACATCACCATGACATTGGTCTAGCTGCTGCCCTAGCCCCTATCATTGCCCTGTCCCTAACTGGGTGCCTAATTCAGTACTGTTGTGTACAGCAATGATGTCATGATGATGATAACAGGCGTGACGTGAGGAAGCAACCAAACAATAGTGCCATTAGTTCAACATTCCTGTAAGCAAGTGCATATACCAACAGCTATATGTATATGTGTATATAACAGAATAATTCTCAAGAGGATGTCAGTGATGGTGGCGAAGGTCCTAGCCTTAGTCGAGAAGATAAGTTATTAACTAACTAGTCATGGTATACGTCTAACACTGCAGTTGAAGTACATCATCAAAGATGTGAAAGAGTTCTTCAAGCAAGTGAAAGTCACTCACAGGACAGAGATAGGTGAAGGCAACAGGTTATCTACAAGGGCAATAACAAGGATAAAAGCTCAATCTCACCTGGAACCTTTCAAATATTACAATAAATCTAGATTACATGTAGACCCAGACTCGTTTGACAGGTCTCTGATCTGTGTGCACATCCTTTTGGGTCCATTTTAGACGACAACTTCATATTTCTCCAACTATCTTTGTAGCTATTTACGTATGTATGGTTCATTGGTGTATAGAGTAAATGTATAATGCTGGTCTACAAACTATCTCCCTCTTTTTACTTGTTTTCCAGTTCCTACTCTACAGATATCGTTCCACTCGCTGCCCCTCTCCCTGCCACTTTTTTCACCTCCAGAGGATAGGACTAAGTCTCTGTACTTGTATTAAGAGTTCGCGATCTCCTTTGTTTGTGTGGTGTGCTTTTATTGGGATATTGGTGTGCATTTATTGAGTTGGCCTATACATATACATGTAATTCCTTATGGTCGATGGCGTGCGTATGCTGTGCTTATGGTAGTGTAGCTAGCTAGCTTTTTTACACGTCTTCTATGCCTCTGAAGGAAAGGAAAAGAACCGCCAGCACATGAGCAGCATGATGGGCATAGAAGTTTTGAATAAGAGGGAACAGTTCAAGTGATTTTTCTAAGTGAACCCAACGGATTTTAATTTCAACTGCCTGTACATATAGCACTTTCCAATAGGAACCATGACTGCAGCCAGTTCAGGCACTCAGATTTTGAGGTACTCCCACTTTGGCTACAGGCAATTTTGATCGAAAGAGAGCACACAGAGAGATCTATCATCATTTGAGCTATATATCCAGTTCATATAGTGAAGTGTGCAGAATCCATGGAACTCCAAAGTCCTAACCTTGTTAGTGTTTGTTGGTACCCCCTTCAGGGTAACATTAGTCGACTTACAAAATGTTTTTTAAAAATTGAAAAGACAATAGCCTCTAGTGCAGGGATTCTTAACTGTTCCTCCATCATTTACCCCCTCAGCCTGATGTATTTCGACATTTACCCCCTTACTCCCATACAAAAAATGCATAGCCATCATAAAGGCACATAACAGTAAGAAGATAAGAAAACACATTTATTATCTAGGTTTTGCATAAATAAATTAATTATATAGTCCATTACATAGTAGTAAAACAATGAAAACAATCACAGACCAAAGGCAATAGTGTGAATAATAATAATAATAATAATAGTAACCTCAGGCGAGTTATATATATATACCAACCTGTTTAGAGGTCTAGAAGCCTTTTCCTTATTCAATTATCAGGTGGCAATTATTTACCCCATGCCATGTCATTTTTTACCCCCAGGGGGTAAATTTACCCCTGGTTGAGACTCTAGTGCTTGCATTGCTCTAGCGATCACAGTAGTTGTAAGTTTGTGGAGTGTTTGATTTCACATTCCGACCTGCAGTTCCAAAACAAGAATATGTCTGGCAAGAATATGTCTGGCAAAAGAAAGAATATCATTAGTGAATGGGTTATGTTTAGGTATATAAATCAGGCACAGCTCGAGTTTGATATGCTACTTTATAACAAAACCATGAGAGATCACACCTGGCCAGACCCTTAAATCCTTTGCTAAAGTATTAATACTGGCAAGCATTAAAAAAAACTTCTACAAAGAATCCTTTTTGTTTTCAAGTTCTTTCTGTCGATTGATCTCTTCTTTCAGATCTGATGATTATCTTGTGCTAAGCAAGAGTGAAGCAAGGTAAAGTAACTAACTGTGTCTAGTGAACAGCAGTGCTTACCTTGTAAGCAAGAGTGAAGCAAGGTAAAGTAACTAACTGTGTATAGTGAACAGCAGTGCTTACCTTGTAAGCAAGAGTGAAGCAAGGTAAAGTAACTAACTGTGTCTAGTGAACAGCAGTGCTTACCTTGTAAGCAAGAGTGAAGCAAGGTAAAGTAACTAACTGTGTCTAGTGAACAGCAGTGCTTACCTTGTAAGCAAGAGTGAAGCAAGGTAAAGTAACTAACTGTGTCTAGTGAACAGCAGTGCTTACCTTGTGCTAAGCATGCGTGTTATTTTAATGTGAGGCTTCATGACCTTGGATTCAGTTAGGCCCAGGGCATGGTAAAGGACTTACATGTATGTGGCTTGGGACATTCTTGCTTCCTTGCAAATGCTGCACGTTGAACTCCCACAAATGTGTCCCACCATATTTGCTGTTGTCTATGATGGTGTCTTACTTTCCTTCTTGTTGCTCAGGTCTTCCTCCAGGAGTGGTTAATGTTGTGTTTGGTTTGGGCCCCGAGGCAGGGGAGGCCTTGGTCACTCATCCAGAGGTCCCCATCATCTCCTTCACCGGCAGCACTCTGGTGGGCCAGAGGATCCAAGCCAAGTCTGCTCCATACATAAAGAGGCTATCATTGGAAGTGAGATTTTGATTGGATGACCCAGTCTAATCCTGCTCTTAGCCTGCCAATACTTGAGAAAATGGACCCAACAAATCCCTGTTTTTGTTTGTTTTTGTTGTTGTTTATTTTTGTTTACTTTTTACTTTTGATTGTTTATTTTGTTTTTTCTTTCTTTGTTTACTTGTTGTTTTCTTTGTTTTTGTTGTTTATGTTGTTTATTTTTGTTATTTTTGTTTATTTTATTTTTTATTATTATATTTGTTGTTGTTTATTTTTGTTGTTTATCTTGTTTATTTTTGTTATTTTTGTGGTTGTTTCTGCCCTTCACAGGACTAGCCCTAGTCAGCCTTGCCCTAAATCCCCCCCCCCCCGTGCCCTAGCCCCACATTCACCTCTGGCCCCTAACCTGGGCCCATGTGAAGAAGACGTTGTTGCTGTTGCTTCTCCCCTCTCCATTGCTGTGTAGCTTGGTGGCAAGAACGCTGGCATCGTTTTCAAGGATGTCGACATGGAGAAGTGCCTTCCGACTATGATCCGATCTTCGTTTGCAAACCAAGGAGAAATATGTCTCACCACTAGTCGAATCTTCATCCAAGAGGAAATCTATGAAGATTTTGTGACGAGATTTGTGGAACTTACCAAGTAATTTTTTTCCTTTTTTCCATTAAGATTGTTATCATTTTTTCTCTCTCTCTTTCTCAGGAAAATTAAAGTGGGCGATCCAAATGACTCCGATAACATGATGGGTGCCCTAATCAGCAAGGAACACTTGACCAAAGTGATGAATTATGTGAAAAATGCTAAGGAAGAAGGATGCAGTATCTTGTGTGGACACGAGGTAGAGGAACTCGATGTCCTCCCGGAGAAGAACAAAGCTGGTTACTTTATGAGACCGACTGTCATCACAAAGGTCTCGGACAAGAGCAAACTCATGCAGGAGGAGGTGTTTGGACCCGTTACTTGTCTCGTTCCCTTCAAGACTGAGGAAGAGGTCAGAGTCTGTAGCCATCTCCTGTGTAGAGGTGGTCGTATGGATGCTTGGTACCGTTGTTTATGATCTGATCTTCTTGTCATTCCACTCAAGGTCGTCGAGCGTGCTAATGACGTGCAGTACGGTCTCTCTGCATGTGTCTGGTCCGAGAACTCTGGCATTACCCACAGAGTGGCACAGGCACTGGATGTCAGTTCAATTCATTCTATATACAGTGGATGTGATATATTAGACCGAGAGGATGGTGGGCTCCCAAAATACCAGCTCTGTCTGTATACCCTTGCACAAGCAGGCCAGCCTATTGTGTTATATTATGGTCTGTGCAAGCACGAGTTGGCATCTGAAGGGACTTATTTTCGTCGTATATAAGAAGTACAAATGTTCTTTTCTTGTACAAGTCAAGGGCTTGAAACAAGAGGCTAGGCACAGTACTCTAGCTCACCACACAGGGCTTCACTTCTAGTCAAGGGCTTGAAACAAGAAGCTAGGCACAGTACTCTAGCTCACCACACAGGGCTTTACTTCTAGTCAAGGGCTTGAAACAAGAGGCTAGGCACAGTACTCTAGCTCACCACACAGGGCTTCACTTCTAGTCAAGGGCTTGAAACAAGAGGCTAGGCACAGTACTCTAGCTCACCACACAGGGCTTCACTTCTAATCCCCCCAGCTGTGGCAGGTGGTTTTGTTGTTGTTGTTTTAATTGGCAGGTGCCTTGAACTGAAACAGGTAAGCTTCTAGTTGTTGGCCATGACCCAGTTGTTGGCCATGACCCAGTTGTTGGCCATGACCCAGTTGTTGGCCATGAACCAGTTGTTGGCCATGACCCAGTTGTTGACCATGACCCAGTTGTTGGCCATGACCCAGTTGTTGGCCATGAACCAGTTGTTGGCCATGAACCAGTTGTTGGCCATGACCCGACCCAGTTGTTGGCCATGACCCAGTTGTTGGCATGACCCACCCAGTTGTTGGCCATGACCCAGTTGTTGGCCATGAACCAGTTGTTGGCCATGACCCAGTTGTTGGCCATGACCCAGTTGTTGGCCATGACCCAGTTGTTGGCCATGAACCAGTTGTTGGCCATGACCCAGTTGTTGGCCATGACCCAGTTGTTGGCCATGACCCAGTTGTTGACCATGACCCAGTTGTTGGCCATGACCCAGTTGTTGGCCATGAACCAGTTGTTGGCCATGACCCAGTTGTTGACCATGACCCAGTTGTTGGCCATGACCCAGTTGTTGGCCATGAACCAGTTGTTGGCCATGACCCAGTTGTTGGCCATGACCCAGTTGTTGGCCATGACCCAGTTGTTGGCATGACCCACCCAGTTGTTGGCCATGACCCAGTTGTTGGCCATGAACCAGTTGTTGGCCATGACCCAGTTGTTGGCCATGACCCAGTTGTTGGCCATGACCCAGTTGTTGGCCATGAACCAGTTGTTGGCCATGACCCAGTTGTTGACCATGACCCAGTTGTTGGCCATGACCCAGTTGTTGGCCATGAACCAGTTGTTGGCCATGACCCAGTTGTTGGCAGTTGTTGGCCATGACCCAGTTGTTGGCATGACCCACCCAGTTGTTGGCCATGACCCAGTTGTTGGCCATGAACTATTGCTGGAAACAGCAGAGTGATGCCTCTCAGGCTTCTCCAGGGATGGAAACTAGAGAAATGGACACATGGTTCATAATATATTATATATAGAGAGAGAGACCCTACCAACTCAATTGCATTTCTCAAGTTAATCAAAAGGTCATTGAAATTGGTAGCACGCCCTTGTTTCAGTTATGCATACATTTATTTTACGTTTGATTTTTATGGTTCAGAATGGTTCAGTTCAGTATGGTTCAGTCAAATCTTGTCAAGTCTAAATTTATTCAATCCTAATTATTGAAAAAATGAAGCATGCAGAGTGGGCATTAATTACGCGTGTTCTGTTGTTGTTTCAGGTGGGTACTGTGTGGGTGAACTGCTGGTTAGTGCGTGACCTGAATATCCCTTTCGGAGGATGCAAGATGTCTGGCGTGGGGAGGGAAGGAATGCATGACTCCCTCGAGTTCTACACTGAGAAGAAGACCATTTGTATCCAACACTGATACAACAAAGTCATGTACACGATTCTTCAGGTGCATATGATATGACTTTGTATTGAGCACTGGTACAAGTCATACACACACACAGGGAGAGGGAAGTCGACATGACTGCAGTATTTTGTAACTGACTTTCTCCCAGACAACACTTCAGTACAACCATTCATTTTCATAATTAGTTTCTTCAGGACAACGAATCAGTTCCATAAAGAGTTGTTTCAGGACAGCCAGATATTAGAAGCAGTTCCAAAAAGAGTTGCTTCAGGACAAACAGACATTAGAAGCAGTTTCATAATGAAGGAGTTACTTCAGGACATCCAAACATTAGAAGCAGTTCCATAATGCTTCAGGACAACCAGACATTAGAAGCAGTTTCATAATGAAGGAGTTCTTCAGGGCATTACTCCACGTGCTTGTGGATGGCTTCCGAGTAATTCTACCATAAATAACTCCACATGCTTATAATTATGTATGGATGACTGCCTAGTAACTCGAGCAAAAATAATAACTCAACATGCTTGTATGTGTGGAGGTCTGCCAGTCAGTTGTATCAAAACCACTAACTGATGCACCACATTAACATTCTGTCAGATGTACATTTCTGCATGCTGTATAATATATATATCGGAATACCCACCCTCTGGGCAGGATATTCCTAAATGCACCCTCCCTAAATCAACACACACTCTATCACACACTCTCTCACACACACACACTCACTCTCACACACACTCACTCTCTCACACTGTTCACAGGTGCACAATCAACAAAATGTACTCTTAATGTCATATAGCATAATGAAAAATGGCAGTAAGCTACACATTTGCCCCCTATTACTAGGGCAAACCCCACATGGTTGTGAGGAGAGAGGCAATAACTGGAGTCACAAGGACATGATTATACAGTATCATGTTACTTTTGTGGTGTGAAGTGGGTATGTCTATATATGTAGTTGTTATTGTGCTCATTGGAACATGTCATCGAAGCCTGGGGGTGGGAGATGGTCGGGGTCAGGCCTGCATGGCATACAAGAACTCACATTATTGCGGCAAAGCAAATCAACAAGAATGACGTACCCATAGGATCTCCCACGAGGGTCTTGCCCTGGAGGACGAGGTCTGGGGAGGCCCAATGGACTCACTGGGTCAAAACGGGCACCGGGAGGATGGCTGAGAGAGGAAGGAGAGAGGCCATTTTCACATACAGTTATACGTATTTTGTATCGTATCCACACACCCTGGAGGGAAGGGTCCCCTTGGTCCAAATCCAGGTCTGATTCCATCTCTTAGGGGATCAAATATCATTCCACCACCTCCTCCAATGCCACCGCTACAGTGTGAGTTGGCGTGAACACATCACAGCAATAATTAAAACTGTGACTAGATGGTGTCGACACATCACAGCAATAATTACAACTAGATGGGCGTTGAAACATCACAACAACAATAATTACGTGTTGAAACATCACAACAATTAGATGGGATGTCGACAAATCACAATAATAATTACAACTGATTAGATGGGTGTCTGATTAGATGGTCGACATGTCACAATAAGTTTACAACTGAGTAGATGGGTGGATACATCTCAGCAATAATTACAACTGTGAGTAGATGGTGGATACATCTCAGCAATAATTACAACCGTGAGTAGATGGTGGATACATCTCAGCAATAATTACAACTGTGAGTAGATGGTGGATACATCTCGGCAATAATTACAACTGTGAGTAGATGATGGATACATCTCAGCAATAATTACAACTGTGAGTAGATGGTGGATACATCTCAGCAATAATTACAACTGTGAGTAGATGGTGGATACATCTCAGCAATAATTACAACTGTGAGTAGATGATGGATACATCTCAGCAATAATTACAACTGTGAGTAGATGGTGGATACATCTCAGCAATAATTACAACCGTGAGTAGATGGTGGATACATCTCAGCAATAATTACAACTGTGAGTAGATGGTGGATACATCTCAGCAATAATTACAACTGTGAGTAGATGATGGATACATCTCAGCAATAATTACAACTGTGAGTAGATGGTGGATATATACATCTCAGCAATAATTACAACTGATTAGATGGGTATCAACACATCACAACAAATTACAGCAGTGGGTGAGGTGGGCATGGCCCATCACAACAGTTACAACTATGTGGGTGAACACTACAACTGTGAGTGGGCAAAGTCACAGATGACTCGCCACAGACGTGGGAATTGTAAGGGGGTGAAAGTTACAATATTAACAGGATAACCACCAGGCAATGAATGTTGGATGTCGAGCAAACATTGCCAGTCAAGTCTCGAGCAAACATTAGTTGTCGAGCAAACATTGGGTGTCAAGCAAACATCGAGTGTGGAGCAAACAATGAGTGTTGAGCAAGCAAACATTGAGTGTTGAGCAAACATTGAGTGTGGAGCAAACATTGGGTGTCGAGCAAACATTGAGTGTGGAGCTCCTGCTAAGCTCTTATTTAGCTAACCAAGCATTAACAATACGAATTCTACTGTTAAAGATTTATTACAGTTTCTTAACCCAACTTTCACAAAACTCAATCATAGTCGAACTGTTCTCGTTGTTGCATCCATTGTAACATTACCTGGGGTGTCAACTCCCCTGTTGGCAATTCCTCTCCTCCAGTAGCTTCCTCTACGTTTGTTAGGGGTACTACTGTGTTGGTGCTTGGAGACTGACTACTATTCTCCTCTTCAGAGTCATCATCATCGTGCTCCCGTCTACGGCGAGAAGCTCTCCCCTCTCCTCTTGTCATTTGTCGTCTACTCATTGTGGTACTTTCGTTGGAGATTTTAGTTCGTGAAAAACTGGTCGAAAATATCTGGGTCGATGTTGTAGATAGCAGAATTACTATGTCGAACGAAGTCTTGCTGGGCACACAGCAAGTGAAGTCAAATCGAAATTCGGACAGATCACACACTGCCCGAAGTCAAACAATCAAAACAAAAAAAATAGCTATAGCTACGAGTCGCTTTACCGCTGCCACCAACTGTTATGCTCCTGCTAAGCTCTTATTTAGCTAACCAAGCATTAACAATACGAATTCTACTGTTAAAGATTTATTACAGTTTCTTAACCCAACTTTCACAAAACTCAATCATAGTCGAACTGTTCTACCAGTAAAAACCGGTGCTCTTAATTAAGCTACCAGCCCCAGCAGTAACATGACCGTATATGGTAATATACACCAACACACAACAACCACGTGTCAATGCTACACCACAACTAATTAACATATACAATGTCTTAATTAGTTCTGCATCTTGCAGTTCTATGTCAGGGCTGTGCTGAAGCAAAGGCTTTCCTGACAAGTGTGGAGCAAACAATGAGTGTTGAGCAAGCAAACATTGAGTGTTGAGCAAACATTGAGTGTGGAGCAAACATTGGGTGTCGAGCAAACATTGAGTGTGGAGCAAACATTGGGTGTCGAGCAAACATTGGGTGTTGAGAAAACATTGGGTGTCGAGCAAACATTGGGTGTTGAGCAAACATTGGGTGTCGAGCAAACACTGAGTGTCGAGCAAACATTGAGTGTCGAGCAAACACCGAGTGTCGAGCAAACACCGAGTGTCGAGCACACATTGGGTGTCGAGCAAAGCGTGTGGCCATGTACAGGTCAAAGCCAAAGTCGATGGCTCTGTGTGATGAACATACGTACGCACACACCCCAAGGCAATAAGGTTGTCATAGCCCAGTTCTCCTCAGTTTCTACAGCTGCATGGCTCTTTGCTTCTGTTTGCTTGACTAGGTACTGTTGCCATCTCTTAGCAATGCAATTTAAGCATGTGCAGAATTACTAATGTTGCAGTGCATGCACATGTATACAGGGAGGCCTTTTATGGCTTCGTGTGATGAACGTATGCGGGCCTCGAGACAAAAAAGCATTGTCATGATTAAACAAGCGTTGCGCTTCACTCTACGATAGTTAACAAATCCAGTTGTCACATTATTAGCATATTTACTATTATACGATATACCAGATATATAGTTTGTATTTTGTTATTAAACATATTTTTGCTTCAACATTTTAACCAATTTCACACCTCTAGATAGATTTAAATGTCCAATATAAGTAACGACTTTATCTCCACATAGAGCCCTTCTCATAATCAAGTCAAGTGCAGGCTGCACTCTATTAACTGCCAAACGCTGACATCCAAAATGTATTCTGTAAAGCACACACACACACACAACACACACACACACACAACACACACACACACACACACACAACACACACAGAGAGAGAGAGAGACTGCTCCTCACTCCACTTGGTTCTCTCAACGTAAGCCTTTGGCCCACAGAGATGCTAGATGCAGGGCACCTCCAACCCATAGCCTCCGCCACAGTTTACTTCCACACCAGATGTTCCCCTGTTGAGGGACCTCTTCAGGAAGTGAACAAAGCCAGACAGGAAGGCACTTTCACAGCTGTAATAGACAGTATCGTAAATCAAACCTTCCAAGTTTGTCGGCAGGATGGTTACTACTGAGAATCCATTTCTTGATCTCGACGATGAAGAGGTGTTGAGAGATGACGAGATACAATTTCTAATTAGCAAACGCTACACGGGAGAGAGTCCCTGCACAGCTAATGACTAGCTTAGGCTGAAGATGACCTGGCAAGTACAGGAGCCATGGGGGGAGAGAGTCCCTGCACAGCTAATGACTAGCTGGCTGAAGATGACCTGGCAAGTACAGGAGCCATGGGGGGAGAGAGTCCTGCACAGCTAATGACTAGCTGGCTGAAGATGACCTGGCAAGTAGAGGAACCATGGGGGGGGGGGGGGGGGGGGGGGGGAGAGTCCCTGCACAGCTAATGACTAGCTAGGCTGAAGATGACCTGGCAAGTAGAGGAACCATGGGGGGAGAGAGTCCCTGCACAGCTTATGTCTAGCTTAGGCTGAAGATGACCTGACAAGTACAGGTTCTGATTAGCAAGCCATGGGGGAAGAGAGTCCCTGCACAGCTAATGACTAGCTTAGGCTGAAGATGACCTGGCAAGTACAGGAACCATGGGGGGGGGGGGGGGGGGGAGAGTCCCTGCACAGCTAATGACTAGCTAGGCTGAAGATGACCTGGCAAGTAGAGGAACCATGGGGGGAGAGAGTCCCTGCACAGCTAATGACTAGCTAGGCTGAAGATGACCTGGCAAGTACAGGAGCCAGAGTGCTAATGACTAGCTTAGGCTGAAAATGACCTGGCAAGTACAGGAACCATGGGGGGAGAGTCCCTCAGCCTAAAGGCTGACTCACAGTTTGACGCTCAGCCATCGTTACGTATCGTATCGTCCTATCGTAACGTATCGTATTGTGAACCAGCAACGTCATGACAATACTATACGATAGGACGTTACGATACGTAACGATGGAATAGGATCTGGTTCTATTAGCATCCGACCAATCAGAATGCTGGCAAGTGGGAGGGTCACGTGAAGGACTTTGTACCTTCACGAGAATTTACCAGTATGAATGAGGAGAACTAGATGAACTAGAAGAATTATCACAGCTAGAACTACTAGATGAACTAGAAGAGAAAGAACTGCCATCCATAGCGTCCTCGCGATCGGTCAACAACTGCTATCATGTGAGCACCTTGTCAAAACCAGCAAAACTCGCCAATCGAACGCTATATTGTGAACCAGAAACAATACGATACGATAGAGCGATACGATACGTTACGATAGGACGATACGTAACGATGGGTAAGTGTCATATTGTGAACCTGCCTTTAGCTAGACATAAGCTGTGCAGGATGACCTGGCAAGTACAGGTTCTGATTACCAAGCCACAGGGAGAGAGTCCCTGCACAGCTAATGACTAGCTTAGGCTGAAGATGACCTGGCAAGTACAGGTTCTGATTACCAAGCCACGGGGAGAGAGCTTGCCAAGGAATTAATGACCGATAATTATCGTCTAATGACTAGCTTAGTCTGAAGATGATCTGCCAATCTTCGCTGATCCAAGTGATGAACAGAGACAAAAAGTTGATTGCTGAAATTTACCCACCCAGCAGCAGGAAGTCTTCATGTACTGAAGACATTAAGTGAGAGCAGCGATGTGGAATTACAATCTGATGAAGAATCGACCGATTTTCCACCTACTAGTGCAGAAGATTTATTTCTTGAAGTTATCACGCCTTGACCACATCTATCACTTTTTGGAATGCAAGGGACATTCGTATGAAGCAACAGAAACTATGTCCCGATAAGCTCAACGATGACGCTACACTCGGTGAACCTCACGAAAGCTAGGCATCGTTGTTTTTGCAGGATCTTCACGAAAAATTATGTCACAAAGGCCACTTTCAGGAATCATGACAGGACTGCATTTAGGATTGAGTTGAAGGGGGGGGCAAAAGTAGATTTTGTAAACAGGGGGGGGGGGGGGCGGAGGGCGCACATATTTAACAACACTGTACAATAATACAATATCCCAAGGGAGGGGGGGGGGAGAGGGGCGGCGAAGGATCAGCAAGGGAGGGGGGGGGGGCTAACTCCAGCCCCCCCTAAATGTAGACCTGCATGAATTTATAATGATCACAATTGTGTTAAATGATCTTCAAGTGTGTAGACCTGCTAACCCCTGAAAGGAGGATACCTCCGTTTCACCTTCCAAGTGTCCCGAGTAAAGAGGTTCCCTTGTACACACAATGAAAATAACGGCACATTCACACATTGAAATACCATTTTATCTAGTGCCTCTCCCACTTGCAGTGTGAAGGAGATACAAGTGTTGGTGTCAGACATTCGCAGCACTTAGATGTTCAATTATACAATGCTTGTACATATTAAACACAACAAGAAGGTACCTGAGTGGCGGAAAGATGTCTCTGTCCCCATAACCAAACGGGCCCATGTCACCTCTACAGAAATGAATCACAGAATGAACTGGTGCTTATATTACATGTATCCTGCCAATGTTCTCCTCACAAGGCAGGGTCCCTTGGCGTGGGTCTCCTTGAAGGGCCAATCTGTAAGGGGTCTAGTATCATCCCAGATGAAATGTTTGGGATACTCCTACTGGCAGTATTCCGTGTTGTAGGTACAGATCTTTCACCTGCCGGAGAGAGGGGGGAGTCAGCTCTCGCTGCCTGATGACACCTACAGGAACCATGGAAATGAGTGGGCAGGGTCACACATGAGCTGGCTAATGAGCACTTCTCAGCAGCACAATGTTGAGACATCATGCTGAGGGAATACCATATTCATGGGGAAGATGGCATGAACCCAAGTTGATATTTTGCATAGATGTACCCCAGAGATGCCTGAAGCAACATGCCAACTCGGTGAATCGGTCGGTCAAAGTCAGACAACTCAAAAACAGGAAATCATTTCTTACTCAATAACTATGCCAATTCTGATGCCAGAAATGGACTTCTGGTGCAATTTTAACTACTGGATGTAGTTTTTAACTTAAATCATAATATTTAGGGAGAAATGGTAGCTTTAGTCTCATGGCAGTGTGACGCGACGGTCGCAGGGGCCAAAATTGGGTGGGGCCATATCTCAAGAACAGTTGAGAGTTGGGTTATTTTTTTTTTGCATGGCGACATATCTCGTACATAGGAACTTGTAGGATAAGTAAGAACCAATTCTGAGAATATGACCCTGGAAATTTTTTTTGGGGGGGGGGGTTGATTTCATATGGAATGACCCTATATTAGTTTGGTCTCTATTACCATAGCACTCCCCATATTAGTTTGGCCTCTCCCTATATTAGTTTGGCCTCTATTACCATAGCACTCTCTATATTAGTTTGGCCTCTATTACCATAGCACTCTCTATATTAGTTTGGCCTCTATTACCATAGCACTCCCTATATTAGTTTGGCCTCTATTACCATAGCACTCTCTATATTAGTTTGGTCTCTATTACCATAGCACTCTCTATATTAGTTTGGCCTCTATTACCATAGCACTCTCTATATTAGTTTGGCCTCTATTATCATAGCACTCCCTATATTAGTTTGGCCTCTATTACCATAGCACTCCCTATATTAGTTTGGCCTCTATTACCATAGCACTCTCTATATTAGTTTGGCTTCTATTACCATAGCACTCCCTATATTAGTTTGGTCTCTATTACCATAGCACTCTCTATATTAGTTTGGCTTCTATTACCATAGCACTCTCTATATTAGTTTGGCCTCTATTATCATAGCACTCTCTATATTAGTTTGGCCTCTATTACCATAGCACTCTCTATATTAGTTTGGTCTCTATTACCATAGCACTCCCTATATTAGTTTGGCCTCTATTACCATAGCACTCTCTATATTAGTTTGGCCTCTATTACCATAGCACTCCCTATATTAGTTTGACCTCTATTACCATAGCACTCCCTATATTAGTTTGGTCTCTATTACCATAGCACTCCTTATATTAGTTTGGCCTCTATTACCATAGCACTCCTATATTAGTTTGGCCTCTATTACCATAGCACTCCCCATATTAGTTTGGCCTCTATTACCATAGCACTCTCTATATTAGTTTGGCCTCTATTACCATAGCACTCCCCATATTGATTTGGCTTCTATTACCATAGCACTCCCCATATTAGTTTGGCCTCTATTATCATAGCACTCTCTATATTAGTTTGGCCTCTATTACCATAGCACTCTCTATATTAGTTTGGCCTCTATTACCATAGCACTCCCTATATTAGTTTGGACCTCTATTACCATAGCACTCTCTATATTAGTTTGGCCTCTATTACCATAGCACTCTCTATATTGATTTGGCTTCTATTACCATAGCACTCTCTATATTAGTTTGGCCTCTATTACGATAGCACTCCCTATATTAGTTTGGCCTCTATTACCATAGCACTCTCTATATTAGTTTGGCCTCTATTATCATAGCACTCTCTATATTAGTTTGGTCTCTATTACCATAGCACTCCCTATATTAGTTTGGCCTCTATTACCATAGCACTCTCTATATTAGTTTGGCCTCTATTATCATAGCACTCCCTATATTAGTTTGGCCTCTATTACCATAGCACTCCCTGTATTAGTTTGGCCTCTATTAACATAGCACTCCCTATATTAGTTTGGCCTCTATTACCATAGCACTCTCTATATTAGTTTGGCCTCTATTACCATAGCACTCCCTATATTAGTTTGGCCTCTATTACCATAGCACTCCCTATATTAGTTTGGCCTCTATTATCATAGCACTCTCTATATTAGTTTGGCCTCTATTACCATAGCACTCTCTATATTAGTTTGGCCTCTATTAACATAGCACTCCCTATATTAGTTTGGCCTCTATTACCATAACACTCTCTATATTAGTTTGGCCTCTATTACCATAGCACTCCCTATATTAGTTTGGTCTCTATTTACCATAGCACTCCCTATATTAGTTTGGCCTCTATTACCATAGCACTCCCTATATTAGTTTGGTCTCTATTTGCCATAGCACTCCCATATTAGTTTGGTCTCTATTACCATAGCACTCCCTATATTGGTTGGGTCTCTATTACCATAGCACTCTCTATATTAGTTTGGCCTCTATTACCATAGCACTCCCTATATTAGTTTGGCCTCTATTACCATAGCACTCTCTATATTAGTTTGGTCTCTATTTACCATAGCACTCCCTATATTAGTTTGGCCTCTATTACCATAGCACTCCCTATATTAGTTTGGCCTCTATTACCATAGCACTCTCTATATTAGTTTGGCCTCTATTACCATAGCACTCCCTATATTAGTTTGGCCTCTATTACCATAACACTCTCTATATTAGTTTGGCCTCTATTACCATAGCACTCCCTATATTAGTTTGGCCTCTATTAACATAGCACTCCCCATATTAGTTTGGCCTCTATTACCATAGCACTCCCTATATTAGTTTGGCCTCTATTACCATAACACTCTCTATATTAGTTTGGCCTCTATTACCATAGCACTCCCTATATTAGTTTGGTCTCTATTTACCATAGCACTCCCTATATTAGTTTGGCCTCTATTACCATAGCACTCCCTATATTAGTTTGGTCTCTATTTGCCATAGCACTCCCATATTAGTTTGGTCTCTATTACCATAGCACTCCCTATATTGGTTGGGTCTCTATTACCATAGCACTCCCTATATTAGTTTGGCCTCTATTACCATAGCACTCCCTATATTAGTTTGGCCTCTATTACCATAACACTCTCTATATTAGTTTGGCCTCTATTACCATAGCACTCCCTATATTAGTTTGGCCTCTATTAACATAGCACTCCCTATATTAGTTTGGCCTCTATTACCATAGCACTCCCTATATTAGTTTGGCCTCTATTATCATAGCACTCTCTATATTAGTTTGGTCTCTATTTGCCATAGCACTCCCATATTAGTTTGGTCTCTATTACCATAGCACTCTCTATATTAGTTTGGCCTCTATTACCATAGCACTCCCTATATTAGTTTGGCTTCTATTACCATAGCACTCCCTATATTAGTTTGGCCTCTATTACCATAGCACTCCCTATATTAGTTTGGCCTCTATTACCATAGCACTCCCTATATTAGTTTGGCCTCTATTACCATAGCACTCCCTATATTAGTTTGGCCTCTATTACCATAGCACTCTCTATATTAGTTTGGCCTCTATTACCATAGCACTCCCTATATTAGTTTGGCCTCTATTACCATAGCACTCCCTATATTAGTTTGGCCTCTATTACCATAGCACTCCCTATATTAGTTTGGCCTCTATTACCATAGCAATCTCTATATTAGTTTGGCCTCTATTCTCTATTACCATAGCACTCCCTATATTAGTTTGGCCTCTATTACCATAGCACTCTCTATATTAGTTTGGCCTCTATTCTCTATTACCATAGCACTCCCTATATTAGTTTGGCCTCTATTACCATAGCACTCTCTATATTAGTTTGGCCTCTATTACCATAGCACTCCCTATATTAGTTTGGCCTCTATTACCATAGCACTCTCTATATTAGTTTGGCCTCTATTACCATAGCACTCTCTATATTGATTTGGCTTCTATTACCATAGCACTCCCTATATTAGTTTGGCCTCTATTAACATAGCACTCCCTATATTAGTTTGGCCTCTATTACCATAGCACTCCCTATATTAGTTTGGCCTCTATTACCATAGCACTCTCTATATTGATTTGGCCTCTATTACCATAGCAGTCCCTATATTAGTTTGGCCTCTATTACCATAGCACTCTCTATATTAGTTTGGCCTCTATTACCATAGCACTCCCTATATTAGTTTGGCCTCTATTACCATAGCACTCTCTATATTAGTTTGGCCTCTATTACCATAGCACTCCCTATATTAGTTTGGCCTCTATTACCATAGCACTCCCTATATTAGTTTGGCCTCTATTACCATAGCACTCCCTATATTAGTTTGGCCTCTATTACCATAGCACTCCCTATATTAGTTTGGCCTCTATTACCATAGCACTCTCTATATTGATTTGGCCTCTATTAACATAGCACTCCCTATAATGGTTTGGCCTCTATTAACATAGCACTCCCTATATTAGTTTGGCCTCTATTATCATAGCACTCCCTATATTGATTTGGCCTCTATTAACATAGCACTCTCTATATTAGTTTGGCCTCTATTATCATAGCACTCTCTATATTGGTTTGGCCTCTATTTGGAAAAAATGACGGGTAACAACACAACCAAAAAAAACACAGTCTTGCTAAAACACACTAGGGCAGCTGCTTAGTATCCTAAATAGCCAATTTTTAAAAAAGGCTTCCATCATGTCTTGCCTTGAACCTTCGCCTTCAAGTATATGTATATCTACTTCCCCCCCACACACATAACTTAGTAGCGTAAGGTCTATTTAATATCATTTTACCCAGATGACTCCAAATTGTCCGATGCATTGCAATGGCTAATCTGCTTCATACCTCGTATAGATGGCACCTTCAATAAACCCATGCCTCTTTGTGCGTGTCCTCGATTAAACCTCGTATGCTCACCTGTGATTGCATTGCAACGCACATGCTAACCAATTTCTTTGATAGCTATGGTTCCCCCCATCCCCACGCACAAAGGCAGACGACTAGAAGATGACTAAATGCACTCAATCTTGGCAGAGAGTAGCTCTTGCAAAGCAAAGTTCTGTTATGCACCAGCGAGACAGCCAAACTATGCTATCACAATAAGACTGGGGAGGACAATGATGATCCTCTGCAAAGGATGAAGCCGACTTGGACCGAAGAAGAAACTCTAGATGACAAACAGTCACACACACAGGAGCTATTGTCAACCGATATTGGTCAGGTGACCATTGCGTGCATGCCCGTGCACCATGCTAATAGAGTGCATCCTCGATTAGTGCCCACGTACAGTCCACGCAGCTAAGGATCTCACGTAACTAATAAAATGCATGGGATCTAAAGGATGCAATGTGATCTTATGTACCGTGTAAGTGTCACCACCTTGAGGACTGACTGGATGTGATAAGTGTGATGTGGCAAGAAATACCGGCTCTTCTTCTGTTAACACTACATCACTATGGTGATGTCACAGCTAGGGCTAGCCCAGGGCAATGGCTAGGGTTAGGGCCAGGGCAATGGCTAGGGCAATGGCTAGGGTTAGGGCCAGGGCAATGGCTAGGATCAGGGCAAGGGTTAGGGCAAGGGTTAGGGCCAGGGCAATGGCTAGGATCAGGGCAAGGGTTAGGGCAAGGGTTAGGGCAAGGGTTAGGGCAAGGGTTAGATGGCTAGGATCACGGCAAGAGTTAGATGGCTAGGGTTAGGGCCAAGCTGAAAATAGCCAAAACTGGTAAAGTATCGTCAAAGGAAACACCTCCTGAGTGCTGCATCTTAACATACAAAAAGGTGAACCATCACTGAGCTTACTCTTGTGGCAATAAATAACACCTTCAACAAGACGACACCTTCAACAAGACCAGGTAAACTACTTGTGATCCAAGTACCTATCTAATCCAAGTACCTATCTAAATGTCTAGTGAGTGCGGTACTCCCTATATCCGTATTTGAAATTGGTGCCCCCCCCCCCCCCCCCCCCCACACACACAAAAAAACACAGTTTATATCATAGATATAACTCACTTTGACAGCTCCCTAGGATCATAAACATTGATTTTGACTACAAAAACACTTCAAGAGTGCCTTGAATCTTTCTCAAAGGTAATAAACTGGGGGGAAATGTTAAACAGTGAAGTTTCATCTTCAAGAACTTGTATCTAATTTTCCCCATACACAACTTGTATAGTATACCTGTTCATATCATATACAGAACTCAAAACTGTCCAGTGCATTGCAGCAAAAAACTAAACTCATTTTTAAAAATATATTCAGCACTAATCTGCTTGCCTTACACCTGAATGTTGGTACAGGGTCATCAACATCATAAACGTGCTGGTGCACATGCAAAATCTATGAGCTAGCAAGAAGCTGCTCGTTCCATGAAGTGACCAGCTGGTTGCCTCAGAAACTTTTTACTCCTGTGACAATAATTAACATTTAATAAAACCAGGTAATTAAATTTGTGTATCGTGGGTTTCCTCAGAAGCTTCTTCTTGTGACAATTAGTAATAACAGCACAGCCCTGAGCTGAGTCATCAACAGCTGCACATTTTCATACAAGAAGTGATGTTGGCTTCCTCAGAAGTTTATTCCTGTAACAATAGTTAACCCTCTAGACACCCAGTAGCTGTGCTCCCCATGAAGCAGGTCCTCGACACCCAGTAGCTGTGCTCCCCATGAAGCAGGTCCTCGACACCCAGTAGCTGTGCTCCCCATGAAGCAGGGCCTAGACACCCAGTAACTAGGCTCCCCATGAAGCAGGGTCTAGTCACCCAGTAACTGGGCTCCCCATGAAGCAGGGCCTAGACACCCAGTAGCTGTGCTCCCCATGAAGCAGGGCCTAGACACCCAGTAGCTGGGCTCCCCATGAAGCAGGGCCTAGACAACCAGTAGCTGTGCTCCCCATGAAGCAGGGCCTAGGCACCCAGTAGCTGTGCTCCCCATGAAGCAGGGCCTAGACACCCAGTAGCTGTGCTCCCTATGAAGCAGGGTCTAGGCACCCAGTAGCTGTGCTCCCCATGAAGCAGGGCCTAGACACCCAGTAGCTGTACTCCCCATGAAGCAGGGCCTAGACACCCAGTAGCTGTGCTCCCCATGAAGCAGGGCTAGTAGCTGTGCTCCCCATGAAGCAGGGCCTAGACACCCAGTAGCTGGGCTTCCCATGAAGCAGGGCCTAGACAACCAGTAGCTGTGCTCCCCATGAAGCAGGGCCTAGACAACCAGTAGCTGTGCTCCCCATGAAGCAGGGCCTAGACACCCAGTAGCTGGGCTCCCCATGAAGCAGGGTCTAGGCACCCAGTAGCTGTGCTACAAAGATGCATAGTACTAGTCATTTTTCTCTTCTCCTCTGGTCATGTGCAGCTTCTCATGATGGCCACCCTGTGCAGATTGCTGCTCCAAGTATTTATTAGCAGTACTATTACTTGTCGAGGATCTCAAGATGAAGGGGATCTTCATTTTCTTATTCAAGCAGCTTCTCCAAAGTGCGGCCCTGACCTAGTTTGCTATCTTTACTATTCCATGGCTGGTCAAAGAGGATGACGGAGAGCACCCATTTTGTTTTCACTTAATTTTGACAGTGTTGTACGTTTTGAAAGTGGGTATATATAACAATGGTGGTCTACTTCCTGTTGGCCTAAGATTATTATCCAACACAGTTGATATCTCCCCTGTCCTTTCTGAAGTCTTAAGTATACAACTCAGTTTTTTCCCTGTGACTTGGTTGGGTCCATCTCAGCAATTTGTAAGCGAGCATTTTGATAAGACACTCATTAAATTTAAAAAAATTTTTTGATGACAGTAGCATTCCCTTTGTCTGCTGGAAGGCTAACAACATCTTGCATACTTTTCAAACCCTTAAGTGCTCTCCTCTGCTTCTGATTCAAGTTATCCTTCTGCAGTCTAGAACTGTTACATACTTTGACGTGTAGGTCGTTTTCTTGAATCTCATTCAATTTCTTGGCACCAAGTTCTACCGCAGCTATAGTGTCTATTAGAGGGAGTCTTGTGGGCACAGACACAAAGTTAAGACCTAGCTTCAAAACCTCCTCTTGATCTGGTGGCAGTACTTCATCCGACAGGTTCACTAGCCTCTTCTCGTGCCCTTTAAAGTATTTTGTTGGCACTAAAACAAAAAGTGAGAATCCTTCAAGTATTTTGTCGCTGAAAGTAACCGTACAAATAACTTGTTCGTTTTGGCGTTACACCGAGTAACTTCCTATAGGTGGCTGCTTGACTATAATATATATAATATTATATTAACAAGAAAAAAATGTAAAATATATATAATTGGATTGACTGGCCAAAAAAGAAATGAAACAAGAGCTTTCCAATGTAGACCACACACACTTACAGGACCCTTTACCTATTAAAATATAATGAGCACCAATATTATACCACCTTTTAAATTTTATTTGGTGTTCATTATTTTGATAGGTAAAGGGTCCTTTAAATGGTGATCTTCATCAGGGTTTTTTTTTGACAAGTCAATCTAATACAACATTTTTTGTCCTGTAGCCCTGAGTAGCATCACAATCAGGATGAGAAAAAGTGGCCAGGGGAGAGAATTGTGTTCTAATAGAGCCAGCCACACCACCGAAACCTGTTTTGTTTCACTCATTAGGGCTAATAGTGGACATTACTGCACACCTGCACACAAGAATACATCTTGGCAACCATGACCCTAAAGCTCTGCTATGGCTCCACATATCGCTGGAGAGGTTGCATTAAACATTACTCAACTAGAAAAATACCGTAGTTTCTGAAATGACAATACTTACTGCAGGCAGTATCATCGACGACTTCAAAAACTAATAATAATATACTTCAGGAGCTCGCATGCATTAAATTGGTTACCAGACATGTTCCTTTGACATTAGAATGCAGATGTAACTTTTTCCGGGGAAAGGGAGGATCAGAAGGGGGAGAGGAAGGAGGGAGAGAGGGAGAAACAGGAAGAAAGCAAGAGAGGCTGTCCTCACATTTTGACAAGCTTTGTTTCCAAGTCTCTATTGAATATGGACATCAGCTGCAGAAGGTTGCTGTAAACCCTACACAAGATGAGAAAATGACCAGGATGGATTCATACTGGACATCAACTCTGATCATAACCCACGATGGAGAAGCATAAGAAGCCTTCTCACGAACATAGCGCGAGATCTTCAGCGTAATTGACACTTTCTCTGGTCTCTTTGCAGCCTGTAATGTGGTGTAAAATAGAACACAAACTTTGTGTGTACTCTGTACTGCATCAGACTCTCCTTATTACATACCACTGCACTGACAAGAAGTTCTTCTTCCAAAGATATGGCTTTTACTAAACACAGCTGCTGTGTTTCACCATGGAGATACTGTAGGGCATACACATCCTGAGAGCTGTTCCACTCAGGGGGAAGTCTGGGCTCTGCAGCACTTGAAATCACTGCACGTGATCCAGCTTTGGCTTGTTCAAAATCCTGTAGAAAATGCAACATTTTGATTACACAATTTGTTCTTTCCATGGAAATGATGTAATTCTACACTACATGTAGTTGGGGGAAAGGCAGGGGGAGGTGGAGGGGGTGGGGTTTTTAACATGACATATGTCACATTTCCTCCTCCAATATGGCAACCATTGCGTTGTTACCATGATGAACCACACCATCCCATCACCACACACAACACACTCACTCTCTCTCTCTCTCGTGGCAAATATTATGGGAATTCAAAGGTACCATTAAGTGTCTCATGATGAATGACTTGCCTCTACTGAACTGTAGTTAGCTTATCTATCATACAACAGTTACTTCAGCTATTCGGTCCCCTTGTTTCTATCAGACATACTCAAAGGTATTTAGCTTCTTATGGATGCCTGTAGTAACATAAATGCTGCAATTACGGCTCTTCCCAACTTCAGTGCCACTTGTATTCTTTAGGCCGGAATAGCAGCACCAAAGGTGTTTCCCCTTTCAATATACGCAGTGCTTACTTATTAGCTCCAAGCACCTTCACCCCACTCACTCTAATACTCCTGTGCTGCCACCACTGTAACATGGCTAGCTAATCCACATCTGTACCTATGCCTGCCCTGAAAGTCCAGGCAGAGTGAGAGAACTGCTTGAGGGCTACAGTTCCCTCAACTTTCTCAGATGACTAGCGAGGCACTGACTGCACCAATTGGGTAGCTGATTTTTGTAGTCCAAATCTTGGTGCTAGTAACCATTAGTTTTTATCTGGCACTGTAACTATGGCACTCTCGATATGGGTACATCACTTGTACTAAATTCTCACAATATTAATTACTGGGGACATATAGGAAGGAAAATCAAGTGTTTGTTTTGTTGATGTTCTTTTAAATGCCTACTTCTGGACGGCAGTCCCACCCAACTACTGTACGGAAACACTTGCAGCTGATGTTTCTCAGGGAGGAAACAGAATATGCTTGCTCTACCGCCCACTTTTGACTTACTACTTTACGGAAACACTTGCAGCTGATGTTTCTCAACTTTCCTGGAAGGGAGGAAACAGGATATGCTTTGCTCTACCTCCCACTTTTGACTTACTACTTTATGGAAACACTTGCAGCTGATGTTTCTCAACTTTCCTGGAAGGGAGGAAACAGGATATGCTTGCTCTACCGCCCACTTTTGACTTACTACTTTACGGAAACACTTGCAGCTGATGTTTCTCAACTTTCCTGGAAGGGAGGAAACAGGATATGCTTGCTCTACCGCCCACGACCCCAATAAGTATTCCATAATGGGGGGGGACTTGCATTATTACGATCACGTACATTCAGCCATGCCTACTTATGCTTATGGTATCAATAATTCTATGTCCCATAGGAAAATGTATTGTTCTTCAAGATTCTCAATAAATTCTCCGAGCAAAAACATACATTACATCATATATATATAGAGAACAACTGGAAAGCTCACAAAATTTACTACAACTCGTGTTTGTGCAAGCTACAGTTGAGGAATGAAAGTTGAAGTGGTCTTAGTGCTGAGCTTACCTGCGAACTTGCTGCATCACATTAGATGAGGTATGTAGGTTGGAGTAGGTTGACAATAGCTCTGTGGGGACACACACTGGACCGCTAATTTCTCTCATCATCGCATGGTGGTAGTTCATTGGTTTGTCTCACGAAGAAAATTTTCCTGGAGCATTACTGAATCGGCGTGAGCTAGTATGCTTCATGGAGGAAGTGAGCTTGCTCATCTTTTCACAAGATCCTGCTTCTTCCCAGCTGTTGTAGGTACCTTTGCACTTCACACCAGTGCCTGAGCTCTACCACATGAAGCACACTTTGCTCACACGCTCAATGATGCTCCCTTCTTCCCCGAGGCAAATCAGTGGATCACTTCCTTGCAACGAGTTCCGAGAAGAACTGACAGCAAACTCACAAGTGAGCTCAGCACTAATAACACTTCGACTTCCAGTCTACACTATTCCTCAACCGCAGATTGCATGAACATTAAAAATATATCAGATTATAGCAAATTTTGTGAGCTTTCAATTTTGTCGATATACACGGTATAATGTATGTGCAATGCTCAGGAATTCACTGATTAATCATGAAGAGCAACACATTTTCCTATGGAACATAGAATGATACCAGAATTGGGTGTGGCTAAAGGTACATGGTGTAATAATGCAAGCTGCCCATTACACAATTTCACAATTTCATCAAGTCTCATCAAGTCTAATCTTTTTTGGCCATTCCCATGTTTTCATTAATTAACTGAAGTTGGATTCTTAACACTTGGAATGCCTTTGCTGTAACCTAGGAAATTAAACCAAATGTCAAAAGCTGTTTACAAGAATATTAAAAAAACATAATAATCTGGTTACCAGCCCTGAAAGTAGCTCATTGTGTGTTGAGTTATCAATGCAAGATCTACAAGTGAATCTATGAGGAAAGTCTGAGAAGAGCTCCCAGTAAGTGGGTTAGTTACAAGGCTAGTGTATCAAGCTTATATAACCTAGCTAGACGTATAAATATAGCAAAGTTCTCTAGGTATGTAGTTAGTCTTATCTAGCTAGCTAATTTGGCCGCAGGCCACAGACAGTATACAGCTAGCTCCAAAATTCCAAACTGCAGCCATAGCCAAGACGCGAGTATCGGAAATTCTTTTCAGCGCACACTCACGTAGTTATTTGAATGCTTTCATTCATTGGGTTTTTTTACATTAACTCAAACCACCTGTCGAGATGAACCAGATTAATGTGCATTATTATAATTAGAATTCAGTGTGGATGTAACAAATGTGTATTAATGTCCATTGACTTGTGCAGTGTGGACAGGCCTTAGTTTCCATTGGTGGAAAGCTACTCTCTGCAGAAGCAGTGCTAACTGGAGAGAGAGGAGATGGACACAACTTGCACAATGTTTGAAAACATTTCCATGTACATGTACATATCAAATTCTGAACTCTTTTCTGGGACCTTAAAGGTCTCTGAACGTCATCCATTCTTCCACAAGCAACTCAAAGACAATGTCTGACCAAACTTGGTAGGTCTCCCTAGGCCATCCATTCTTCCACAACCAACTCAAAGACAATGTCAGATCAAACTTGGTAAGGTCTCCCTAGGCCATCCATTCTTCCACAACCGACTTGAGCGTCAATGCCTGGTCTTTCCCTTGTCCTTTAATACTTTGCACAAGATTCTGTTCGCAAAAGCAAACTGATTTGCCTTTGTCATACTCTCTCCGTATTTTATGGCTTCACCTTACACTTCCCCCACCCCAGCACCAACACAAGGCTATCATTAACCAATCACCACCTCTCCACACACACCATCACCGAGAAAAAACAAAAGCTCTGGTCTCAGCAATGTATATGGCTGTCTCCCCTGGAATTTCACTTTGTCTCATCGTCAATGCAGACATTGTTTCCTGCTCTTTCTTGGCATGTCCATTTTGTTTAAGCATGTCTTGATGCTGTTTTCGCTGTTCACAGCTTATGCTTTTCTACTCACCCTTGCATTTCCCTGTCTAGACGCTGATTGCTGCTCAGAGGTTTCATCACACACCTTGTCGACATTGCTCAGGAAGTTTCCAGCTCTCTCCTTCTTCATATGCAAAGTTAGATAGTGCTATCGTCTTGCTTTCAGCCTCTGCTACCGCTGGTCTGGGCTCCCTGGCCGTCTTCTCAATCTGTATTCCTATTGTGGTTTTGGCTTTTAATTGTGCTGGCTCCTCCAATTTCTCATCTATAATGTGAATAGCACCGGTGAATAGCACGTGGAGAGTGAGTCTCTGTGCTCCATATAGATGAATGGTAATATTGTTTCCCAGCTATTGTATAGCTATTGTATAGGGTACCTGAGAAACATTCACGTCTTTACCCCATACCACACAGATACAAAGTAGGGTAAAGTATTGTGTTTTATGTCGCGGGATATACCATAAACCATGGTTGTTAAGCAAGGCACTTAGAGCATCATCGGCAAGAAAATGGGCACTTAACACCCCTTAACAAGCAATGCCCATACATAGATATAATCTATTTCTTATAAGTAAGGATTGCCAAGTGTTATGTTCTGGGGTAGGTAGAAGGGAAGACATAACATTTGTAAGCTGTTGTAGAGCAGAGCCTGGGGGGTATCACATGCAGACATTCCATCTAAAAAAATTGTCCTGTCACCATCACTGGAAGCAGGAGAAACAGACAGACATGATCTGTCTGATCGATGTGTAACAAATTGAGGCAAGAAATAGTGAAGCAGATGTTTTTAACAAAAAGAAGGTGCTTAATATAGATACTTGCTTAACAACGAATTTCTACAGGGTATGTGGGGATGTGCATGTATGTTTATCCAAGAATCATGAAATCATGAAATTTCCACTTCCACCCTCTATTAGGGTATGTGTATTAGGGTATGTGTGACACTGCAAAAGACACCTCAGTCATCTCAATGGAATTTAATATCGGCCACAATCGCTATAAAGTCGTAGAGCCAGCTCAATCCAATCGCTATAAAGTCGTAGAGCCAGCTCAATCCAATCAGGTTGCTTCTGAAATAAGTTTGCTCAAGTATTGGTACCCTTAGTTCCACATACTTCAAGTCATACTCATACTAGAGATATTCCTCTGACTTCACAAGAGCAAGTTACCTACCAAAAAAATACTTAACATCAACTCATGAATATCCTTTACCAACCTATCCAACCTATTCAATGCATAACTGACACCATTTCCTTTACCCTCTCTCTCTCTTTTTCAGTTATGAGTTTGTGGTGGGTGGAAAAACTGGTTTCTAAGTAGACCACATCACATATAAGTGAAGAACTTGCCTTGTCTCCTACTTCAACACACTGAAAGCCTGCTGACAGGAGGTTAGCATGTAACGCAAGAACTATTGCATCTTTGGCTGAAGTTGGACCACACTCTTTGAGAACTTTCTCCAGTACAGAATCCAACGACACCTCCATAGTCCAGCTGGGAGGCAGGTGGGGTTGTCTCTTCTATCTAGCGCACGCTATGCCTGGCGCGGTTGTTGTGTTTTTTCTCACGCAGCGCTAGTATTTGGGAAAACGCACTAGACAATAATATTTCGCGCGAATTTATAGTAGCTAGTCGAGCTCTCTCTGGATGGTACGTGTAGGTAGCTTATTGAAGGGTTGTGACCAGGGAAAGATGAGCGACAACGGAGGCATCGTTATAGTATTTATGAAGACGGCTTAATATTGGTGAGCCTGTTAAGACCACCACATGACGCTAAATAGAGTGACCTAACATGTTATTGCTGTTCAAGGAGGGGGGAGGGGCGGAGACCCGGGAGGGGACCTAAGGTCATGCCATATAACAGTTCCTTTCTCCTCTGCCAACACTTCCCTACCTAACACATAACACACTCACCCAACTCCCTCCATCACTGCATCACTTACTCCTTCCACACTTTTCCCCAGGCCACCTTTCCATCCTTACCCACTATTCCATATTCGTCCAGACTGATTGCTCTGTTGAGTCTTAAGATAGGCATTCACTTATTATTCCTGATGAAGGCTAGAGCATCTAGTCGAAACGTCAAGAGAATACAATTTCAAGTTGATTGTTGAGAAGGTTACTGTAATATAATGGTACTGGCTGCATTGCCTATTATTGTGAATGGGGACAGAGCACAAGAATAAGTTTGTACTGGCTGCATTGCCTATTATTGTGAAGGGGACAGAGCACAAGAATAAGTTTGTACTGGCTGCATTGCCTATTATTGTGAAGGGGACAGAGCACAAGAATAAGTTTGTACTGGCTGCATTGCCTATTATTGTGAAGGGGACAGAGCACAAGAATAAGTTTGTACTGGCTGCATTGCCTATTATTGTGAAGGGGACAGAGCACAAGAATAAGTTTGTACTGGCTGCATTGCCTATTATTGTGAAGGGGACAGAGCACAAGAATAAGTTTGTACTGGCTGCATTGCCTATTATTGTGAAGGGGACAGAGCACAAGAATAAGTTTGTACTGGCTGCATTGCCTATTATTGTGAAGGGGACAGAGCACAAGAATAAGTTTGTACTGGCTGCATTGCCTATTATTGTGAATAGGACAGAGCACAAGAATAAGTTTGTACTGGCTGCATTGCCTATTATTGTGAAGGGGACAGAGCACAAGAATAAGTTTGTACTGGCTGCATTGCCTATTATTGTGAAGGGGACAGAGCACAAGAATAAGTTTGTACTGGCTGCATTGCCTATTATTGTGAAGGGGACAGAGCACAAGAATAAGTTTGTACTGGCTGCATTGTCAACTGTGAGAGTTTGCTGATGTTTGGCATTCCTTCTGTGCAAATGAGCGTAAAGTGACACTGCCCAACACGTTGGTTGAGCCTTCTTGATTGTATAGATAGATACCTAGATCTGCTTGATGGTCTCATATCACACTTTTTTCCTTCTACTGAATGAACTGGTAGTAAGCATTTTGGTCAGAATCTTCCAACCAAGCCTATCCTTCTCTTTCTTAATATGTTCTTCGATCTATGATCACTTTAATAGGTATTTTCAAGAGTCCAACGAAAACACGTGAGCTGTATATATACCGAGATAGCTAGGCTTGTGACAATTTATGCAGCAAAAGTCCCTACTAAAGAAGCAGTTCTTGAAGCTGGTGATGACATTCAGTTGATCGATTTAGATGAGGATGGCATTCTCAGACCTGATGAACTCTTGAGCGTTGGAGATGGTACTTGGCTTTTATATCCAAGAACTGGAGGAAGAAATGGACATGAAACCTTTTTTTAAGCTCTAAGGCAGTTTTACTTGGCCACACTTAAAAACAAAGTTCAAAAGGTTTCTTTTTGGAGACCCTACTCTCAAAGACATGGGCCTGATAAGACAAAACCTCCACAGCAAAAATAATTTCAAAATGGTTTCCTCACATTGAATTGGCTTCTTCCAGTTCCCTTGAGCTTATTGCTGAAGAATTTATGGATTTCCTGCTTTCACCATGACCTAGGTCTTACCATGATTGCGATGGAACAGAGAAATCTTGCCCTGGTGGGAAGTCAACAAAATCAAAACTATCTTGGGGCAGTTAGGTTTCCAAATTTTTCTAAGCTGATGCTGGAGTTATGTCTATTCCCTGCTTCAATGCAGACTCTGAACATGGATTTTCAATTCACACTGACCAAAGGTAATTTAGATCAGACAACGGTAGTTTCTCTGATGTCTCTTTAAGTTTAACTCTGATAATTGCTGTCACGATAGCAAGTTTGACCAAGACCTATTGAACAGATGCAAAAACACTACACTTACAATGAAACAACTAACCTCTGGCGTTCATCAGCTATATACACCTTTATCTAACAAGTTAATTAAAAGGGTGTGTTTAGTGGGGGTGGGTTCCTTGGGCATCCATAAAATTGATTTGGCAACTTTGTAATATTAAATCATAGCCTGGCTGAAAATCCGTATCCATATCACATTTTGTGTGCTTACTGGATGTCTTTTGATCATGTTTACCATACACAATGAGTTAAGCCACTCACAATATTTTTTAAACCCATTGTAATGTAATGCTTCAAGGGAGATATCTTGCAGAGCAAACACACGTGCATGTGCATAGATATTCTTAATGAATTAAACTCACTTGTTTACTTGCACGCATATTGTAGGTTGCAGGCACACTCAAAAGCACATTTAAGGCATTGACGTCTTCAATGGCTTCTGATGTATATATACTCATATAAGCTACAGCGAGCAAAAGAAATTCCTATGTACAAGTACTAGTGCATATACATAGTCTATATGCTAACTTAGAGAGAATTTAATTATATTCTCCAAAGAAAATCTTCGCATATACAAATTTGCTTCAACATCCACAAAATTTGTATACACATGTATTGACTGTCATCATTAGACGTTCACTTTGAACTTGTTAGACTGGGCACCACGTATCCTCAGATCCTTTATTACAAACATAAACCCAGAGTTAGGATAGATCTTAAGATCTTCCTCACTGAGAATCCAGCTGTTGCTTGTCGCAAACAGCCATTATAATTGGGACCTCCGAAGCAGCAGCAAGTGATATTTCTAGCTCCAGGATCTTCACAGTCAGCACCCTCCCCTTGGTCTGAGGGTTGGCCACCAATTCCTTGGGAACTGAAACTGGCTACCCACAACCTTCCTTTCTCATCTGTGCACATGCCACCAGGCAAACCCAATTCTGGATCTCTGGCACAGTCGATCAAGACTTCCTGATATGAGATGGAACTATCAACATTGTTATAAGACCAGACAAAGATACATTTTTTGAATGTATCAATGTAGTACATTGCATCATCAGCCAGATTCCACGCCATTCCATTAGATACAATAGAATCACAGTACCTCTGGAGTATACTTGCGTTTTAATACAGAAATTAACCATGGTATGTGGATGGATATTTTGCTATATAATCACCTGCAGAGTAGCTTCAGCCCCTGGGTCCACACCGTCATTGGGTTCTTTAGACACCACAATCTTCCTGAACTGTCACATTTTGCATCATTCAAGTGATTGTTAAGCTTGTCATCTTACAGAACACAGTTCATCAGCAACAGCCCCTGAGTAGATTATACACAGCGTTGTTGGATTAACATGTATCTAAATTATACTAACCTGAGTCTCTGTATGAGGCATGTCTTTCTCCCCAGCATGGTCAACACATTGCTTGAACCTTTCTCTCCAACAGCCAAAGTGTCAGAACACTGCACAACTCTAGATTAAGTTTGTTTGAACTGACAACACATTCTAAGGAGATAGTGTCTGGGAATGCTTTTTGGCAGCTCATCATAGTATTCTATGATGTGAATGAGGTCAGCCTAGCAAAGCAAATAACTCTCTGGTTTGCAGTTCAGCTATGAAAAGAGAAGAGCAAAGTTGTCAGTTTTACCTTGAAATATTACCAGATTCTGTTGTTGCTGTTAAAAGTCAACTTTAGACATACTATAGGACCACTTTAGAGCATGGAAGTTCTATTGCCAGAGTCAACTCAAGGCTCACGAAGACAAGCTGGGTATAGCAACATAAATATGTCATTGTGACTCTTGATATATGGAAGCACATTGGCAGTAATTTTTAATATAACATGAAAAGCCCCATCCCCCAAACAATCATCAGCCCTTGGGAGGTATCTATATAGCTATAAAGGTGGAGGAAAGGGTAGAGTTATCTGTTACCTGAAATCCATGTCACATAATTATACATCTACAATGGGATTAAATTTTCAGTGTGAAGCATTATTTTTTGCAGTTCGAAGTTGCAAGTTTTTTTGATTTTTTGGGGGTTTAAATTAATAAGAGCAACCCAGCACTCATGATTAGCTTCTTTCTTTCATACAGTATAATGTATTTATAATGTATTGCTTATTCCTGATGAAGGCTAGAACATCTATTCCTGATAAAGGCTAGAACATTTAGTTGAAACGTCGAGAGAGTAAAATTCAAGTTGATTATTATTATGAAGGTCATTGTAATTTCAGTATATCAACTGAAAGTACGACTGAAAGTACGTTATGATTATGCCAAACTAGATCAGAATCCTCACATCTATAGCCATACATACATTCTTCAGCCTCACATTTGGATCAGCAGCCCTAACTTTGAACCTCACATCTGAAGCCTCACACTATGTACCTACAGCCTCCCTCATTCAGACCTCATCATGTCCAGACATACTCAAGCTGCATGCCCTCATGCTGCAGCTCACTTTTATGCATGTGGAAATTGGTTTTAACAAGGATAAAGAAATCATTACAGAAAGGTAGGAGAAGTAATGTAGGTAGTTCAATGTGTTGCTAATGTAACGAATGACAATAGCAGAAGGACCCAGTCCAACCCCTTTTGACTACTCGTTGTACAGTCACCATCCCCTCTCTTTTGAAATAGGACCATCCCCTCTCTTTTGAAATAGGACCATCCAGTCTACCGAGCAAGGCAATCTCCACGGGTCTTCTATTCTATTCCAAGTTTTGTTCTTGTCTGAAATCTAAGATGTACCCATTCCACCTGATGAGGTACTTACCCTCAGAGGCAAGGTGTGTGTGTGTGGGGGGGGGGGGGGGGGGGGGGGGTTGTCCTTTGTGACCTGAAACTGGTGGAATGTGAGGATTTTGAGCTGGAACTTCATCTGAAACACCATAAGGCAGAGATAATCTGCTCTGATCATGTTACTAGAACTATGATATTATGTGCTTTTTCAGAAGCACTTGTCATGTCCTTAGAATGCTTCCTAATGCTCTGCCACTCTGTTTGCATTCTAAGTTGTGTCCAACTAACTACTTATACTGTGTACCTACTCCCACTGCACCAGTTCCTATCTCCAAAGCTTTAGGAATATGACCAAGTGTTTTGGTCATTTATCAGCCAAATGGCAGTGGGCCTTCATCTAGGTTCATCACTTTGTTAACTACACTTTTGTCGCCATGGTGGGGATGCAGTGGATGCACTCAGCACCCACGGTCTTAGTTGCAGATGGAGTGAAGGTCACCACTTTCATTGCTCAGCTATAAAATACATACATCATTTTAGTCATGCCCCAGAGTTCCATCTTGACTAGAGCCTTTTGGAGTTTAAATAACTGATGGACCTGATGACAACACTGTGGCCCATGGGAGTTGACAAACTATCAATTTGAGTGCCACATGCAGGACATACTCATCAAGTGTCACTAACAAAGCAGGTGCAGTGGCTGCACTGGCAAAGGTGATAAAGAAAGTAAGGAATGAAAACATGGACCAGTCTCATAGTTTCCAACCAGTCGTGCATGTTTTCAGACCAACATATCATCTGCTATTCATCTGGGACATTATAGATTAGCTATGCTTCAGAGAAGAAAAAGTCTTTTTTTTTCTTGTTAATTAAGCAAATAGCTATCCAGAAAGGCAACACTGCATCCATGATGAAAATGTAGAGAAGGGACATGAGCAGCGAGTTATTCTTGTTCCTCCTATATACTCCTCCCCTCCTCCTCCTCCTTCTCCTCCTCCTCCTCCTCCCCTCCTCCTCCCCTCCTCCTCCTTCTCCTCCTCCTTCTCCTCCTCCTCCTCCTCCTCCCCTCCTCCCCTCCTCCTCCTCCTCCTCCTCCTCCCTCCTCCTCCTCCCCTCCTCCTCCTCCTCCTCCCTCTCCCTCTTCTTCTTCTTCTTATTACAATATTGATGGCAGTAGTTTGCTAGGTTGATTGACATTCCAAAATGTGTTATATACAATTGAACACATGCTAATTACTACTATTATGTTAGATACCAGTACTGGTATATATTTAAACATCAGGAAATATGTGATGTTTTCCTCCCACTAAAAGTTATGTAATTATTTCCTATTTGCCAAACTGAGTGGTCAATTTGCTTGTTTATTTTCCCCCATTGAAGGGGGCTATTCAAAAGACTTAAAATCAATAAACAAGTCTGAATTATGCAACACAAGAGTTATAGTATATACAGAGAGAGAGCACTGCAAAATCTGTGCTCTTTTAAGGAGCTATCCAACTGCCATTTGGCTTAGGTTCACTTCTTAATTAACACAAGTGTATTAGCTAGGCCCAAGAAGCGGCAACTGTCAAAACTATTTACCCAAAACACTCAAACTGCCTTTTGAAATTGCAAACAAGCTGTATTATATACACATCATATAAGTGTGTACCACAGGATTCAAAACACTCTAAAATTCTTTGTCAAGTCAATAACCTTGACAAACAGGTTTCAATGTATACACATCTTATGCACTTTACTAGATGTGTCCTCCATAAATGATTACAAACTATTAACAAGTACATTTCACACAACATGAGTACAGGAGTAGCAGTGTTGTATTAGCTCATATCTAGGTATACCAATTACCTTCTAGAGTGGGTATTAAAATAGCACTCAATAACAGAATGCTGAAAGGAACCATCTAAACAACATGGGCAGGAGGAAAAATCATGCAACACCAGAATGGGAGGGTGTATTGGGAATGGTCACTTCAGTACATGTATGGGTATTATATAATATTTAGGCAGGTTTCTGTCAATATACAGCATTACATATGATTGTACTATTGTTAGGTTGTGCTATAAAATAGCAATGCAAAATGACTGGTGCTGACTATAGTTAATTCAAAACCTATAAGCAGTGGAGATATACCAGTCATATGCAAACACACAGAGCTCTGATGTGAAAACTATCCATTGTGTCCATTAGACTTGTATATAACACTCCTAGTGTCCATGTCCACAGGCTTCCTGAGCCTACTGACTCTATATTCTGTGAGAAACTTGATGTCTTCTTTTAGCCGATGGAACTCTTGATGCAAAGTTGATCTTCGAGATTGGTTATTGCTCCAATTGGGATGTTTTTGAGAGCTTTGAGGACAAACAATCTGAAATCGCTTATTCTTGTCAAAATGGGCAAATTAGCTTCCTTTTCAACATTATGGAACTATTTCTACTCTTTAAACAACAGAAAAAGGCTTTTGGTGAGAAATCTCCCTTTTTTATAGCCAAGAAGATAGTGCATGTACAGCTCAAGTTATATGTAAGAAGCATGTCAAGCTGACATTTTATTACCCAGTGCCATGCATGAGAGAAGTCGAGTCTTAATTATGAAGGCTTACCTTGCACTTCTTCTACTTCCTTATATCACACAAAAAAACATGCACGTATGTAGTAATACTTCTGTAGATTCAGTAGACCTTCGTCAGACATACCCATCAGCTATAGATTTACCATTTCTGTGAAGTAGCTATATATCATGTCTCATGGATACTGGCATGCAGACAATATGAAACATGTTTCATTGCCCTGCCCACAGCAGTATACATGTGTGTGTGTGTGTATTACTGTATGTGTGTGTGTGTGTCTATGTTTCAACAAAACAATTTTTAAGTGGCTCCATAAACCTTTAGCAAATTTGGTAGGTAGATTAAGTATCTGCCAAGGAACAAATTTAGAAAGGTCGTCAAAGGTCAAGATCACAAATTATGAAGATGCTCTTGATCATTTTATATATAGATCTTTACCAAACTTGTTGGGCATATTTGTTCAATTGATTAAATTTTGAAGAGTCACAGTCAAAAGTTAGAGGTCAGCCTTATGTGAAAACTACTCTTTATCAAAGTGGGTTAGGCAGATTAAGTATGTACCAAGGAATAACATGAAAGGTCACAGTCAAAAGTCAATTGGCAATCTTTACCAAACTTGGTTGGCAGATTAAAGGAGTCAGTCGTCCCACGCTATTGCACACTCGTGAAACATGAGAAGTAGTTGCTAACAATTAAGTGACCTCTGTCTGACCTTGCCAGTTGTACCACTCTTGTGTTGGCAATCCCTAGGTTGCCTACTTGGCTCTTCCCTAGACTGGCAGCAAATTTTGGTCACTTGCAGCTACTGCTTGTTCACAATAAGCTGCCATTTCTACAGCAACAGGAAGGCACTCATCTCCTACAAACATTCGTGATGACCCTTATACTAATTGGGTCTAGAGTTTGTGGGATTAGTAATCTCATTACAGCACTTCCTAGACACTGGTGCCAAGCTCCTTGAAGAATATTGTCCAAGTAATTTTTGAAAGGTTAGAAGACAGAGTTTGCATCATACAGCAACGTTTTTCATTTGTTGGGTGAAGTATTCTTCACAAATCACCCACTGATGACAGCAAAACGTGTAGCTCACCTTGACCATTTTGTGGTTGGTAAGGATAGGGTCTGGGTGGCTGACATTTTCTGAAACCAAAGGGGTGGGGGGGGGGTGATATGTGTTCATCCATGCCAACCAATAGGTGGTAAGAACTCTAATCTGAGGAGGTTACCACCTGTAGTAACCTTCAATCAACCAGCTGTAATTATATACAAATTTTAACTCACACCGAAACAGACTGACAAATTGACCACACACACACAACACACACAGGAGCACAGGGCAAGGGAGGGGAAAGGAGCAGGGCACTAGCATTATTACCATATACAGTGTTTTTCTTATTTAATCACATGACTTTTGTAAGTTGGGAAAACCTGTTCCTTGTATCTCTCACAAGGATGACGGCCACAAGTGTCAGTGATGGGTAATCCATTTCAGGTAAGAGTGTGAAGAGTCAGAACTAGTTGTGAGCACGTCTGAATCATCATTTGAAACATAATTTTGTTTGATCACACATGGATGTGGTTGGCATGCCAACACACCACTCGTCCATCTCCAAGTTCTGTCTTGAATGAGCAAGGTCCCTGCATTCCGTAAATCATTCCAGGTGGCAAAGTTGATCCCTGTTCAAAGTTATGGAGAAAAATAAGGCCCCTATGTCATGTCCAGCTTTTTATTGCCTTTCACTTCTCGCGGCTCTTCTGTACTCTTGTGGCTTTGTCAGGATGCAGCTAACAGTGAGGCTGTCTCCCTTATAAGAACTCATAAGACAGTCATCCAATTGTTGAGTGTTGGGTCTCAGCCTGAATCAATCCATCTTAGTCTTGAGAGATTCCACAGAAGCTTTTTTGGTCCACCCTTGATGATGGTCTGAACCATCCTAGCTAAACCATTCAGGCTGGACGGTAAGGAACAGATGTGACATGTCAGTTAGTGTTTTGCAATTGCTAAAGCTACTTGTGAAAACAGTTCCATTATCAGTAACCAGGATTCAGCTAAGATCATCTTCGGCTGCTTTTTTTGTTGTCAAGTGTGGTTCTATAACTTTTACTTCAAGCCATTTCGAGTGGGGCATCAACAACCACCATGATCATCTTGCCCATGACCTGACTAGCATAATGAGGCATGTGGACAGGACCAGGAGTGGGGTGTCACTGTTTTGACAACCTGTCATCCACAGACCTTCCAGTTGATCGGACTCCGGGTATGAAAATAATTTTTTTAATTATTTTTTTATTGCAAAATACAACTCAGGCTGGCATAGCATGGTAATAAAAAAGTGACCTTACAAAAACAAACTTGAACTGAAGCTACTGCCACACACTTGCTATCATATGCCTGAAGCAGCATTAGCTATTGCAATACTTTGAATAGTTAGCTATATGCTAGACTTGAACTGAAGCTATATACTACTGCAACACTTTGAATAGTCAGTTATATACTAGTCGCATCAGCAAACAAAGTCCATGATCTACACCTAACATTTGATAGCTAAACATAAAGTTGAGTATAAAAATCAAGAAAGCTACTTATTCAGAGAACTTTCCCTGTAACCATGGCTTTAGAATTTACAATCCAGATAGCAAAGCCTAAGGTACTCCTAACTTTCTCCTTGAAAACAGTGGCTTCTCAGCATTCATGTTTGTTTGTTTCTTTCTTCACGGGAGAAGTATTTGTAACTCTAAGAAAAATGGTGAGAATTGGAAGGTCCAACCTATAATTATGAATGTTGCAGTCCTTTCTAGCATAATCAAAATATAATCAAGTACTTGCATTGAATAATGAACCAATGTATTCTGAAACTGAAATAGCATTACATTCCTTCTATATTTATATCAAGATCACAAATTATCTTCTTGATTCTTACTGGCAAAAAGTCTTTCATTATCTCAACCTGGTCTGGGGTACTGATATGGGCAAGGGGTGGGGTGGGGTAACACACATTGTAGCTATTAACTTTGTAACCTGCTACCTTCCTCAAACTCTGGCAATGGCTTCCAGAGTGACATAATGACATCAGCAATGGGAGTTCCTTACCAATTAGTATCTGACATCCTCTCCATCTTCCCTTGACCAATATTTCCAAAGTGTTGGGTGTTGGGAACTAGTCTTGGATTTATATTACTCAGCAGTTGCTAGTAATGTGTGTTGTGAGTGTGGTGGGTGTGTATGTGTGAACTTCAGATTCCTATATTTCGTCAGCAGCTGATTGTGGCATATTGTGACACATTGTCTACTCGCACTTCACCCAACTGCGCATGCGCAAACCCTTAATTCCTTCCTCCCACGCAAGTCATAGATTCTACTTTATGAATGCATTTTGTAATACTGAATTCACTAGCAATATGCTAAAAATTATATATATGTACAACTGGGACTTAGCCCGACAACACAAAACACTCACACACTTGGTGAGCAAGCAGATATTCACATTGTAGAAAACGACACAAGACAAAGACTGCTCTGTGGGTGCATGCCATGCACATACCACATCAGTACACAAATGGTGGCAGGTTGGTATATAGTGCTACACCTCTATGCATGTGTGCATGCCATAGACATCACACACATATGCACATAGCAATACACAAATAAAAGAAAAATAGTTTATATACAACAAAAAAAGGGCAGGGCTGAAGTGGTCACCGGCAGTAATCCACATGCTGGTTGCACTTCTCAAAGCACCTGTGCTCATCATCTGTGCACAGGTGAACTTGACAGGTAGAGCACAGTGTCTGTGACTCATTCCTGTTCCCACACTCTGGAAACTCCTTCCTTCACCTTGTACCAGCAACATGACACAATATTTGGCCTTGATCACTGGACGAGGATACTGGTCAAGGTCATGGTTTAGTCGGGTGTACTAAGCATGCTCATCACTCCGAGGACATCCTGGGCACTTCTTTTAGCAGACACCTGTGTGCTCAGCTGGCCTAACATTCACCTCCATGATGAAGCTGCTCAAAATGGCAGACTAATAAAAGACATGCTTCCACCACTTAGTACTGTGCTTCCCTATGTTGTAGTACTGCTCCATTTGGTCATTGCAGTCTACTCCCCTCATGTAGCACTAGTAATGGCTTGTCTTCCTAGGCACCAGTAGCTATGTGCCTCTCCACGGTGCATGTAGACCCAAGTGGAGGCTCTGCCACATGAATAGTAGACAAGAAGTATATACTCCTCATGTCCACCCAGACAAGTAGGGGGCCATTGGAGCCAAAGTCCATGACCTACAGTTGCTTTGTTAGCAATTCTTTGGGGAATCCTGCCCTGTTAGGATGGACTGTCACAGGCATTGATGCTTGGACCTGAACACTACCCATTTGTAAAAATGTGCTATATATATATATATACATGGCATTGGTATTCCTGTATTTAATGCCTCTCTTACATCAATTGTCATTGGCCTAGTATAGTAAGCTCAAAGTATGAAGTGTGGATCATCTTTTGAATCGACACAGTCTACATGCAGACAGTTGATATATAAGTTTTCCCTCAAAGTATGGATCCATGGTTTGTGTGGACAATTTATGGGTTTCCTGCTCAATGTGTGGATTAGTGCAATCTGTGAATTGTTCAAATCCTGGTTTGCTCTTAACATGTGATATATCAAAATGTTGCCTCATGACACTACATTCATTTTATTGTGTTTTTAGATATCCACTTGTCAGTGGTGCCAAAAAATGGAGAAGATTAAGACCATTGCACCGGAGCTATATACATCCTATCAAAGTTTCCAACAGGTCACTAATTTTATACTGCAATGTCCCATGCAAATCACATGAACATATATTATGCTTAAATTCCCTTCATCCGCGCACCCCACATCTGGAAACATGTCTACTAGGCACCTGCACATTCAAGTCATGTGTATCACGTGATCCTCAAAAAAATCTTCTTGTGAAGAAATGGTACGACACTACAGCTCGGATGAGACAGGAATCACTGAGGCAAACACCATCACCGAGGCAAACACCATCACTGAGGCAAACACCATCACTGAGGTAAACACCATCACTGAGGCAAACACCATCACTGAGGCAAACACCATCACTGGAGGCAAACATCATCACTGAGGCAAACACCATCACTGAGGTAAACACCATCATTTCTTTTTTATATAACTGTGTTCATGTTGTTTTCAGTCAGTGTGCATATGCAGTATGTACACATACACTGCATGTACAGTTGGAGGACACGCACATTAATGAAGCACAGGCCCTACTTCTTGTACAATTTCAAAGATGGGTGGCCTTCAGCCAGTTCAATATTTGGCACCAGGCAGTGGACGCTCACTTACTGGAACTCCAGTAGAGAATTATGTGCAGATCATGAATACTGGAGGCCACTGGGTTTGTGCATCAAATGTAGGAGCATCCAAGAGTACAATGTTGTTAGCTATATGACAGCCTCCCTGCCAGAACCAGTAAGTCACTGTGTTACTATGTCTATATACTAAAATCCAGTGATTTATTCTTTTACGTTTCTTCGAGTCGGGTGAATGGAGTTGAGGACTATGTACGGATATTACACCTCAATACATGCGCCTTATGCTTTAATATACCTGTTCTTATCATAGATGCAGAATTAGATATATACGCTGAAAGGCTGGATGGAGCATTATGCTGGAAGCTATCTTATCATTGAGAAGCACAGAGACAGGCTGGAGGCAATGAGTGTGGGGTATTTGCTATTGCAATTGCAACAGCTTCATGCAGTGGCCATCAGTCATTACCTTTATCAGAGCAAGATGCGACACCATCTAGAAAGGCCTTCCAGACAAGAAATTTAGCAATGGCTAATGAAGGAATGTTAACACGAGATTGATGGAACCATTCCTTACATTAACAGCACTGTGCAACCGTAAGGGCAGGGTCATGGGGCTGCCTACATATGCAGATAAGTGGTATTCTTTGTTCCAACTTCTTGTAGGTTACAGTCCGTCTGAGACCTTTCAATGGGAAAGGTAGAACTTACATGAAGAATGGCAATGCAAGGACAGATGCCTGTAAAATATTTAGACAAGTCCATCAGCTTGTCAACAAATACATAATGTAGTACATCTCTTGAATTGTAAAATACATGGCGAGTTATTTGGCAAGATATGAAATTCATGGTCATTTGTCAATGAGAATAATGAAGAACGGGTTTTCCTATATACCACAACACTTGACGAAATGGGAGTAATGTAACAGGTGTGATAGCATGCCATATAGCAAACTATTCATCAAAAACTATATTGCATAATTCACACTTAGCATTAGAGAGAGAAGATGCAAGTGAAATTAGAATATGTAACAAGCAGATGAACGAGGGTCCTGGGTCAGCAAGGTACCCACCCTACTTGGGACATAGTCCCACAGAGCTTACAAGGACAACAAAAGGCATGGATATTAAATCACCTTCTCAATAATCAACTTCAAATTTTATTCACTCGATGTTTCGACTAGATGCTTAAGAATATAGAGAGAGAAAGAACTGATGGACAGACCTGACTACTCTGGTCATCTTTAGCTCTGAACATCACACAGAAGCATACAATTGCCACTTTTCCACCATCGACCATGGAAATTGGAGCCATTGGTCACTCACTCCATAAGACCCAGGCTGGGTTTTAGAATCCTGCACAAGCTAAAATAATGGTTTATTTTCATAAGCTTCCTGCATCTATGCAATCATTGATGCAATAATTGTTTTTCACTCTTTCTCCTATATATATACATAACTAACTCCTGCTAATTATAAATATTCGAGTTCTGTGTGAATTTTTTACTGATAATCAACCATGCCTTACTGATAATTATGCGAAGATGTAGCTATATAGGTGTTGTGAAAGATTGTGCACTTCTTGTTGTACTGTGGGGAGTTTGCTGGTGATTGAGGAAGATTATTGGAGAGCATTGAAGGGTCTGAGGAGTGGGTGGTAGAATGGAGGATTGAAGATGATGAAGGGAGAGTAGGCCTAATGTTGGGTAGAGCAGTAGCAGGGGTGAAGGAAGATGTGTTGGGTAGGTGAGTATATATATAGCAGGGGTGAAGGACGAGGTGTTGGGTAGGTGAGTAAAGGAAGAGGTGTTGGGTAGGTGAGTATATAGCAGGGGTGAAGGAAGAGGTGTTGGGTAGGTGAGTAGCTGGGGTGAAGGACGAGGTGTTGGGTAGATGAGTAGCAAGGGTGAAGGAAGAGGTGTTGGGTAGGTGAGTAGCAGGGGTGAAGGAAGAGGTGTTGGGTAGGTGAGTATATAGCAGGGGTGAAGGACGAGGTGTTGGGTAGGTGAATATATAGCAGGGGTGAAGGAAGGAAAAGATTTAGCACCTAGGGTCTCATGTCCTTATGTCTTTGGCACCTCCCCGCCATCCCAAAACAAACACTTGGTAATTCTTTTTTTTTTGTAAAAAGTTAATTTATGTTTTTTTCTTCAGTATATAGTCAGTCATTTATTGTTTGTATGTACTTAATATATAGTAATGTCCCAGATCAAGGCACAACAGACCCATTGTCAAATCTGGAAAAAAAGAACCTATATATCAGTTTTGGATTTTTCGAATACAGCTATATTTATAGATTTGTTTGTTATTTTGGTATTTTGTACTATTTTGTACTAACTTGTAATTTTTTATTATTAGTAAATATTATTATATATTATATACAGTATATATATATATTTTAATGTAATTAATTTTTATTTTTGTTGTTATTTTATTGTTTGTTTTTCTTTAAATTACCTCTGAATTTTAAAAAGCACATTTAAATTTTTTGCATTAGTTAACGAATAAGTTCGGTGTGGCCCCTACTAATCACACCACAGATACGAAGCTTACTACCGTCATGAATCATCTTCTGGGCAAGTCGAGGAATATTGGAAGTGGCCATGCTCGGGCCGGAAGGAATAAGGGTTTGCGCGTGCGCATTTGGGTGAAGTGCAAGTAATAATTATGACTCGGATTTGCGCGTGCGCAGTTTGGTGAAGAGCGAATAATAATTATGGCAGTGGCGACCGCAGAGTAATTTGTGCCTGTGGCATCAGCATTCCGGCAAAAAGAAGTACGGCATACCCGCAAAAAAAAGTACGGCATATCCGTCAAAATTGAGGCTCTGACACGTTTCCTGGAATTTGCTCGTTCATAGCACTCGCACTGATGACCGACCACTCCTCACTCCAGACTCCGAGAGAAGTGTAGTTCTTTACCATCATCCTCAGGTCTTCACCCATGAGAGGAAAGAGTCACGTAAGTATGATGGGATAATGCGTTATAGTGTCCTGTGGTATTCTCTCAGATGTCTTCAGGTTTTTCTCGCTAGTGAAGTTTATTGATTAGTGCGTGTGGCGTAGCCATAGCACTAACTAACTACCTGTAGCGTTCAGAGGGAGGTAGGAATCTTTCTTTTTTTGTGTTTGGGTAGTAGGAATGCTCTATAAAAGTTGTCTACCAGGATGGAGGGAAGGCCAGTGGGAGGAAAGGCTAGATTTTGTAGTGAATTTGAAATGTGAGGTTACAACCAATGGGTGTTGGATATGAAATTGGGTTAGGTGTAAATTTTACACTGTCATTGTGATCCCTGCTATTCCTGTGATGGTATTCCTGTGATGGTTACAATTATAATCTCGGCATTTTATCGTGGACATGTTAATTAACACTTGCTGTGATGGTGGGATCAATACTTTCCAAGTGTGAGAAACCTACTTACCCAATCTTTATGTGTGAACGATAGTCATGAGATCTGATCACCATGAGAGTCGTGTGGATTTAGAGTTGTTGACCCACTCCGAAGTTGCAAGCCATTGAATAGCCGACAGGATGGATTCCGACTAGGGTCATAATTTTATTATGCTATGCCAGGAATATTATCTGGGTTTTCTATTATACCCAGGGTAAGGTCCATAGGTACTTAGTATGATCTGTTGACATTAACTGTGATCATGTGGGAAGGCTGACACATTCAAGGCATGCTTACTGTCATGCGTGCTACACAAAGGTGGTGGGAGGTATATGATATGGAGGTCTTGTTACTGATTGTGCTTCTAAAAAGGGCCTGTTCTGTTGACCAAGACCTTTTGAAGTGGTTGTGTATAAATGTCTCGATTGTCGTGTAGGATACTTTGCCTCTGGATTGCAATAGCCCAGTTAATTAACTAAGTTAGTAGATGAAGCTGAAACAGGATGTGAAGTGTGGATTTTTACTGTGGCCATGTCAACTGTGGAAGGTTATGTATGCCCTCTTTTCGTATGCAGGTTTTCTGTATATTCGCGCAGACTTTTATGGAGTTTGTGAAGGGTAGCTGTGGGGATTGGTGCCGAGCACAGCACGACTGAAGAACTCGAAAAAACAGCAACACTGTCAACTTTTACACGCGTTTTAAAAGCACATCAACACAGCAAGAAAGAGACGAGTGAAACATCGATCAACTAGGAGTAAAGTTATTAACACTGCAACGCTCTCACTACTTTCGAGCTTCTCTCCTTTTCCCCTTCTTGAGTTCTTGGCTAACTTCTCTTTGTCTCATCATATCAGTATTCCCCCCTCTGTGGAGGAAACTGCACATATTGATCGCAGACTTTCCCTCTCAACAATGTAACCATTTCCTTGGAGTGCAAGTCGCTACTTCACCCTCACCATCGATTATAGATACAAGGCTCGAAGAAGCCGAGGTAAGAGCTCAAGTGTTCCTTAGGCACGCCGGAGCTCCTTGGGATCAAGATGACCGCCAACAATAACCGACATGGTGCCACTCCCATGAAACCAAGCCTCATTGAACAGAGTGGCATGGGGGTCAAATTCTTGATCATAAACAGACCCTCTCCTACATTGCTGCCTCAGTTCATCAAGGTGGGCCAGTGTTTCTCGTTGGTGTCTCGTTCTGTTCGATTCATCTTGTCTGTGACTACTGTCCTCTCCACCAGATGTTCTTGTATCTTGTAAACCTTCAAGATAAACGTGAATTGAAGGCTTTTACATATTGACGTGTTTTTCATGGTGTTCTTAGTGAGGGGAAATTGATGTACACAGTGCCTGTGTGCTTACTTATCCCTTGTAGAACCAGTTGTTGGCCTCTTCAAAAAAAACTGTTGATCTAGTTGTGATAGCAGTGTCCTATTTTGCTCTCAGGATCTGAAGGCCCATTCTGTGAAGGTGGTGGTGAGATGCTGTGATCCCTCCTACAGCACTGACTCCCTCACGGAAGAAGGCATCCGTGTATTGGTGAGTGTATAACAAAACACATGTTAACTTCCCCTAACTTCCCCCTCTCTCTCCCCGCATCCTTCCTAGATTTCTTGTGGTCTGTGGTCAACCTTCTGTAAACCACTCAATCCCCTCTTATGTTGAGGTCTCGGCAATAGTCAATTGGGGGGGGGGGGGGGGGGGGGGGGGGGGGAGTAGGAGAGCTTAGCAAGGATTTCCCTATCAGACTGTCAGGATAAAAGCGAGCATATTCACATTATGGGATGTTATTTTCCACAACCAAATGCGAGGTATTGTGTGGACCACCTGTAGCGCTGGTGGTGACGTGTCACTTCAAAAGTGCCTCTGTGTTTGTTCCCACTATGTTCTTCTCTAGGATTTGCCGTTTGAAGATGGGGCAGCCCCTCCCAATGACATCATCAGGCAGTGGATGGATCTGGTGAAGGAGGTACTGGAGGAGGAAGGCCACGAGAGCTGCATTGCTGTCCACTGCGTGGCTGGGCTGGGCAGGGCTCCCGTGCTGGTGGCTGTGGCTCTCATTGAGCATGGTCTCAAGTACCATATAGCAGTGGGAAAGATCCGAGAGTGAGTTGTGTTTGTGATCTGCCATAGTTGCCAGATATGTTTTAGACAAGGAACTTCTTGCCACATATGAGCTTATCTTGTACTCCAAATGCACACAAAGAAATTAAAAAAAAATTAAATCCACTACCTCGGTAGGTGGAGTTTATATACCTGTGGGATATGTTTTGCCTACTAAAAGGCAAGTTCGGCTTCACTGAAAGCTAGCACAAGTTGGCCTAAGAAGAAGGCTGCATTCTTGAGTCAGTAAAAAGAGCAACAAAAACAGTGACTTGAAACTCGCAAGCATTTTTTAGTGGGTTGGCTAATGCTCTGGCATATACTCCGTAATTAGATGCAATGTTTGACTAAACTCCTCCCTCCTTCCCCCCCCCCCCCTAGGAAACGCAGGGGAGCTATCAACCAGAAGCAGCTGCAGTTCTTGGAGAGCTATAAGCCCATGAATGCTGGAAGAGCCTGTTCAATTATGTGACATCACTTCACTGTCGTCAGTAACACTGTTGTTGTTGGATCAGGTCATCTTCCATGTGTTTTGCCACATTATTTATGCACTAAAATCATCGGAAATTTGCACGTGTGCTATAGAAATAGTGATTTACATACCTGTTTATCCACTAGGCTTAATTAACCAATTTTATGTTTTAGAACATCTCTATTGATGTAAAAATATTAAAAAAAGAAGAAGTGTATGTTGGTCTTATTCAGATTTTTAGAATCTTGTTTATTTGCAATGCATTCTCTTTTGTGGAATATTTATTTATTTGCTCACTACTATAATGAATATATTTTTACAACCATTTTTGATCATCAGCTATTGGGTTGACCGATAAAGAAAAAGTTCCCATATAAATCTTGAGTAACGGAAGATCCTAAAATTCACGTGGATGCCCTTCAATTGTAATTTTTCTCAGCAAACAAGTTTGTCCCCATTATATATATATATATATATATTATACCTCGCAGATGTAACAAACAAAGATCGGAAATAAAATAAGATCATAAAAAAAGTGAAATCTTGACCTGTAAAGTATGCATGAAGAGTGAGCATATTCCTGATGAAGGCTAGAGCATCTAGTCGAAACGTCGAGAGGAAGTAAGTTCTGTGCATTAGTGTTTTATTAAATTCGAATCACAGTATATTTGGAAATTGAGCACACATGGTTGCGACGGTGTTTCAGCTTCATTTCTTTCGGTGATCACCAGTTATTCCTTACAGCCTCATTTCTTTCGGTGATCACCAGTTATCCTTGTATATAAGTACTCGACAAATTCAGAAGAGGAAGTAGCCTTGTGTGCATGTGTGCTCCATTACACCACCGGACAATCAACATTGTACCAAAACCATTAATTACTACCCTAATTAGGTTGTGTGCCAGATACCATTGTGGGGGGAAACTGATGTCTAACATCTTGAAAATGAAAGTTTATTTTGTCGAGTTGGCAGATGTTGACAAAACAGCAAATTGTTAACAGAAATCTATGCATTGGAAGCAGTAGTTAAATAACCCTCTGATTGGTGGCTAGGCAACACAAGATGTACCACAATATCCTTGAACAAAAACAACATCCCATCAACTGCTCGACCTCTCTCTATATCTAGATGTGTATATATATACATATATATGATAGGCTTTCTCAATTTCTCAAGAATGCAAGAAGCCGAGTTGTGATCACTTTTTGGTTGTAAACTTCAGTCAATTTGTATTGCCTGAGCATGAATATATCCTTTGACTTTGACCACAAACTTGTGAAAATTTGACCCAGCCTTATTTTGTGACACTAACAACGCTAAGGAGCGATTGTCGTTTTTATGAGAAAAAGAATGTCTGTATTTATAGAAAACGAATTGTTCAAAAGTGGACTTCAAGGGTTACATTTTAAATTTTGGGATGGATGATTAGTCTATTCAAGTTCCATTCTGTAGGTAATTTTACATTCCCGATACATGTCCCAATTTTGATTGCTCTGTATCCTTGACTCCTTTCTCCAGATCCTGCCGCATGTCACCAAACTAGCTTTGTACATTGCATTTTACAAGTTCAGGATGCTTAATATATAAAGCAGAAAAGCAGACAAAACAATGTTGCACGTGATTATGAAAATTGATAATCGTGATCCTGAAAGCATCCTGATCAAGTGATAATTATGATTGGCTTAGTTCAGTAGCTCTATCTTTGGCAGCCTTGACAGCACTCATCATGGCTGCTCTGAGCCCTCCTTTCTCCAGGGCCAGCAGCCCACTAACAGTAGTGCCAGCTGGAGAAGCTACTTCATTCTTGATCTGTGCATATATAGACTGTCATTGTGGAGAGCTGGGAAAATAACATCCTTATATACCATCCAAGAATTATATACCATCCAAGAACTCACCTGGGCAGGGTGCTGGTTTTTCTTGAGCACTAAATTAGCTGATCCCTGTCAATAAAAAGAAAAGTGGAAAATTTATAATCGGTCTAATTGGGGGGGGAGCGCCCATAATGCAGACATTTGACTAGATGGGGGATGGTAGGTCCTATGACCTTTAATGAATGGAAACGTATGAACTTTGAAACCGATCCCCTTGGAATCTTCTTCCAAGATATTGTCAACGGCAATCCCTTAGGGAGGTTCTGGTGCTACTGCTAGGTGTGGGACTCGTCTATCAGGTTCTGGTGCTACTGCTAGGTGTGGGACTCCTCTATACCTTCAGGTTCTGGTGCTACTGCTAGGTGTGGGACTCCCCTATACCTTCAGGTTCTGGTGCTACTGCTAGGTGTGGGACTCCTCTATACCTTCAGGTTCTGGTGCTACTGCTAGGTGTGGGACTCCTCTACCTTCAGGTTCTGGTGCTACTGCTAGGTGTGGGACTCCTCTATACCTTCAGGTTCTGGTGCTACTGCTAGGTGTGGGACTCCCCTATACCTTCAGGTTCTGGTGCTACTGCTAGGTGTGGGACTCCTCTACCTTCAGGTTCTGGTGCTACTGCTAGGTGTGGGACTCCTCTATACCTTCAGGTTCTGGTGCTACTGCTAGGTGTGGGACTCCTCTATACCTTCAGGTTCTGGTGCTACTGCTAGGTGTGGGACTCCCCTATACCTTCAGGTTCTGGTGCTACTGCTAGGTGTGGGACTCCTCTATACCTTCAGGTTCTGGTGCTACTGCTAGGTGTGGGACTCCCCTATACCTTCAGGTTCTGGTGCTACTGCTAGGTGTGGGACTCCTCTATACCTTCAGGTTCTGGTGCTACTGCTAGGTGTGGGACTCCTCTATACCTTCAGGTTCTGGTGCTACTGCTAGGTGTGGGACTCCTCTATACCTTCAGGTTCTGGTGCTACTGCTAGGTGTGGGACTCCTCTATACCTTCAGGTTCTGGTGCTACTGCTAGGTGTGGGACTCCCCTATACCTTCAGGTTCTGGTGCTACTGCTAGGTGTGGGACTCCTCTATACCTTCAGGTTCTGGTGCTACTGCTAGGTGTGGGACTCCTCTATACCTTCAGGTTCTGGTGCTACTGCTAGGTGTGGGACTCCTCTATACCTTCAGGTTCTGGTGCTACTGCTAGGTGTGGGACTCCTCTATACCTTCAGGTTCTGGTGCTACTGCTAGGTGTGGGACTCCTCTATACCTTCAGGTTCTGGTGCTACTGCTAGGTGTGGGACTCCTCTATACCTTCAGGTTCTGGTGCTACTGCTAGGTGTGGGACTCCTCTATACCTTCAGGTTCTGGTGCTACTGCTAGGTGTGGGACTCCTCTATACCTTCAGGTTCTGGTGCTACTGCTAGGTGTGGGACTCCTCTATACCTTCAGGTTCTGGTGCTACTGCTAGGTGTGGGACTCCTCTATACCTTCAGGTTCTGGTGCTACTGCTAGGTGTGGGACTCCTCTATACCTTCAGGTTCTGGTGCTACTGCTAGGTGTGGGACTCCTCTATACCTTCAGGTTCTGGTGCTACTGCTAGGTGTGGGACTCCTCTATACCTTCAGGTTCTGGTGCTACTGCTAGGTGTGGGACTCCTCTATACCTTCAGGTTCTGGTGCTACTGCTAGGTGTGGGACTCCTCTATACCTTCAGGTTCTGGTGCTACTGCTAGGTGTGGGACTCCCCTATACCTTCAGGTTCTGGTGCTACTGCTAGGTGTGGGACTCCTCTATACCTTCAGGTTCTGGTGCTACTGCTAGGTGTGGGACTCCTCTATACCTTCAGGTTCTGGTGCTACTGCTAGGAAAATAATACACTCCCTCCAAGTATTCACCTCAAGTTCCAACACACCTGAAAAGTTGTTTGGAACCTCCCTGATGGCATGGATTGAACTCACCCAAAGTATACAAATCCTTGACTATGGACATGATCTTATTATGAGAAATGAAACTTGAAAGGAAGGGTTTTGGTGGGCTCATAGTTAGTGTCTTGGTGAAACTAAAATGAGTAAGTCCAATACGACGTCCGGAATATAGGAGACCACCTGTTGAATATAGTTTCAATACAACTTTTTTTCCCAGTTGTCATGGTTGTGTTGAAACTGGTACTTGGGGAGTCCATATTTCCCTTCTAAGAAATACCATCAGTCCCTCAAGGATTGCTGTCAACAATATCTTGGAGGAAGATTCCAGGAAATCGATTTTTCAAAGGGTATACATGATTCTGTTCTTAAAAGGTCACGGTATGTGATGTTGTTCTTAAAAGGTCATGGGATTACCAATTCCTGTCTAATCAAAGTTCCTGTAGTAAGGGTGTCTCTCCCAGATTAAGATTTTGTTCATTTTAGCTTCATAATGCAGTGTGAGCCTACCACAATACTTCTTTGTACACACACACACGCACGCACACACACACACACACACACACACCATATATGTCAAAATTATGATGCGGGGAAATAGTGTTTAAAGTCAATTATATACCTAATAGTAACTGTGGTTTACTGACTACTCCATCAGTTCAAACAACCTGTCATAACTATTGGAAAGACAGTTACAAGTTCCGGTAGTTTGAGGGGTATACAACTGGTTGATGACATCATCGACAGTCTCTTTCTGGCTGACCTTGGAAGCTTGTCTGCTGAGCAAGGCTGCACAGGCACCAATGCCTCCCGGGAAACACTCCAAATCCCTTTGCATTTGAGAAAGGAGGCACTTCAGAATAGATTTATTTGCTATAAGTTCTGCTGTAGACCTAGTCTGGCGTAGCTTTTTTGTTTGCTTACTTCAATGGAGCCGATTCTTCTACCAAACTGCAGCTTATTCCAACTGTTTGATGTAATTATTCCCAAGGGAGTAATTATAACACAACTGTTATAGATGGAAGGGAAGTTACTATTGAAGGGGCAGCTCCCATGACTTATTGAGCTACGCAGATATGGTATACACACATGCACGTTTCATTCCAGCCAGGTTGACTTATCATTGAATTACCTCCTCTAAACACAAGCAATAGTTTGCAGGTGTGTAGCTTACTATCATAGTGTGTGCAGACATTCTGAGAGCCAGAGGATGAGGAATGCCTGCTATAACTCCGCCATCCGCCATTGCTTCTAGAGCCAGCTCCATCTGGAAGAATAGGTTGAAATGCAATAATTCACTCGCAATGATCTCTCAGTTGACATAATAACATTACAATAACTTTCTCAATAATCAAGAATGCAATTTCAAGTAGATTAATGAGGTTGTTAATTTATATATGTACACATTCTTCAGCCTCACCCTCTTTGGAAATGACTTTAAAGAATGTGACATCTTACAATACAAACATGTTTCATGTTTATTATATATATATATATATTGGATCAACTTCTCAACCAAAAAGATATAATAAAATAAGAATTCACCGACGTTGCCCACCAAACATATGACCCTTTACCTACCAAATATAAGCCAGCTTGGTCTTTATTATTTTGAAAAGGGGCCCATAAATGTTTGTTTGTGTTGTATACATTGGTAAATTGTTATTCAATAATAATAATAATAATAATAATTAAAAAATATATATATATATATAATATATATATATATAAAATATATACATATAATTATATATAATAATAATAGTAGTAATAATAATAATAATAATAATAATAATAATAATAATAATAATAATAATAATAATAATAATAATAATAATAATAATAATAATAATAATAATAATAATAATAATAATAATAATAATAAAATAATAATAATAATAATAATAATAATAATAATAATAATAATAATAAAAATAATAATAATAATAATAAAATATAAAATAATAATAAAATATAACTACATATTCAGGCAGCTTCATTCAAAATGTTGCTCAATGCAATTCCATAACCAACCAATCATACAGTGTTATTCTTTAGGTAAACACACACATGCCTTTGTATACACATATAATAGACATGCATCATAAGTAGTTCCTGCTTTCTTTTAAAGGTCTGTGCTGTCAACTATTGTCACAAGAGTAAGCTTCTTGGTAAACCAGCAGTTACACCTTTGCAGCAAAGACGTGCACCTGGTGCTGATCAGCTCGGCTTGACTCAATATTAATCACACAAGCGCGTTTAATGTTCGACAATTATTTTTGTGCTGAGTTTCAGGAGTTTTACTGAGTCGAGAAACAGATTAGTCAATGCAATACACTCGGCCATTTGTAGCCATCTGGTAGAAACAAATGGACCTATTTTAGACCCATTTTAGACCTTTTACAGACCTTTTACGCATGATAGAAGATAAATGCATCGACGATATTGAAGACAAATTCCATAAGTTTTTTTTAATGTTTTGAGAGCTTCTGGTTTACTACTTCTCGAAGGACTAGTAGTACTATCTCCTAGCATTGTAACAGCAGTTCATAGCAGTGCAGCGTGTTCAGTAGAGATACTTCACTAGCTAGTTAGCAGTGATAGTTCAGCTCTGCGGGGTAACTTCTCGTCCAAAACCGCCATGATGCACATGCTCCAAAGCCGCTGTCCATTGATTGGAGTCGAGGTTAAAGTTCAAGATTGATTCCGTAACGCACAGGATGATAGATTGCAAGGCAATTCAACAGTACACTCGTCCATCAACATTATGACCACTTATTACGGCGGGAAGTTGGACCAATATTACCCTGATGTCACATATATCCTTAGCTCCTAATTACCCTAATTTAAATAACAACTAACAAAGGCCAGTCCACTGCCTGTCAGAGCAGTGAAGCCATCCATGTACTTCTCCTCCACCTCCTCACAGTGGCCAAGTATTGAAAAGAGAGACACAAAGGTGCTCAAGTCTTCCTCGTTGCAGAACCTGCCCCGTGTGTAGACGGCCACACCCGACTGGACGGAGCAGCTGATGTTGGTGAGACACCGGATTATGGGAAGGTGACCAGTGATGGGAGAGCCGCCGATCTGCCATGATATCTCCGACTGGATGAAAGGGGAAGGGGGAAGGAAGGGGAGGGATAAGGATATGGGAGGGTAAAGAGAGAGTGCATTATACACTAGCCAGCTCGGGAAGTATATGCTTCCAAATCCCCAGTATAAGCCCCCCCCCCCCCATACCATACCACCACCATTATCTGCTGTCCCCACCATATCTGACTATGTGTGTGTTATTTGAAGCATAAACGGATGTTTTATCTAGGGGGGAAATGGTTTTCAGAAACACACATCATTGGCACTCCAAAATATGCAAGTCAGTGGACAAAAACAGCTAGCACTCCTATAAGCTACAGTCTAAGACACTAAATCACCTTAACAGTCCCGGCTAGATGTTCTAGTAAACTGAAACCAAATAATGTATCCATGTGAACAGTTGGTGGGATTTATGGTTCGCCCGACCATAGTGCCACCTTACACAGTCTTCAGTGCCACCTTTACACAGTCTTCAGTGCCACCTTTACACAGTCTTCAGTGCCACCTTTGCACAGTCTTCAGTGCCACCTTTACACAGTCTTCAGTGCCACCTTTACACAGTCTTCAGTGCCACCTTTGCACAGTCTTCAGTGCCACCTTTGCACAGTCTTCAGTGCCACCTTTGCACAGTCTTCAATGCCACCTTTACACAGTCTACAGTGCCACCTTTACACAGTCTACAGTGCCACCTTTACACAGTCTACAGTGCCACCTTTACACAGTCTCTTCAGTGCCACCTTTGCACAGTCTTCAGTGCCACCTTTACGCAGTCTTCAGTGCCACCTTACACAGTTTTCAGGGCCACCTTTACACAGTCTTCAGTGCCACCTTTACACAGTCTTCAGTGCCACCTTTACACAGTCTTCAGTGCCACCTTACACAGTCTTCAGTGCTACCTTTACACAGTCTTCAGTGCCACCTTTACACAGTCTTCAGTGCCACCTTACACAGTCTTCAGTGCCACCTTTACACAGTCTTCAGTGCCACCTTTACACAGACTTCAGTGCCACCTTTACACAGTCTTCACTGCTACCTTTACACAGACTTCAGTGCTAACTTTAGACAGACTTCAGTGCCACCTTTACACAGTCTTCAGTGCCACCTTTACAGTCTTCAGTGCCACCTTTACACAGTCTTCAGTGCCACCTTTACAGTCTTCAGTGCCACCTTTACACAGTCTTCAGTGCCACCTTTACACAGTCTTCAGTGCCACACTTAGCAGTAGCACCAGAACCTGAAGGTATAGAGGAGTCCCACACCTAGCAGTAGCACCAGAACCTGAAGGTATAGAGGAGTCCCACACCTAGCAGTAGCACCAGAACCTGAAGGTATAGAGGAGTCCCACACCTAGCAGTAGCACCAGAACCTGAAGGTATAGAGGAGTCCCACACCTAGCAGTAGCACCAGAACCTGAAGGTATAGAGGAGTCCCACACCTAGCAGTAGCACCAGAACCTGAAGGTATAGAGGAGTCCCACACCTAGCAGTAGCACCAGAACCTGAAGGTATAGAGGAGTCCCACACCTAGCAGTAGCACCAGAACCTGAAGGTATAGAGGAGTCCCACACCTAGCAGTAGCACCAGAACCTGAAGGTATAGGGGAGTCCCACACCTAGCAGTAGCACCAGAACCTGAAGGTATAGAGGAGTCCCACACCTAAGCAGTAGCACCAGAACCTGAAGGTATAGAGGAGTCCCACACCTAGCAGTAGCACCAGAACCTGAAGGTATAGAGGAGTCCCACACCTAGCAGTAGCACCAGAACCTGAAGGTATAGAGGAGTCCCACACCTAGCAGTAGCACCAGAACCTGAAGGTATAGAGGAGTCCCACACCTAGCAGTAGCACCAGAACCTGAATATAGAGGAGTCCCACACCTAGCAGTAGCACCAGAACCTGAAGGTATAGGGGAGTCCCACACCTAGCAGTAGCACCAGAACCTGAAGGTATAGAGGAGTCCCACACCTAGCAGTAGCACCAGAACCTGAAGGTATAGAGGAGTCCCACACCTAGCAGTAGCACCAGAACCTGAAGGTATAGAGGAGTGCCACACCTAGCAGTAGCACCAGAACCTGAAGGTATAGAGGAGTCCCATACCTAGCAGTAGCACCAGAACCTGAAGGTATAGAGGAGTCCCACACCTAGCAGTAGCACCAGAACCTGAAGGTATAGAGGAGTCCCACACCTAGCAGTAGCACCAGAACCTGAAGGTATAGAGGAGTCCCACACCTAGCAGTAGCACCAGAACCTGAAGGTATAGAGGAGTCCCACACCTAGCAGTAGCACCAGAACCTGAAGGTATAGAGGAGTCCCACACCTAGCAGTAGCACCAGAACCTGAAGGTATAGAGGAGTCCCACACCTAGCAGTAGCACCAGAACCTGAAGGTATAGGGGAGTCCCACACCTAGCAGTAGCACCAGAACCTGAAGGTATAGAGGAGTCCCACACCTAGCAGTAGCACCAGAACCTGAAGGTATAGAGGAGTCCCACACCTAGCAGTAGCACCAGAACCTGAAGGTATAGAGGAGTCCCACACCTAGCAGTAGCACCAGAACCTGAAGGTATAGAGGAGTCCCACACCTAGCAGTAGCACCAGAACCTGAAGGTATAGAGGAGTCCCACACCTAGCAGTAGCACCAGAACCTGAAGGTATAGAGGAGTCCCACACCTAGCAGTAGCACCAGAACCTGAAGGTATAGAGGAGTCCCACACCTAGCAGTAGCACCAGAACCTGAAGGTATAGAGGAGTCCCAAACCTAATAGTAGCACCAGAACCTGAAGGTTCCTACACGTACTACCTGACAAACGGGCTTTCCCCCATAAAACCACAGGGGAGGGGCAAACCCACACCCATTTATGCTGGTCTTTCAATCATCACGTTTGCAGAGAGTGTCAACCACACCTCTTTCCCCTCTACCCGCACATATCATAAGTCCTTGTTGCTACAAGTGGACAACTCCAATTGTTCCGTCTCATGTCGTCACCAAAATCATAATTGGCACGTGCAGGTTGTAGGTGCCAATTATCATGAAGAAGATTCATCAGTGCCATTTGCACTTACAAGATAAGCATTTTAGGTGCATTCATACGCCAGACTTCATGGCAGCCAACCCAACATGATGCGTCCCATAAACACTCAAACTTGAGCTTCTCCACAAAAACTCTCACAAATGCCTTTCACACTCGCTTGTGCCTATCCTTCGATATGTGCTGGAGCAGCCACTATTGCAACCTCTGAAGACATCTTTCGAAATCACAGCTCACAAGTAACAGGCAGTGGCTCAGCTTATACATACAGGAACCCAACAGAAATACCTAGTGGATCTGGATGCAGACCATCATACACCTCCTAACACACAAACATCTTCACTAAGTGAAACTTTAACATCATATTTGGCAGGCTACAGTCACTACTGCACAGCACACTGGGAAAATGCCATCTAGAATAGGGGGACCTGTGTGGACAGGTTCCCAACTGCCACAAAATATTTTGTATGATGTCGAGGGATACTTGGAACTATCCTGAGATGTCCCTCCCTAGCCCTAGAACACCACTAGTCCTGGCCGTAGGCACTAGCCCTAGAATACCCTAACCACGTCTCTAACCCTAGTAAACCCCAGCTCTACCCCTGGAATTCCTCTAGCCCACCCCTAGCACCCAGGATCTGTGATGTAGTGAGTCACCCTCACTAGGGACTTCCAGGGATACTCCCAATTAACCAGGAATCTATGAATATCCTAGGAGAGTATGATCTGTGTGTCAACACACCCTTTTCTCCATCTCTGCCAAAGGGACACTGGCCGCCACAGAGATAACGAGAGGACGAAGACTCTTTGGCACGTGATTGCCAAACGTCTGTGAAGTCCTGAGTGTCTTGTGAAGGAGGTCCAACACTTCCAAGGCCTGGTATGGCTTCACTGCAATGATGATGATATCACACTCGCCCATCACGTCATAATTAGCCGTGCTGACAGTCACCCCAAGATCCTGTGGAAGTTCCACCATTGCTAAAATAATTTAAAGACAGGAAGTGTAGACTTACCCTCATTGGCTTGATGTTAGGAGAGTTGGTTGTTCTCACGATGGCGGTGAGTTTAGAGGGCTTCACTATGCCTGCATATTGGACATTGTAATGATCTCACAGCAATTCAACTAACATTAGGAAATCCTTATTTATATTGTATCGACTATTACAGTGAGTTCAAACAAGGAGCTATGGAGGTCGACTGCAGCAACAGGATGAAGACACATAATCAAAGTGTCTTCTCATATCTATGCCTGCACATTGGACATTGTAATGATCTCACAGCAATTCAACTAACATTAGGAAATCCTTATTCATATTGTATCGGCGAGTTCAAACAAGGAGCTATGGAGGCCGACCGCAGCAGCAGGATGAAGACACATAATCAAAGTGTCTTCTCGTATCTAGGTACACACACACACACCACTGGCTGTTAAGCAGGTATCTGTATCAAACACCTACTTTTATTAAGCGCTTATGTCTCTGTTGGTTCTTAAATGTCGATCGTTATATTTTTTGAGCGACTAAAAAAAAATTTAATTTAAAAGGCAGTCTTAACGTAGTCTTAGGTGTGAAACCAGCTTGTAGCTAGTTTGTAGGCATGAATATCATTAGTAAGTTCAGCTGTCACAGCAGCCCTAGCCCTAGCCAGGGAGAGGAGGTTGTAGCTTTCACTGAAAAGATAGTGTCCATGCAAAGGCTGTGCTTGTGTCTTGCACATAAATAAGGTCAGCATCATAGGCTAGTAAGCTTATTTGAACCAGTGGAACACCTAACATGCTTGTAGTCCTCTGCCAGAAGATAACCTTATAGTTGATGCAGGCATCTTTTGGAAGAAGAGTGAGCACACGAAGTATGTACGGAGAGTTATGTGAATAGTCTTCACAACTCCATATACGCGAGACATATAGTAATGTGATCCAGAAAGGATGGCGGGGGGACAATGATCAAGGAATGCTCTCCAGAGGTTTCTCACACGGAGGGATATTGCTGACCCATCCACCTTGCAAACATCTCCTGCACCAGCCACCGAGTGACTCAATTGGACAGGTGTGTGTGTGTGAAGTGTGTGTGTGCAGTGTGTGTGTGCAGTGTGTGTGTGTGTGTGCAGTGTGTGTGTGTGTGCAGTGTGTGTGTGAGAGAGACGGAGACAAGAATCCTGCCAACAGATGGATAAAATAGGTGTCTATTCGGCACAATGACACTACAGTTCGTGCTAGGCTATTTACACCTGCCTCAAACACTAACCTCAGGTGCGCAGGGCACCTCATTAATAATACGAACTCATCAGAGGCTGTATAGTTACTTAGTAGTCTTCAAGTTCACGAAGGCAAACTGCACACAGGCTGAACCTTGAACCCATGCCCCTTTGTACCGAAAGCGTTCTTCATTAGCCAGTACGCTGTGTGCATGAGTAAGTGACTAGAGTGGGAGTAGCCATTGTTTGCTGCAAAACTATGGCCACAACAGATAGTCTAAACTGCTACTTCCGAAAATTATAATCTAGCGCAGGCACTAGTGCAACCGGTGGCAGATCTGTGACTGGAGACTCCGAGTCCACCACCTATCCCACTTAATTACTTAATTCCAGTGACTCACTCTACAGGAATACTCCTCTAGCCTCTCTCTCTCTACAGGAATACTCCTCTAGCCTCTCTCTCTCTACAGGAATACTCCTCTAGCCTCTCTCTCTCTACAGGAATACTCCTCTAGCCTCTCTCTCTCTACAGGAATACTCCTCTAGCCTCTCTCTCTCTACAGGAATACTCCTCTAGCCTCTCTCTCTCTCTACAGGAATACTCCTCTAGCCTCTCTCTCTCTACAGGAATACTCCTCTAGCCTCTCTCTCTCTACAGGAATACTCCTCTAGCCTCTCTCTCTCTACAGGAATACTCCTCTAGCCTCTCTCTCTCTACAGGAATACTCCTCTAGCCTCTCTCTCTCTCTACAGGAATACTCCTCTAGCCTCTCTCTCTCTCTACAGGAATACTCCTCTAGCCTCTCTCTCTCTACAGGAATACTCCTCTAGCCTCTCTCTCTCTACAGGAATACTCCTCTAGCCTCTCTCTCTCTACAGGAATACTCCTCTAGCCTCTCTCTCTCTACAGGAACACTCCTCTAGCCTCTCTCTCTCTACAGGAATACTCCTCTAGCCTCTCTCTCTCTACAGGAATACTCCACTAGCCTCTCTCTCTCTACAGGAATACTCCTCTAGCCTCTCTCTCTCTACAGGAATACTCCTCTAGCCTCTCTCTCTCTACAGGAATACTCCTCTAGCCTCTCTCTCTCTACAGGAATACTCCTCTAGCCTCTCTCTCTCTCTACAGGAATACTCCTCTAGCCTCTCTCTCTCTCTACAGGAATACTCCTCTAGCCTCTCTCTCTCTACAGGAATACTCCTCTAGCCTCTCTCTCTCTACAGGAATACTCCTCTAGCCTCTCTCTCTCTACAGGAATACTCCTCTAGCCTCTCTCTCTCTACAGGAATACTCCTCTAGCCTCTCTCTCTCTACAGGAATACTCCTCTAGCCTCTCTCTCTCTACAGGAATACTCACTAGCCTCTCTCTCTACAGGAATACTCCTCTAGCCTCTCTCTCTCTACAGGAATACTCCTCTAGCCTCTCTCTCTCTACAGGAATACTCCTCTAGCCTCTCTCTCTCTACAGGAATACTCCTCTAGCCTCTCTCTCTCTACAGGAATACTCCTCTAGCCTCTCTCTCTCTACAGGAATACTCCTCTAGCCTCTCTCTCTCTACAGGAATACTCCTCTAGCCTCTCTCTCTCTACAGGAATACTCCTCTAGCCTCTCTCTCTCTCTACAGGAATACTCCTCTAGCCTCTCTCTCTCTCTACAGGAATACTCCTCTAGCCTCTCTCTCTCTACAGGAATACTCCTCTAGCCTCTCTCTCTCTACAGGAATACTCCTCTAGCCTCTCTCTCTCTACAGGAATACTCCTCTAGCCTCTCTCTCTCTACAGGAATACTCCTCTAGCCTCTCTCTCTCTACAGGAATACTCCTCTAGCCTCTCTCTCTCTACAGGAATACTCCTCTAGCCTCTCTCTCTCTCTGCAGGAATACTCCTCTAGCCTCACTCTCTCTACAGGAATACTCCTCTAGCCTCTCTCTCTCTCTACAGGAATACTCCTCTAGCCTCTCTCTCTCTACAGGAATACTCCTCTAGCCTCTCTCTCTCTACAGGAATACTCCTCTAGCCTCTCTCTCTCTACAGGAATACTCCTCTAGCCTCTCTCTCTCTACAGGAATACTCCTCTAGCCTCTCTCTCTCTACAGGAATACTCCAATAGCCTCTCTCTCTCTACAGGAATACTCCTCTAGCCTCTCTCTCTCTACAGGAATACTCCTCTAGCCTCTCTCTCTCTACAGGAATACTCCTCTAGCCTCTCTCTCTCTACAGGAATACTCCTCTAGCCTCTCTCTCTCTACAGGAATACTCCTCTAGCCTCTCTCTCTCTACAGGAATACTCCTCTAGCCTCTCTCTCTCTACAGGAATACTCCTCTAGCCTCTCTCTCTCTACAGGAATACTCCTCTGGCCTCTCTCTCTCTCTCTACAGGAATACTCCTCTAGCCTCTCTCTCTCTACAGGAATACTCCTCTGGCCTCTCTCTCTCTACAGGAATACTCCTCTAGCCTCTCTCTCTCTACAGGAATACTCCTCTGGCCTCTCTCTCTCTACAGGAATACTCCTCTAGCCTCTCTCTCTCTACAGGAATACTCCTCTAGCCTCTCTCTCTCTCTACAGGAATACTCCTCTAGCCTCCCTCTCTCTACAGGAATACTCCTCTAGCCTCTCTCTCTCTACAGGAATACTCCTCTGGCCTCTCTCTCTCTACAGGAATACTCCTCTGGCCTCTCTCTCTCTACAGGAATACTCCTCTAGCCTCTCTCTCTCTACAGGAATACTCCTCTGGCCTCTCTCTCTCTACAGGAATACTCCTCTAGCCTCTCTCTCTCTACAGGAATACTCCTCTAGCCTCTCTCTCTCTCTACAGGAATACTCCTCTAGCCTCCCTCTCTCTACAGGAATACTCCTCTAGCCTCTCTCTCTCTACAGGAATACTCCTCTGGCCTCTCTCTCTCTACAGGAATACTCCTCTGGCCTCTCTCTCTCTACAGGAATACTAGCCTCTCTCTCTACAGGAATACTCCTCTAGCCTCTCTCTCTCTACAGGAATACTCCTCTAGCCTCTCTCTCTCTCTACAGGAATACTCCTCTAGCCTCTCTCTCTCTACAGGAATACTCCTCTGGCCTCTCTCTCTCTACAGGAATACTCCTCTGGCCTCTCTCTCTCTACAGGAATACTAGCCTCTCTCTCTACAGGAATACTCCTCTAGCCTCTCTCTCTCTACAGAAATACTCCTCTAGCCTCTCTCTCTACAGGAATACTCCTCTAGCCTCTCTCTCTCTACAGGAATACTCCTCTGGCCTCTCTCTCTCTACAGGAATACTCCTCTAGCCTCTCTCTCTCTATAGGAATACTCCTCTAGCCTCTCTCTCTCTACAGGAATACTCCTCTAGCCTCTCTCTCTCTCTACAGGAATACTCCGCTAGCCTCTCTCTCTCTACAGGAATACTCCTCTAACCTCTCTCTCTCTACAGGAATACTCCTCTAGCCTCTCTCTCTCTACAGGAATACTCCTCTAGCCTCTCTCTCTCTACAGGAATACTCCTCTAGCCTCTCTCTCTCTACAGGAATACTCCTCTAGCCTCTCTCTCTCTACAGGAATACTCCTCTAGCCTCTCTCTCTCTACAGGAATACTCCTCTAGCCTCTCTCTCTCTACAGGAATACTCCTCTAGCCTCTCTCTCTCTACAGGAATACTCCTCTGGCCTCTCTCTCTCTACAGGAATACTCCTCTGGCCTCTCTCTCTCTACAGGAATACTAGCCTCTCTCTCTACAGGAATACTCCTCTAGCCTCTCTCTCTCTACAGGAATACTCCTCTAGCCTCTCTCTCTACAGGAATACTCCTCTAGCCTCTCTCTCTCTACAGGAATACTCCTCTAGCCTCTCTCTCTCTACAGGAATACTCCTCTAGCCTCTCTCTCTCTCTACAGGAATACTCCTCTAGCCTCTCTCTCTCTACAGGAATACTCCTCTAGCCTCTCTCTCTCTACAGGAATACTCCTCTAGCCTCTCTCTCTCTCTACAGGAATACTCCTCTAGCCTCTCTCTCTCTACAGGAATACTCCTCTGGCCTCTCTCTCTCTACAGGAATACTCCTCTGGCCTCTCTCTCTCTACAGGAATACTAGCCTCTCTCTCTACAGGAATACTCCTCTAGCCTCTCTCTCTCTACAGGAATACTCCTCTAGCCTCTCTCTCTACAGGAATACTCCTCTAGCCTCTCTCTCTCTACAGGAATACTCCTCTGGCCTCTTCTCTCTCTACAGGAATACTCCTCTAGCCTCTCTCTCTCTACAGGAATACTCCTCTAGCCTCCCTCTCTCTACAGGAATACTCCTCTAGCCTCTCTCTCTCTACAGGAATACTCCTCTAGCCTCTCTCTCTACAGGAATACTCCTCTAGCCTCTCTCTCTCTACAGGAATACTTCTCTAGCTTCTCTCTCTCTACAGGAACACCCTCTGGCCTCTCTCTCTCTACAGGAATACTCCTCTGGCCTCTCTCTCTCTACAGGAATACTCCTCTAGCCTCTCTCTCTCTACAGGAATACTCCTCTAGCCTCTCTCTCTCTCTACAGGAATACTCCTCTAGCCTCTCTCTCTCTACAGGAATACTCCTCTAGCCTCTCTCTCTCTACAGGAATACTCCTCTAGCCTCTCTCTCTCTCTACAGGAATACTCCACTAGCCTCTCTCTCTCTACAGGAATACTCCTCTAGCCTCTCTCTCTACAGGAATACTCCTCTAGCCTCTCTCTCTCTACAGGAATACTCCTCTAGCCTCTCTCTCTCTACAGGAATACTCCTCTAGCCTCCCTCTCTCTACAGGAATACTCCTCTAGCCTCTCTCTCTCTCTACAGGAATACTCCTCTAGCCTCTCTCTCTCTACAGGAATACTCCTCTAGCCTCTCTCTCTACAGGAATACTCCTCTAGCCTCTCTCTCTCTACTGGAATACTCCTCTAGCCTCTCTCTCTCTACAGGAATACTCCTCTAGCCTCTCTCTCTCTACAGGAATACTCCTCTAGCCTCTCTCTCTCTACAGGAATACTCCACTAGCCTCTCTCTCTCTACAGGAATACTCCTCTAGCCTCTCTCTCTCTACAGGAATACTCCTCTAGCCTCTCTCTCTCTACAGGAATACTCCTCTAGCCTCTCTCTCTCTACAGGAATACTCCTCTAGCCTCTCTCTCTATACAGGAATACTCCTCTAGCCTCTCTCTCTCTACAGGAATACTCCTCTAGCCTCTCTCTCTCTACAGGAATACTCCTCTAGCCTCTCTCTCTCTACAGGAATACTCCTCTAGCCTCTCTCTCTCTACAGGAATACTCCTCTAGCCTCTCTCTCTCTACAGGAATACTCCTCTAGCCTCTCTCTCTCTACAGGAATACTCCTCTAGCCTCTCTCTCTCTACAGGAATACTCCTCTAGCCTCTCTCTCTACAGGAATACTCCTCTAGCCTCTCTCTCTCTACAGGAATACTCCTCTAGCCTCTCTCTCTCTACAGGAATACTCCTCTAGCCTCTCTCTCTCTACAGGAATACTCCTCTAGCCTCTCTCTCTCTACAGGAATACTCCTCTAGCCTCTCTCTCTCTACAGGAATACTCCTCTAGCCTCTCTCTCTTACAGGAATACTCCTCTAGCCTCTCTCTCTCTACAGGAATACTCCTCTAGCCTCTCTCTCTTACAGGAATACTCCTCTAGCCTCTCTCTCTCTCTACAGGAATACTCCTCTAGCCTCTCTCTCTCTCTACAGGAATACTCCTCTAGCCTCTCTCTCTCTACAGGAATACTCCTCTAGCCTCTCTCTCTCTACAGGAATACTCCTCTAGCCTCTCTCTCTCTCTACAGGAATACTCCTCTAGCCTCTCTCTCTCTACAGGAATACTCCTCTAGCCTCTCTCTCTCTACAGGAATACTCCTCTAGCCTCTCTCTCTCTACAGGAATACTCCTCTAGCCTCTCTCTCTCTACAGGAATACTCCTCTAGCCTCTCTCTCTCTACAGGAATACTCCTCTAGCCTCTTTCTCTCTACAGGAATACTCCTCTAGCCTCTCTCTCTCTACAGGAATACTCCTCTAGCCTCTCTCTCTCTACAGGAATACTCCTCTAGCCTCTCTCTCTCTACAGGAATACTCCTCTAGCCTCTCTCTCTACAGGAATACTCCTCTAGCCTCTCTCTCTCTACAGGAATACTCCTCTAGCCTCTCTCTCTCTACAGGAATACTCCTCTAGCCTCTCTCTCTCTACAGGAATACTCCTCTAGCCTCTCTCTCTCTACAGGAATACTCCTCTAGCCTCTCTCTCTCTACAGGAATACTCCTCTAGCCCCTCTCTCTACAGGAATACTCCTCTAGCCTCTCTCTCTCTACAGGAATACTCCTCTGGCCTCTCTCTCTCTACAGGAAACTTGGCAGCAGGCAATATCATAGTATTTCATGATAATCTCATTGCCAACAATATTAGCCCAGAAGAGGCAGAGGAAGTTGTTGTTTTTGGGGGGGGGGGGGGGGGGGGATACTCCTCTAGCCTCTCTCTCTCTACAGGAATACTCCTCTAGCCTCTCTCTCTCTACAGGAATACTCCTCTAGACTCTCTCTCTCTACAGGAATACTCCTCTAGCCTCTCTCTCTCTACAGGAATACTCCTCTAGCCTCTCTCTCTCTCTACAGGAATACTCCTCTAGCCTCTCTCTCTCTACAGGAATACTCCTCTAGCCTCTCTCTCTCTACAGGAATACTCCTCTAGCCTCTCTCTCTCTACAGGAATACTCCTCTAGCCTCTCTCTCTCTACAGGAATACTCCTCTAGCCTCTCTCTCTACAGGAATACTCCTCTAGCCTCCCTCTCTCTACAGGAATACTCCTCTAGCCTCTCTCTCTCTACAGGAATACTCCTCTAGCCTCTCTCTCTACAGGAATACTCCTCTAGCCTCTCTCTCTCTCTACAGGAATACTCCTCTGGCCTCTCTCTCTCTCTCTACAGGAATACTCCTCTAGCCTCTCTCTCTCTACAGGAATACTCCTCTAGCCTCTCTCTCTCTACAGGAATACTCCTCTAGCCTTTCTCTCTCTACAGGAATACTCCTCTAGCCTCTCTCTCTCTACAGGAATACTCCTCTAGCCTCTCTCTCTACAAGAATACTCCTCTAGCCTCTCTCTCTCTACAGGAATACTCCTCTAGCCTCTCTCTCTCTACTGGAATACTCCTCTAGCCTCTCTCTCTCTACAGGAATACTCCTCTAGCCTCTCTCTCTCTACAGGAATACTCCTCTGGCCTCTCTCTCTCTACAGGTATACTCCTCTAGCCTCTCTCTCTCTACAGGAATACTCCTCTAGCCTCTCTCTCTCTACAGGAATACTCCTCTAGCCTCTCTCTCTCTACAGGAATACTCCTCTGGCCTCTCTCTCTCTACAGGAATACTCCTCTAGCCTGCCCCTCTCTGTAGGAAAAAAGGTAGGGCTCATCAGACAGTTTGAGCACATGTACTCAAAGAAATCGATAGCAGCTCCAGAACCTAACAAGTCAGTGAATCTTGCACCTTACAAGCCATGTAGCTTTGTATTGGGGAAATATACATTGCCTTTCAGTTGTTGTGAGAGTTTCATAGAGCAACTGATCCTACATACTTCATTGGTCTTCAAGATGGCTGGGGGAGGAGGGGAGAAGTACTATCATAAGATGCTCTCAGGAGTCCCTTCTAAAAGTTGGAATCTTAAGCCCCTTGAAATTCAAACAGTTCATGAGACACCTTTTTGGTTGCGTGTAGCAGATGAATCTACTACATGTTACTGGGCAACTACAGAGCAGTGTGGAGTTCCTGGCAGGTGCACAGACATGACGGCAGGTTATGTGAGGACTTCCTCGACATTGAAACAAGTGAGAGGTCATCCAACGGCTCAAACAGTACGAGTGCAATGAGATCCAGATATAAGGTTGCCTTAAAATAGGTCAGGAGGATTCACCAGTGATGGAGCTTCTGTCGTGGATTCCCCCAAAAGGGTATTCTAGGAAAACTACGAGTATCACAGACGTTATTTTAACCACAAGCCATTTTCTACTCACTGCCCTCTGCACAGATTAGTCTGGCTTCTAAGGAAGAACAGAGAGAACTGCCAGACGATGCTGAGAAAAAAAACTGCAGATGCTTGGTTTTTCTTCAAAGATAGCCAGGTCAAAAGTGATGAGTTCAAGAAGGTCGAGGAAATGCTGACAGTCCATACATAATATAGCCAGAGTCCAGTATCACATGGTAGGAAGGCTGCCTTTAGTATCACATGGTAGGAAGGCTGTCTTTAGTATCACATGGTAGGAAGGCTGCCTTTAGTATCACATGGTAGGAAGGCTGCCTTTAGTATCACATGGTAGGAAGGCTGCCTTTAGTATCACATGGTAGGAAGACTGCCTTTAGTATCACATGGTAGGAAGGCTGCCTTTAGTATCACATGGTAGGAAGGCTGCCTTTAGTATCACATGGTAGGAAGGCTGCCTTTAGTATCACATGGTAGGAAGGCTGCCTTTAGTATCACATGGTAGGAAGGCTGCCTTTAGTATCACATGGTAGGAAGGCTGCCTTTAGTATCACATGGTAGGAAGACTGCCTTTAGTATCACATGGTAGGAAGGCTGCCTTTAGTATCACATGGTAGGAAGGCTGCCTTTAGTATCACATGGTAGGAAGGCTGCCTTTAGTATCACATGGTAGGAAGACTGCCTTTAGTATCACATGGTAGGAAGGCTGCCTTTAGTATCACATGGTAGGAAGGCTGCCTTTAGTATCACATGGTAGGAAGGCTGCCTTTAGTATCACATGGTAGGAAGGCTGCCTTTAGTATCACATGGTAGGAAGACTGCACTGTGTGTCTCAGCTAGTTCACTTGTTTGATATTTTGAAGAGCACAATCTAGGTACATCCAACAGACTAGCCGTTCGAACCGAGTGCCGAGACATGCCTGCTTCTTTATACCCTGCATCCTCATTAGCTTCAATACACAAGTGGCTCCAAAGCCCCATCTTTCTTTTTTTACTGTGTAGCAAAATTCAAGTACTGCTGAAAACTTCCATCTCTCCCGTCACACATGACTGTAGAAAAAACAGGGTTTCTGATGATGATATCCTTTGGACAATAGAAGATGCACTTCAACACTGTCCTAGTTCCGGTTTTCAGAAGCATCTGTCAGATCTCCCAGAGTATGCTCCAACCTCTGAAAGGGAGCTAAGTGATACTAAGACGAGAATATTCAACGACTCCATCATCACTGGTAAGAATCGACTTCCTGACTTGGACTTCTTTGCAGAAAGCAAAGCGTTTGTTTATCCTACTTTAGGCAAGTTTCCACAGCCAGATCTGCCAGCACCATTCAGCACATTCATGACCAACTGCAGTCCATTTCAATCTGGTCGTGATGTTCTGACATCCCAGATGAGAGCATACCAGGAATGACTCTGCTCTAGATCTTCAGTAACATCCATAATTTAATGAAACTTTCACCACTTGCGTTCCGTCTACTGGTCACATCTCCGACTCCTATCCTTGTGGAAGAGGGTTAAGAGTGATGTACGTGTAGGTAAAGATTGAGTTCAGGTCTGCTCTACTCTCGCAGGAAAACCTGAACGCTCGCATGGCCATTGCCGGGACAGAATACCGAGTCCCTTTTCATCACCTACTAATTTGAAGTAGTTAGTATGTAATTCCATGGTTTGTGGCTAGGGTTGGTTTCTGTAACAAACTCTAATAAAATTATCATTATTTGGTGCAATGCCACCTTGAGTTTTGGTACCAGTATGTTAGCCCACAGAGAAAAGTGTTCAACATCCCTCCCTGATGTAGGTGTTGGATTTACAGATTAAGATTACTGAAATGTTATTTTGAATTAGCCACTTCAAGCAAACTTGCAGCTACTCATGGGGTAATTACTTGATGTGTTTTCCATGATGACATTTATACTGTAGCTACTACCTCTAGCAAGGAACAGAACTGCAAGCACTACAGGAACCTGCACGGCTACATTGATACACGTGTTTGCAATAAATTATTCTCCCTCTAATCCAATGGCATTCATCACAACTTCAACCACTTCTTGTTCTCCCTAAGCGTAGTTGGTGGTCGTAGCACCCAGCCTGGATTCAGGACAGAAGGTCTGGGGACCCAATGTAGCCATGCAGACTGCAGGTGCTCTATATTCAGTGTTGAGGTAAGGGAGACTGCAGGGCCTCTATATTCAGTGTTGAGGTAAGGGAGTCTGCAGGGGCTCTATATTCAGTGTTGAGGTAAGGGAGACTGCAGGGGCTCTATATTCAGTGTTGAGGTAAGGGAGACTGCAGGGCCTCTATATTCAGTGTTGAGGTAAGGGAGACTGCAGGGCCTCTATATTCAGTGTTGAGGTAAGGGAGATTGCAGGGGCTCTATATTCAGTGTTGAGGTAAGGGAGACTGCAGGGGCTCTATATTCAGTGTTGAGGTAAGGGAGACTGCAGGGTCTCTATATTCAGTGTTGAGGTAAGGGAGACTGCAGGGGCTCTATATTCAGTGTTGAGGTAGGGGAGACTGCAGGGGCTCTATATTCAGTGTTGAGGTAAGGGAGACTGCAGGGCCTCTATATTTAGTGTTGAGGTGAGGGAGACTGCAGGGCCTCTATATTCAGTGTTGAGGTAAGGGAGACTGCAGGGCCTCTATATTCAGTGTTGAGGTAAGGGAGACTGCAGGGCCTCTATATTCAGTGTTGAGGTGAGGGAGACTGCAGGGCCTCTATATTCAGTGTTAAGGTAGTGGAGACTGCAGGGCCTCTATATTCAGTGTTGAGGTAAGGGGCCCTATATTCAGTGTTGAGGTAAGGGAGACTGCAGGGTCTCTATATTCAGTGTTGAGGTAAGGGAGACTGCAGGGCCTCTATATTCAGTGTTGAGGTATGGGAGACTGCAGGGCCTCTATATTCAGTGTTGAGGTAAGGGAGACTGCAGGGGCTCTATATTCAGTGTTGAGGTAAGGGAGACTGCAGGGCCTCTATATTCAGTGTTGAGGTAAGGGAGACTGCAGGGCCTCTATATTCAGTGTTGAGGTAAGGGAGACTGCAGGGCCTCTATATTCAGTGTTGAGGTAAGGGAGACTGCAGGGCCTCTATATTCAGTGTTGAGGTAAGGGAGACTGCAGGGGCTCTATATTCAGTGTTGAGGTAAGGGAGACTGCAGGGCCTCTATATTCAGTGTTGAGGTAGGGGAGACTGCAGGGACTCTATATTCAGTGTTGAGGTAAGGGAGACTGCAGGGACTCTATATTCAGTGTTGAGGTAAGGGAGACTGCAGGGCCTCTATATTCAGTGTTGAGGTAAGGGAGACTGCAGGGCCTCTATATTCAGTGTTGAGGTAAGGGAGACTGCAGGGCCTCTATATTCAGTGTTGAGGTAAGGGAGACTGCAGGGCCTCTATATTCAGTGTTGAGGTAAGGGAGACTGCAGGGGCTCTATATTCAGTGTTGAGGTAAGGGAGACTGCAGGGGCTCTATATTCAGTGTTGAGGTAAGGGAGACTGCAGGGGCTCTATATTCAGTGTTGAGGTAAGGGAGACTGCAGGGGCTCTATATTCAGTGTTGAGGTAAGAGAGACTGCAGGGCCTCTATATTCAGTGTTGAGGTAAGGGAGACTGCAGGGCCTCTATATTCAGTGTTGAGGTAAGGGAGACTGCAGGGGCTCTATATTCAGTGTTGAGGTATGGGAGACTGCAGGGGCTCTATATTCAGTGTTGAGGTAAGGGAGACTGCAGGGCCTCTATATTCAGTGTTGAGGTAAGGGAGACTGCAGGGCCTCTATATTCAGTGTTGAGGTAAGGGAGACTGCAGGGGCTCTATATTCAGTGTTGAGGTAAGGGAGACTGCAGGGGCTCTATATTCAGTGTTGAGGTAAGGGAGACTGCAGGGCCTCTATATTCAGTGTTGAGGTAAGGGAGACTGCAGGGCCTCTATATTCAGTGTTGAGGTAAGGGAGACTGCAGGGCCTCTATATTCAGTGTTGAGGTAAGGGAGACTGCAGGGGCTCTATATTCAGTGTTGAGGTAAGGGAGAATGCAGGGCCTCTATATTCAGTGTTGAGGTATGGGAGACTGCAGGGCCTCTATATTCAGTGTTGAGGTAAGGGAGACTGCAGGGTCTCTATATTCAGTATTGAGGTAGGGGAGACTGCAGGGGCTCTATATTCAGTGTTGAGGTAAGGGAGACTGCAGGGGCTCTATATTCAGTGTTGAGACTGCAGGGCCTCTATATTCAGTGTTGAGGTAAGGGAGTCTGCAGGGCCTCTATATTCAGTGTTGAGGTATGGGAGACTGCAGGGCCTCTATATTCAGTGTTGAGGTAAGGGAGACTGCAGGGGCTCTATATTCAGTGTTGAGGTAAGGGAGACTGCAGGGCCTCTATATTCAGTGTTGAGGTATGGGAGACTGCAGGGGCTCTATATTCAGTGTTGAGGTAGGGGAGACTGCAGGGCCTCTATATTCAGTGTTGAGGTAAGGGAGACTGCAGGGGCTCTATATTCAGTGTTGAGGTAAGGGAGACTGCAGGGTCTCTATATTCAGTGTTGAGGTAAGGGAGACTGCAGGGGCTCTATATTCAGTGTTGAGGTAAGGGAGACTGCTGGGGCTCTATATTCAGTGTTGAGGTAAGGGAGACTGCAGGGCCTCTATATTCAGTGTTGAGGTAAGGGAGACTGCAGGGCCTCTATATTCAGTGTTGAGGTAAGGGAGACTGCAGGGCCTCTATATTCAGTGTTGAGGTAATGGAGACTGCAGGGCCTCTATATTCAGTGTTGAGGTAAGGGAGACTGCAGGGCCTCTATATTCAGTGTTGAGGTAAGGGAGACTGCAGGGGCTCTATATTCAGTGTTGAGGTAAGGGAGACTGCAGGGTCTCTATATTCAGTGTTGAGGTAAGGGAGACTGCAGGGGCTCTATATTCAGTGTTGAGGTAGGGGAGACTGCAGGGTCTCTATATTCAGTGTTGAGGTAAGGGAGACTGCAGGGCCTCTATATTCAGTGTTGAGGTATGGGAGACTGCAGGGCCTCTATATTCAGTTTTGAGGTAAGGGAGACTGCAGGGGCTCTATATTCAGTGTTGAGGTAAGGGAGACTGCAGGGGCTCTATATTCAGTGTTGAGGTAGAGGAGACTGCAGGGGCTCTATATTCAGTGTTGAGGTAAGGGAGACTGCAGGGCTCTATATTCAGTGTTGAGGTAAGGGAGACTGCAGGGCCTCTATATTCAGTGTTGAGGTAAGAGAGACTGCAGGGCCTCTATATTCAGTGTTGAGGTATGGGAGACTGCAGGGCCTCTATATTCAGTGTTGAGGTAAGGGAGACTGCAGGGCCTCTATATTCAGTGTTGAGGTAAGGGAGACTGCAGGGTCTCTATATTCAGTGTTGAGGTAAGGAAGACTGCAGGGCCTCTATATTCAGTGTTGAGGTAAGGGAGACTGCAGGGGCTCTATATTCAGTGTTGAGGTGAGGGAGACTGCAGGGCCTCTATATTCAGTGTTGAGGTAAGGGAGATGAGGTAGGGGAGACTGCAGGGCCTCTATATTCAGTGTTGAGGTAAGGGAGACTGCAGGACCTCTATATTCAGTGTTGAGGTAGGAGAGACTGCAGGGCCTCTATATTCAGTGTTGAGGTAGGGGAGACTGCAGGGCCTCTATATTCAGTGTTGAGGTAAGGGAGACTGCAGGGCCTCTATATTCAGTGTTGAGGTAAGGGAGACTGCAGGGTCTCTATATTCAGTGTTGAGGTAAGGGAGACTGCAGGGCCTCTATATTCAGTGTTGAGGTAGGGGAGACTGCAGGGGCTCTATATTCAGTGTTGAGGTGAGGGAGACTGCAGGGGCTCTATATTCAGTGTTGAGGTAAGGGAGATGCAGGGGCTCTATATTCAGTGTTGAGGTAAGGGAGTCTGCAGGGCCTTTATATTCAGTGTTGAGGTAAGGGAGACTGCAGGGCCTCTATATTCAGTGTTGAGGTAGGGGAGACTGCAGGGCTCTATATTCAGTGTTGAGGTAGTGGAGACTGCAGGGCCTCTATATTCAGTGTTGAGGTATGGGAGACTGCAGGGCCTCTATATTCAGTGTTGAGGTAAGGGAGACTGCAGGGTCTCTATATTCAGTGTTGAGGTAAGCGAGACTGCAGGGCCTCTATATTCAGTGTTGAGGTAGGGGAGACTGCAGGGCCTCTATATTCAGTGTTGAGATAAGGGAGACTGCAGGGGCTCTATATTCAGTGTTGAGGTGAGGGAGACTGCAGCGGCTCTATATTCAGTGTTGAGGTGAGGGAGACTGCAGCGGCTCTATATTCAGTGTTGAGGTAAGGGAGACTGCAGGGGCTCTATATTCAGTGTTGAGGTAAGGGAGACTGCAGGGGCTCTATATTCAGTGTTGAGGTGAGGGAAACTGCAGGGGCTCTATATTCAGTGTTGAGGTAAGGGAGACTGCAGAGGGCTCTATATTCAGTGTTGAGGTAGGGGAGACTGCAGGGGCTCTATATTCAGTGTTGAGGTAAGGGAGACTGCAGGGCCTCTATATTCAGTGTTGAGGTAAGGGAAACTGCAAGGGTTCTCGAGAAAATCAGCATAATCAGCAGCTTCAAAAATTCAAGCTAACAACTTTATGAAAAAGTTGCCAAGCCTAATCATAACTATAGCTACAAGCCCAACATTTGTACTCTGACATATCACTAGCTAGCGACATGCCATCCTGGCCAGGAAACCGCTAAGTTTGTTGAGCTCTAGCTTACCTGGCAGAGCTCTGTAGCTGGTCTATCAAGGGAACAATAACAGTAGCTAGTCAGCAACAGCTGGCTAATTAGCCACAAGCTCTGTGCTATCCATGTGGTCGTGGATTGAAGGACTCGGCACATGGATTAAGCAAACACTGCCATAGAACAGTGATTCCTAAACCAACACAATGCGTCCAAGACTGGAATATCAATCTCATAGAGAAACTAACTTACCCCCCCCCCCCCCCTTCCCAGGTGTGTATGCTGAAATGCATCCCCTCCCAGTCTGCTGAAATGCACCCCCTCCTAGTCTGCTGAAATGAAATGCACCCCCTCCCAGTCTGCTGAAATGCACCTCCTCCTAGTCTGCTGAAATGCACCTCCTCCTAGTCTGCTGAAATGCACCCCCTCCTAGTCTGCTGAAATGAAATGCACCCCCTCCTAGTCTGCTGAAATGCATCCCCTCCCAGTCTGCTGAAATGAAATGCACCCCCTCCTAGTCTGCTGAAATGCACCTCCTCCTAGTCTGCTGAAATGCACCCCCTCCCAGTCTGCTGAAATGCACCCCCTCCCCGTCTACTGAAATGCACCCCCTCCCAGTCTGCTGAAATGCACCCCCTCCTAGTCTGCTGAAATGCACCCCCTCCCAGTCTGCTGAAATGCACCCCCTCCTAGTCTGCTGAAATGAAATGCACCCCCTCCCAGTCTGCTGAAATGCACCCCCTCCCAGTCTGCTGAAATGCACCCCCTCCCAGTCTGCTGAAATGCACCCCCTCCCAGTCTGCTGAAATGCACCCCCTCCCAGTCTGCTGAAATGAAATGCACCCCCTCCCAGTCTGCTGAAATGCACCCCCCTCCCAGTCTGCTGAAATACACCCCCTCCTGAAATGCACCCCCTCCCAGTCTGCTGAAATGAAATGCACCCCCTCCCAGTCTGCTGAAATGCGCCCCCTCCCAGTCTGCTGAAATACACCCCCTCCTGAAATGCACCCCCTCCCAGTCTGCTGAAATGAAATGCACCCCCTCCCAGTCTGCTGAAATGCACCCCCTCCCAGTCTGCTGAAATGAAATGCACCCCCTCCCAGTCTGCTGAAATGCACCCCCTCCCAGTCTGCTGAAACGCACCCCCTCCCAGTCTGCTGAAATGAAATGCACCCCCTCCCAGTCTGCTGAAATGCACCCCCTCCCAGTCTGCTGAAATGCACCCCCTCCCAGTCTGCTGAAATGAAATGCACCCCCTCCCAGTCTGCTGAAATGAAATGCACCCCCTCCCAGTCTGCTGAAATGCACCCCCTCCCAGTCTGCTGAAATGAAATGCACCCCCTCCCAGTCTGCTGAAATGCACCCCCTCACAGTCTGCTGAAATGCACCCCCTCCCAGTCTGCTGAAATGAAATGCACCCCCTCCCAGTCTGCTGAAATGCAACCCCTCCCAGTCTGCTGAAATGCAACCCCTCCCAGTCTGCTGAAATGCAACCCCTCCCAGTCTGCTGAAATGCAACCCCTCCCAGTCTGCTGAAATGCAACCAGGGATTAGTTAAATAATACATACACACCTACTATTTATTTAAGAGTAATTGGCAGAGCCTCGTAAAACTTATATCCCGACAGTTAGGCATGATATCAATAATTTAACGGGGAGTCTATGGAAGATTTCTGCTTCTGTGATATCTTGTCTTTAATGTGGACAGGCCAGTGTGGTTGGTTGCAGCCTTTCATAGTTCAGTTGCTGATCCCCACCTTGAGGGTAGAATGTTTACTCAACTGCCTAGGGCAGTATTTCTTGAGCAGCAAAAATGCATGGCTATAGTGAGAATGACGCTCTTCTGTTGGTCTGTACTGATGACATGCACACAATTCCCCCCCCCTGGGTCAATTACATTATGATACATATATAACCTCCTCTGGGGGTTAGCTACATTATGACATGTGTACAATCCACTATGGGGGGAAACTAGATTGTAACATGCATGTACAACCCCTTCTGGGGTCAACTCACACTTCAACTCTGTCATAGACCCCTTAAGGAGTCACCACACATAAATAATTATTATATAGAGTCTCAGAAGGGAGTCAATTATACACAATCCTCGAGTATTGGAATCCGAACACAGAACATAAAAGAGCATCTACAGAATCTGAATTGAACTTAAATCAGCCATACAGCATAAATCCATCCTGAACTAAATTAATGCAAGCCTGAATGCAGAGGGTAGGCATTACTAGATACTGAAAAGTGCTTGAATTCCTTATTTTTTATCATCCCCCCCGTACCATGATCCCCAGATCTTATCGAAGTTGCTTTGGGGAGACAGACACTTTCTCATCAGTATCGATTCAAAACTAACAGAAGACTCAATTGCAGTATCAGGAAAATTCAATCATTTGGGTGCAAGCGAGTGTGCATGTCATCTCATGCCCAGACCCTTTACCAGATAACTGTCCGGGGACAAGAGCCTGGTCTTCCCCTTGGTATTGCCCACCCAATTTGAGAACTCCAATCAAAACATGCAAAGTAACAAGGTACTTTTAAACTACACATTAATATTTGCAGATTAATTTTGTGCTGCTGAAACCAGCTTCACCTCCACAATCATCATCAGCGACGGAGGATGTACTAGGCTTTCTAGAAGCCATATTTGCGGGTGTTCCATCAGGATCCTGTTTTATCTGTAACATTGTTTTACTTTGTTGGATTTATTGGATTAACTCAAACTCATCAAGAAAGAAAGGAAACAAAACTACCCATGTGGACCACAACCAGTTAGATGACCCTTTACCAATCAAAGTAGCAGAAGTAATATGGTAAAGGGTCGTCTACTCCTGTGGTCTACATGGGGTACATGCTTGCTTATTTGTTTTGTGTTGTTGTTTGTATATATTACACTCGAGTGGTGGGGGATTAATCCACGTCTAAATCAGTGGGTCCGAGTTCTACAAAATGCAACCCCAAGCTTTGGATCCAGCACATGCCACGTCTTCGGACTTATGTAAAGTCTTCTAACATGTTCCTACGTGTACATGGCACAAATCTACATGGCACAAATCATCACATGCCACCATGTCCTGTCACTATTAGTGACAGTACTCGTGTAGACCAAATTGTACACTACCATCAGCACATGCCAGATCTTGTTACTATTGTTGACTTTACCCATGTAGGGTCAGCTATGGTCTCCTTCAAGGACTTAGCACTTGGGTAACATTTGCATAACATTTGCACAGGAGAACTTCCTGAACCAAACAGCAGAACTGAGTGTGTAATCATTTGTTCTGCTCATAATACAGCACATGAGCTAGCTCGAGTACACCATCGTGATGACCCTTACCCATGGCTTTTTTCTGCAATCGATGAGCAGATTTCATGGTTATGTTCGTGGGAACATTTGGAGCCTTTCTGGTACTAAAATTGTTATGAATGGATGCATATGCTAGGGAAAAAACTAGAATTTTCCCCTCCTCTACGATCTTTCGGTTAACTACGTTAGTGAAGAATTTATAAGACGTGTTGGAAGTATTTTGGGAGTTAGTTGCGCCCAAAGATTCATTCTCTGGACCGCTAAGAAGCTGCCAAAGTGAGTTAGTTTTTAGTTGAGATATGAACTTCGTCTTACCGTTGACATTATTCTGTCAAACCATTGTTCAGAGGGAGTACTAGCACACTCTCGGATTCTGGCCCAAAGGAAGATGGAACTTGCTTCCCGCACTATTAATAAGCCCTAGGACTTATACCTGCAGCTGGAGTCTCTGGAGAACTGGAACTCTGAATAAATCTTCCAACAGAAAGTCGTTAACTTGCGTTACTTGGAGCTCTTCCAGGATTTACTTCTTGTTCCAATGGAAGATATGTTTTAATTAAACCTCAAATAGAAACAGCTTCCAATGGGCTAGCCAGCCTGAAATATCGTTGACTGCAGATATTCAAGCATAGCACAGTCCTTAAATTAGCCACATAGCGCAATAGTTATGGTGGAAAATGCCGACAACTTTGCCTCTTAACACCAGATCCTTACTCTGCTCAGCGATTTGTTAAAGGATCTGGGCAGAAGACTAGTGTGCATGCATGCAATGGGTGCACTCAAAACACAGTATACTGTATTGTTCATTACAAGGAGTGTTGTTATCACACTCACTCTGCACCCTTACCAACCCCTTACCAGCCATGCATGCATGCACACTGCAACAAAGAAATACAATACCATGAAAATGCAAGGCACTTAGAGGCTGAACCAATGAGTGATGATTATTTCCTTTTTATCCCAATGTTCCCTGATGTTCATTACAAAAGCCCTCGTCAGTGCGCATGCACTCATTTGACATTTGTTACAAAAACCGTGCATACATATGGATATTGTCCCATTCAATTATGTTAGTGTGGACTGACTTGTAATGTGACCTCACCTGTACCTATCCACCCCTCTGCAAGAGCTCTAGCCATATTCCCTGCTCCTATGAAGCCTATCTTCTTGTTCTCCTGAGGCTGCATTTGCCCTGCCATAACGGCTCTTTTGTCAAAGGAGCTCCTAGTTCTCTTGGAAGCCGGACATGTGGATCTCCCTTGTTGCAGCTGTTGTTGTTGTTGCAGCTGTTGTTGTTGTTGTTGCAGCTGCTGTTGTTGCAACTGCTGTTGATGTTGAGTAGCCAAGTGCTGCACCAGTTCTTGGCTCAGGGCGAGGGCCTGGCCTACGCTCGGAGTACTGGAGGAGACTACAGGCAGCCGGGTGCTGTCCAGAGGTGTGGTGCATGGAACAGCAGATGTGCTCGACTTCTTGCTCATTTCCCCTCCTCACATCACCTACTATGGTAATGATCGTTACATCGTCCATGCGGCAATGATCGTCACTTTATAAATGCTAGGGCGTCCGCCTGTCTTGAAAGGGGCTAGCCAACAAGGTAGAGTCAAGAGGTAGGGGTGGGTTTTCAAGGCTGAACTAATGAGGATGGCGATTGCCTAACTATACCCTCTATTATGTGCACTAATGGATCAAGGATCTCATTACGCGAGACGCGTTTTCATAACATTTTAAATATGTTTTGGTGACATTGAATTGTGTGTATATATATAGTTCCGTGTCTCCTATCAGTTTAACTTTTTGGGTCGTCTGAGTCTGTCAGTTTTCAGGAACTTTTCCACCCTCTCAATCTGCCTATTGATCTGGGTGGTGATCATAAAGTTCTTTTCTTCATCAGCTTGTTCAGGAGAGAATATCATACTTTCATTATTTTCTTGAACACAAAGATGAGACGACATTGGACTGTCTACGATTATTAGCTCTTTCTTATCCCTGTTGACTCCTGGTGCAGCACTACTTTGATCAATGTCTTCTCTGTGAGTGGCCACTGGTAAATGTGGCAACTCATTAATCTTCCATAAACTTGTATAGGATGCTGTGACTGCAACTCCCTCATTCTTACTTCCAAATAATCCAGAGCAAGGCTGACATGGTGAGGAGACAGCATTACAAACAAGCTGTGCTTCAGATTCTAGCTGTTTGGCAGAGGTTTGGGGTGAGGAGGATTGTAATTTGGTTCTCTTTGCTTCAGGTTTTATTTCATTCAAGTCAGAGCTTATTGTGTCACAACAAAGAGTATGTTTAGTGGTACCCTCTAATATGTCCTGTCCTTTTAGTTGATATTGAACCAGTGCTTTGTAAATAGGATCTTCTGGAGGAGAAAATGTTCCATCCTAGAGAATGTAATGTCAATCCATGATTACTTATAATTATAATGTTAATCAGTACCTTTAAGGATATTGAACCAAGTGGTACTTTTAATTCTATTCCATCAGTACTAGTGATCATTTCTGGTGACAATTGAGAAGTAATTTCAGCTTCCTGAGTATTTCGGTTTTGTACAACCAACTGTGCTTGCTGGCTATTGATCGCACTCACTAACATCTTGTCTCTCTCGAGTTCAAACACAAGCTGTTCCCTTATCTTCAGCTTTGTCTCACACTTAGCCAGTTCAGCTTCTGATTGGTCCAAGGCAGACTGAAATGACTCCACTTGTTTTTCCAACGAACGCTCTTTCGATTCAAATTCCTTGTTAATGGATTTCATCCCAGCTGCATCCTTCTCAAGTTTCTCACATTTTTCCACCAGCTGTTGCATCAGAAGCTCCTGCTCAATTTTCATGTCACTCTTAGAAGCTTCCAGGGACTCATTGGAGTCTTGCAGTGCTTTAAAGTCGGCTTGCAAAGTCATCAGTCTGTGCTTGGCATCATCAAACTAGCAACAGCAGTGACAAAATTACTATTGTTAACCGGATATGCTTTGACATGCACCAACCATTTTCTCCCTATCGTTCATCTCCTGCTGGTGCCTTTCATTTCTGGTCTTTAGCTCCTCTTGAATTGTTAATGAACTTGCAGTAAGTTTCTCCACTTGAGAGCGCAAATTCTTTATTTCTTCTTTTAATTCTTCCTATTATATATATATATACAACATAAATACATATTTAGTGATGAATAGCATTAGCAGGACGTAATTATTAATCGACTTCATTCTCCAAGGATTTGTTGTTGATCTCCACATGTTTCTCAAACAGGCTGTGTGCATCTGTCATCTGGCGGAGGACCCCCTGATGTTCTCCCCTCAGAGACCCAAGTTCATCTTGCAAATGTTTACACAGCTCCACTTGCTATAAAACAGCAGCAATAGATATATTTAAGTATGCTTCTATTATTATAATATTATTATCATCATCATCATCATCATCATATTATTTTGCTGCTATGTTGTTGCTGTTATCACCCTCATTGGTAGTAGTAGTATATAGTAGTACTTAATTCGCTGTTTTTATGCCGATAAATTTTCACTTTTTTTAAAAAAGTCCGCTAAAAATAACCATGCAGTTGTTTTTGTTGTTATTATTGTTGATTATTATTGTTGTTGATAGGGATTCCAAAATTGAATTGTCACTATTAGTATTATTATTATTATTACTACTACTACTATTATTACTATTACTACCACTACTACTACCTGTACCAGCTTTAATTCATGTTCTGCTGTCTTCAGTTTGGCTGTTAGATTGGTTCCTGGATCCGACTTGATGGTCTTGGTGAGAGCTCGAGCTCTGTAATGTACTAGTTCCTGAAGGCAAATATCCAGTTTCTGCTGCAGCTGAGATATCTCACACTTCTGGTGCTCGTTCACATAGGCCAGCTTGTGATGCAATGCATCAGCTTGTTTGACTATATATTCAAAAAAAAATGCTGTACAAACATCAAGTCCACATGATTCAATGTGTATCTGTCACCATTGGTTTCCAGTCTTTCGATCTGTTCCTTGACATCTTCAGCCAGTGATAAAAGTGAAGAACATTTTTCTTCCAACTGCGACATCTTATTGAGGTGATTCTCTCTTGAGGAGTTCTGAAGTTGAAGTTGTCTGTCTTGTTCCTGCACTTTCTTCTCCAAGTTGTGCTTGATGAGCTTGCATGCCAAGAAATAAAATTAGATCAAAAAGAACCGGAAATTTGATATGATGCTTAGAGGCACTAACATGCAGAGCTCTCATCTCATCTTTTAGTGCTTTTAATTCCTTCTCCCTGTTTTCACACAGGAGATTACTCTTCACCTAAACAGAACAAATGAAAAGTTTTGACAGCTTCCACAAATATGGAAGGTATGTTAATAATAGGTTTGTTGACCTGATCATTTTTGTATTGCTGGAGCTGCTCGACATGCTTCTTGGTGAACTCGTGGAGTTCAATCGTATGGTCATCTAGTAGTGATTTATACTTGCCATCTGTTTCGTCCTGTGATATTCATAATAATTTATATTACTACGTCATTCATCAATTAATCCAGATTCACACTAGGCAGGCAATCCAAAGTTAATCAGAAATTCAAAAACCAAGTAACTCTGCTTTTCTCAAAATATCGCTTGCTAAATAGTTATCTATGATAAGCATCTACTTTTTGGTACACGCCTACTTCACTGATGGTTCTAGCCTTTCATGACCATGTCTCCTCCAGTTTGAGTCAGTATTTCTGAGGATAAGACAGACTTGTAGATGCAATGTCTGCATCTGATCCTCTCCATCCATTCTAGCTAGTCCCGATATGTGAACTGCTCAACTGTTGTAGATGAAAAATATATATATATGGCCATTGCTTATCAAGTAGCTTCTCAGTGGCAAGAGCCCTATTCTTGTTGACTGTATATACCTGCTTAACAACCAGCAATTATGTAGGTAGCTATGTCTATACAAGCTCATCTAGTGGAACTATAATCAAGGAGCACCACTTTCCCACAGAGTGGGTCCTTAGGACGAGGGACTCTGTACGAGAGTTGTCTTCCAATAACTTCCTGTATAACTTCCTGTAAGCTTGGATTGACCCACTTCTTAAACTGGTGATGGAAACCCCAAAACCAAATCTAAACATCACAGTGGTTTCAGCCACTATTCATTAAAAAAAATAGAAAGTAAAATAAAAATGGAAAAAAGGAAAAAAACTCGCAGTGTCTTGAACCAGTGCACAATAATAATAATTAATTTTTTTTTTACTTGGAATTCATCAAGGATTACATTTTTTTGTGTCTCTTTCCCCCAATCTCATCCAATCTCATAATTTGTGAACAATCATAAAAACTTGATTACCAGAAGAGCAACTAATCCGTTTCTCAACTATAGAGAAGAGGTGGGTTAGACTTCTCATTGATGATGCATCAAGCTATATATATAGATAACAAACTATATACCTAGCTCACATCCATTTTTAGTGATCGTCATTCTCAAAAACATGCCTCAAACTATGCTATGAGTGAACCCCAAAATAACTTGACTGTATTATGGTCTCTTCCAGGGCTTTACTTGTCTGGAGTTCAAACTGCTGAGAAAAGCAAGACAGGCAATTATGTTTACTGGAAACCTCTGGATCCCTTTGCTTTTGAGAAAGACTATTCTCCAGGGATTTCTTTGCTATAAGCACTATGTAGCGATGCGTAGCTTTTGTTTACTAACCTCAATAAAGTGCAAATCCTTGGAAGGAGGCTGTAGCTGAACTTATATGGGTAGAGTTAACAATAGCAACATGACATCATACTTGGTGTAGTCAACACAAACAACAACAACAACAACAACAACAACAAACTAGATTGACTTGACAAGATTGTGTACCCTTGTAAAGCACAACAAGTGTGATGACCCTTTACCATTTAACCAATATTTGATTAATTGACTCGCCTACTAACTGGATAAGGTACATGTGCACTGTCTTGTTTCCTTTGTGTCAATCTGTTTGTTATTTTTGTTCTTTTAATGTCTATCCACAGCATACACATTTACCCCTTAAATTGTGCACTTTTAGATAGGACACATTCTGCAAAAACACACATGTACACACACATGCATGTACACACACACATACACATGGAGTGTACATTAACCAACCAGATTCTGAGCTAGTTCATGCTTATCAGCCAGAAGCTCTTGAATGCGCTTCATGTTGTCTACATCTTGAACCTGTGTGAAATGCAATGCTAAAACCATCAACATTATAGTCATGAACTTGCCCTTCGCAGACGCAATTCTTCCACCATCTGTTCCAAAATAAAGAAGGGAAAATGCAAGATGCTATATCAATGCCCCAATCAAGGAAGGTTACCTCCATGAAGTTGTTTTTGAATCTGAACACATCAAAATCTGCTAACGGAGCCATGTCTCCTGGCCTAGAGCACAAGTTTCCACCCTCTCCAGGTCCTTTCATTCCCATGGCTGATTTCTGACAGGACTCAGTTGCTTCACTTAGATCTTGAGCTCTGTCCTCCGCACCAAGAGGGTTAGTGCATTCCTCCACCATTTCTCTTGCTGACTCTATTGCTGCATGGAATATTGACACACACACACACACACACACACACACACACACACACACACACACACACATGTCAGCCCAATCTCTTGAGTTGAAGCACCAGCTCTTGCTCTGAGGCCTCTCCATTTCATCACTTCCATGCTGCTCTTCTAATATATGCAAAATTATTCTAATATCTTTAAGTTGGCCGGTTAGCAGGTGCTTATGACAGCTGGCACCAACTAAAAGAGCAGACTTGTTAACTGACGTGGTTAGCCTTAGCTGATTAGTGTAATTATTTTGACAAATGTAGATCAGTGTAAATGCTATGGTTGTGATGATGTGTTTAACCAGTGCCGATCAATATAAGTGCTATGACATGACAGCTTCCATTTTTGGTGGATCCATGGACACATGTACTTGAGCAATGCATTTTTTTAATTGTGAGAGCATGCAAGAAAAGTCTTTATCCAGCCATATATACTCCCTATTGAGCTAAGAAATCTGCAGACTGGAAAAACTGTCTCAACCATCTCCTTCACAAATACCCTTCATGAAAGCCACAGGTACCCCATGATATGAGATTAATTCCCCACTGCCTGTGTCAGTAGCACATAAAAGTTTTGATAAGCTGTTTTGACAAAGAAGTAACTGACCTCAATCAAACGCAGCTATTTGGTTTATGCAGAGTCTACAGACTACAAATCCACATCTAAAGTAGATCAAGATAATTACCTATAATTAGAGCCAACTCATTTTACAGCTTGATTGGGAGGGTCAATTGACTACTTTCAGCAACAAAAGATTTTTTTTTTAAGTCGATTCTTTTGTTTGAGCAAACATATATACACCAATGGAAACATGATTACTTTAGCCTGCCTGCTTCATGTGTGTGCAGCCATGAATGCATAGGTCAGTGCAACACCATAGTTGCTACTGATGGAATCAAGACACATAAAAATGGCTAATTTGTTTTTCGATGCCAGATAAAAAGATGAATTCTAGCGATAATTATTGTGTTGTGACAGTCCTTAATTCAATTATTTGGTTTTACTGCCATCAGTTGATTGAGAAGCGCCAAGAGATCTTCACACAGGTGCATAGCTTGCTTTCTTATTTTTTTGGCTCATGGACATTTGTATGCCCGATAGTGTTTTTCTTTTAATCCAACATTTCCTGAATTCAGTTTGCTTGTGTATATATAGTGGATCTTGTCTGAAGTCAGACACAAACTTCAGTGAGCCAATCTAAAATAAAGATGAGACAGTGCCACATTAGTCTAGAGAATTGATAAGCTCAAATAACAAGTTCTGGGGGGTTGAGTTAGGAGCTCTAGCTTTGCAAGATTGTCTGACAAGATGTGCTCCACCTGATCAAGTTATAACATTTCAATGCATTGAATTTTTCGTTTTGGCACTGTGGTGCCAAGACATGTGTTGAAAACATTTTGCCGGAGTAGAGGTTGCACCAGTGTATAAATAGCTCCCCCAAAGTTAGTCATTATTACAATCTTTTTATAGCATAAGTCACACATTAAATAAGGCATCCATCTACACCATGCAGAAAGTTAGAGTAAGCTCTGATCTCAACTTAATGTGATCTTGGTGGCATTAACAACTTGATCCTTTTTCTTCAGTCTTGTACTAACTTTTCTATTTCCTCTGTAAGCTCTTCTGTTCCCAGACTCCTCTGAAAATTCTATAACTTTGGGCTTAAAAGCTGCTCATATGCTTAGTTCTGGATATTTCACACACAAAAAAAATCGAAAGCATTGCATCTAGCTACCAGTACAAGGTCACTTGTTCCACTTATGTCCATGCCCAGTGATTTATTAGCCACTGCAATTTATAAGCACCCCTGAAATGAAGAGGAAAATTTTGGAGGTTTTTGGGGGGGGGGGGGAGACCTATACTCTATACTCCAGTATGTATGCATTTCATCTTCTGAGTGCACATTTGCAAAATATGGCGAGAAAATCACGCTCATTTCCCCACAAGGAAGCACAATCATTGTACCAAATTTGCCATTCATATTCTAGCTGAACTCATGACTGGAAGAGCCAGCTCAACACAGCTAAACTACAGAGAGAAATGGAGAAATAGATTGAGACTAAACCAATGGGACAAAGGATAAGAGAAAGACAACAGCACTATCTGGAATTGCATGGACCAAATAGGGAGGAGGGGACCCCTGAACAGCGACAAGGTGAGAGATAAATGCCCTGAAATGTGAACAACAAATGAATAGAGAGTGAACATCGCAGGAGAGCCCAGGGAATTCCACCATCAACAACATCGACACATGTCCAGAGGGAGCAGGATTGATAAACCAATACAGTGCCCCTAGCCAGTGTGAACAACTCTAAGACAGGAAGAGACAAAGTGGACATCATCAGAAGAGAGCAGGAAAGCTGAGCAGCAATATCTAGATGGGCTGACGAGGCAAAGCAAGATACCATGAGAGAGCATAATTATATAGAGAGTCACATATTCAGTGAGAATATGTCTTTCTAAAAGCTACTCTTGTTGAATAACAAGGGAAATTTTGTGACAAAATTTAATTCTTGCCAGCATCCCCAGATAGTTCTCCACATAGTCTCTTGAAAAGTTCAAAGATTTCCCACCATCTTCAATAACTATGCTAACTACTACTTGATGAAGGAGCTACCTTCTTCTTTACTGTCTCCCTGGGCAGGCTGAGCTCCTGGTGAACAACAACAGCTTGAAAACAATCCCTACAGCCTTTTGGTTTGAGCTAGCCAATATCTTCATCACAGAAAAAGCACACTACAACCTTCAACTGTAACCTCTATTCCCATATAATAACTACACGAAGACAAGTGTAATCACATTAAAAAAAGGTCTGGGCTATTGCTATATAAACCTTCCAGATTCATCTTCTCTGAAGACCATCTAAAGGCCAGTACACAATATCAAATGATGGACATGTGATATGTTGGGACTTATCATGGAATTGTATTCTATTTTTTAACCAGAATTATAGAGGGATAGCAATGGGTAGTGACATACTGCATCAATTTCGTGAGCTTTTGAGAACTGGGCTAACAATTGCAGCATGTGGTGTCTGTCGTTGAGCTCTGGCTTTGAAGTGGCAGTCACTAAGTAAATGGTTAATCTTTAAAGTTCAAAAACACTTGTCAAGAACTACTGACGACTGCACTTGGCAGCTGTCAAAATATTTCATGCGACTTATCGATCAACTCTTGTCCTGTTTCTTTAGAGAATTACAAGTTCAATGTTTTAGAAATAGTATTAGGCACTGACTTGTCACATTCATCTTTCTATCCACAGTATTAGTATATAAGAGCATCTTGTGTACTTTAGTCCACTAGATGCTTGTAGAATGCATGCAGCCATGCACCTCATACTGCACTATCTGCCACTTGGCTGCCCATAGCTCAGTGGCACACCAGAGGCTTGGATCACCTGTCTGGACAAAGAAGTAGCCGTTGTCTATCAGCTGATCATGCATACCTGAAGTGGGCAGAGCTAAGATTAGGTATTTTTAAAGATTGTGCCTACTGGGTTGAGCAGGTGACCTGGCTTTGTGATGGCTGTGAAGTCATACCAAATGCCTTATGTGGAAATATTAAGTGTTTTTTTAAAGAAGGAAATCCATGACTTGGACAAAACCATACACTCAATATATATTGTGTGAACTATTCGATTGCATGCTCTAATTGAGGTCACATTTTAATTGAGGCTGCACCCTAGTCGAAGTTGACTTTATTTCGAATGCCCACAGAACTGGCATGCATAACCAAATCACTATCAGGTAACAATATCTTTGTTTGTGTGACTATTGTTCTCTACTTTTCCTTCCAGGTCAGCTTCATTTGATATGAAGGCTGTTTTCATTGTGCAGCTTGTCTGCTTCACCAGTAATAGCATGTGCTGCACTCACTCTACCAGCCAAGACTTGCAGTGGATGCGATAGTTTGAGCCCTTCTTATCACAGATTTACATTATATTTCTGTTTCATAATACTGTACTCAAGTTCATTTATGAGCATGTGCATTGCACACAATTATAGGTGAGTATGCACCTTTGATTGAATTTGCATGTTTAAAAAAAACATTTTTGTTCTTGTTATCACACAAACATGTTTACTTGGTCCATGGTGGCCAGTATCCTAACAGTCATGAGTATTTTCTCCCTCCATGCACATATGAAACAGGGAAAACAAATAACAATGTCTGTCAGAATGCGTGTGTGCATATATATATATATATATATACATGTATTATCAATTAGACAGCACTCTCAATTAGAATGAGCCCATTTAAATAAGTAATTGGGGGGGGGGGGAAATATATATACATGTATATATATATAAAGGAAACGAGGTGTGCTCTCATGTGGACTACAACCAAGTAGATGTCCCTTTACAATTTAAAATCCAGCGTATAATTTTTAATGGTAAAGGGTCATCTACCTGGGTGTGACCTACATGAGCACAATCTTTTTTATTTTTTATTTTTTACCAGTCAATCAGATAGAGTTGTTTGCTTTTAAATGAAAATATTTTGCTCTTATTATTATTTTTTCCCCTTGTTTTTGTTGCTGTTTTACAGAATACATCAAGAACCGAACAATAGCAAACCAACCAGCAGAGATGGATCACTCCCACTTTTAATTATTGCTATAAACTACACAAGGTGGCACACACTGTATACTAAACCTTGTTGCTTGTTTTGTTACCTGCAAGGATCAGCCACAGCCTCCTCAAGGACTTCAAGTGGCATCAGAGAACTCCAGAACTAGACAACTATACCTTAAAGTACACATGCATATTGTTGTATGGTTGCTTACATTTGCTTACTTTTATTTGAAGAAGATGATTTACCGGTTAATCAAGTGATTGCTCAGTTCTGCATAACATAGCATCTTGCTTTCGAGAAGGACTCTATTTCCAAGTTTTCAAGAAGGACTCTATTTTAACCACCACTACTCATGCCTTTTTTCTTGCAATTGAGAAACAGATTAGTCATTGAAGTGCATAGGAACATCTGGCGTCTCCCGGTACTAAAATTGTCACAATTAGATCTCTTGTTTGCAAGTTATGTGAGGAAACAAAAATAGTACATAGTATATAGGTATTTGAAGGTGGACTTCATCGCTATTATGGTTTTTAAGTCTGCCAGTTTACCATTTTAGTAAATGATTCAAGGCACGCTGTGGGTCTTTTTGGAGCATATAGCAGTAAGAAGTTGCCAATGTGAGTTTGATGAGGTACTATAGACACACCAACACTCTATGGCTGGTATATTTAGCTTAGTCTTGTACGTGGAATAACAACAACAACAACAAATGAGGAATGGGTGTGTGTCTGGTGACGTGTCTTCAGTTCAAGCATCCATAAAATTCCAGAACATAAAACAAAGAAATGTACTACTACTACTATTACTACCACCAACACCCCCGCTACTACTACTGCTACTACAAAATTCTCTCACACTTTCACATACACACACACACACACACACACAAGGGGGTTGGAAATGGATTTCCATACGAGGCATGATATGGTACAACTAGGTGTTTTTGTACTGTCTGTGAACATAACAAATGAGTGATAATGGTCAGTACATGTAGTACTGAAGGACAGACTACTACCTGTGCTGAATGTCTGTAATGTTATGTTACTGCTCCACAATGCAGAAAAGACTTTTTAGGTTTCCAATATGTCTTCAAAGACTGTGTCTAAGTACTTCTGCAATAATTCTAAGCAGGGGTCAGCTACAACATATTTGAGTAGTTATAAAACCCAATTTCATCACTAGCTAAGGATAGATGCCCAAAATATTCTGCATGAGAAATATTTCATAAGAAAATCACCAGCCAGGAATGGAAATGGTTAGGAAGCTATCTGACTGCTATTTTTTACCTGTATAATTCCTGGGAGATTTAGGTATCTCTGGCTCTACTTCCAAAGATTCTTCCTTTGAACTAGAAATATATAGGTATATAGTCACAAAATATTTTATCAGCAATACAAAATATCTCACTGTCCTAAGCAGTTGGCCATCTTCTCGGAACTTTTTCGTAGTTCCCGCTGTTTCTTTCCCGCCCAAACTTTTACTGTTCTCATGGCAACAGGACAAAAAATACAAACACCGTAGCTATAAACTATCGAAAATGGAACCTGAAGTACCGCCAGGTATGAAAGGCTTGGGATTTGTTTGCCATGATTGATGTTATTATGTGTGGTACCCTTGCACTGTTGATGCCGTTATTAGAGTACGTTTCCACCCCTGTTGAGTTAGAAGTGTGTAATACTTGTGGCCGAAACTTCAACATAGATACTCTGGTGAGTGACTCACTGAGACAATGCTTTCATATCTGACTGCTATTACTGACTGTAGGCCAGACATGAGGAAATTTGCGTCAAGCACAAGAATAAGTCTATCGCCAGGAAACCGTTTGATTCGTGCAAGCATAGAGCCATGGGAACCGACTTAGAAAACTACAACATCCAGAGAAATTACAAGACAACTGAAGATAGATTGAAAATGATTGCATATGAAAGGGTGAGTTTGTATTTTCCTTCCATTGGTCCCTGTAATTTAGTCTCACTAGCCAGACTCTCATATTCACATGAATGCACAGGAAGATATAGACTCGGGTCAAACTTGCACGAGTCTCGTCTCGTATTGCATTGCCAGCAAATCTAGTCATTTTGGTGGCATTGATCCATGTGGGGGAAATGAATGCAGAAATATATTGCACCACACCAGGAATTTCACACCACAATTTTCGTATGGTAGATACAAAGACATGATGTGATCGAAATCCTCTTTCCATGTGTTGCATGGCTACCATTAACCTGCATATAAATTTTAATGATTTTATGATGCAGAATGCACAAAAGAAAAAACAGTGGAAGAGAAAGCACGAAGACTTCATTACCACCATAAGGACTGCAAGGGAATATGATATAGCCAGACAGACAGGTGCATAAAAACAAGCATTATATAATAAAATCATTTTTTATAAGTATTGTCAATTAAATATTGTACACAGGGATAAATCTTCCTGCACCAAAGCCCTCGGCTCCAAATCCAGACTACGTTCTGTGTCCTTACTGCAAGAGGCGGTTCCAGGAGCATGTTGCCGAGAGACACATCCCTTTCTGCAAGGAAAAGAACAGTCAGAATGAGTTTAAGAGCATGTTCAGAACCACAGGCAGTACGTCTCTCAAGAAGCGGCTCATTTACAAGCCCCCTCGTATCAGGAAACGCATGGAAACTGAAGGACACTCTGAACGCTGTCCACCAGCGCCTCCCCTCATTCAGAGGAGGAAAATGTGTGCCTCAACCTATACTGTCAGAGAGAATGGCCACGGTACAGACAATTACCCCGGTAGGTATCACATGATATAATTAGGTGTGTCATGTAGCCGTGGCAGTACGTGTGTTCACCTTTCAAGATTGACAATGGTTTCTGCATCATGGCAGATCCAAGAATATTGGAGGGGGGGTCTTGATTGAGGTAGCCAACATTGAAAATCATATATATTACTGTGCTGTTTAAAATCTAGGAACTGATGACGTGTGTGTGTGTGTGGGGGGGGGTTCTTTTTTAACAAAAAAATGTTAATCAATAGAATTTGCTAGGAGAAGTCGGCGTGGTTGCCGAATAGAATATTCTATCACCTCCATGTAGCCCATTTATAACCCGGCTCGTCATTAAAAAGTAATGCATGTGGTCTGTGGTCATGTTGTCACTAGTGATTGTTAACAGTTTTGTAAACCACCAGAGTAGCTCAGTAAGTAAAAAAGATGGGCCCCCCCCCCCTGGATCCGCCCTTGTCAGAATCATGATAAAAATGATGGTATCCCCACTTTCTGGCTGAATCGAGTAGTTATGTCAGAGTGAAACTCCAGCATCCTTTCCTGTCAGCTATAACCATGCAGCTCACTCTCATTTCCCTGTGCAGCCAGTTCACTTTCTTCTACTTAAATCTGCCGCAATTTTCTCGAACTTTTAATAACCTTTTCCAGTTTACATAAGCCCTCTTTATTTGAGGTGACTTGTTCATATTTTTTACGGGTGAATGTACAGAGAATACAAACGTCAGAGATACATGCATAGATATGCCATACAAACCTCAGAGATACATGCATAGATATGCCATACAAACATCAGAGATACATGCATAGATATGCCATACAAACATCAGAGATGCATGCATAGATATGCCACACAAACATCAGAGATACATGCATAGATATGCCATACATCAGAGATACATGCATAGATATGCCACACAAACATCAGAGATACATGCATAGATATGCCTTACAAACATCAGAGATACATGCATAGATATGCCATACAAACATCAGAGATACATGCATAGATATGCCATACAAACATCAGAGATGCATGCATAGTCATGCCATACAAACATCAGAGATACATGCATAGATATGCCATACAAACATCAGAGATACATGCATAGATATGCCATACAAACATCAGAGATACATGCATAGATATGCCATACAAACATCAGAGATACATGCATAGATATGCCATACAAACATCAGAGATACATGCATAGATATGCCACACAAACATCAGAGATACATGCATAGATATGCCACACAACATCAGAGATACATGCATAGATATGCCATACAAACATCAGAGATACATGCATAGATATGCCATACAAACATCAGAGATACATGCATAGATATGCCATACAAACATCAGAGATACATGCATAGATATGCCATACAAACATCAGAGATACATGCATAGATATGCCATACAAACATCAGAGATACATGCATAGATATGCCATACAAACATCAGAGATACATGCATAGATATGCCATACAAACATCAGAGATGCATGCATAGATATGCCATACAAACATCAGAGGTGCATGCATAGATATGCCATACAAACATCAGAGATACATGCATAGATATGCCATACAAACATCAGAGATGCATGCATTGATATGCCACACAAACATCAGAGATACATGCATAGATATGCCATTCAAACATCAGAGATGCATGCATAGATATGCCATACAAACATCAGAGATGCATGCATAGATATGCCATACAAACATCAGAGATACATGCATAGATATGCCATACAAACATCAGAGATACATGCATAGATATGCCATATAAACATCAGAGATGCATGCATAGATATGCCATACAAAATCAGAGATGCATGCAAGATATGCCATACAAACATCAGAGATGCATGCATAGATATGCCATACAAACATCAGAGATACATGCATAGATATGCCACACAAACATCAGAGATACATGCATAGATATGCCATTCAAACATCAGAGATACATGCATAGATATGCCTTACAAACATCAGAGATACATGCATAGATATGCCACACAAACATCAGAGATACATGCATAGATATGCCACACAAACATCAGAGATACATGCATAGATATGCCACACAAACATCAGAGATACATGCATAGATATGCCACACAAACATCAGAGATACATGCATAGATATGCCATACAAACATCAGAGATACATGCATAGATATGCCACACAAACATCAGAGATACATGCATAGATATGCCATAAAAACCTCAGAGATACATGCATAGATATGCCATACAAACATCAGAGATACATGCATAGATATGCCATACAAACATCAGAGATACATGCATAGATATGCCATACAAACGTCAGAGATGCATGCATAGATATGCCATACAAACATCAGAGATGCATGCATAGATATGTCATACAAACATCAGAGATACATGCATAGATATGCCATACAAACATCAGAGATACATGCATAGATATGCCATATAAACATCAGAGATACAATGCCATACAAACCTCAGATATACATGCATAGATATGCCATATAAACATAAGAGATACATGCATAGATATGCCATACAAACATCAGAGATACATGCATAGATATGCCATACAAACATCAGAGATACATGCATAGATATGCCATACAAACATCAGAGATACATGCATAGATATGCCATACAAACCTCAGAGATACATGCATAGATATGCCATACAAACATCAGAGATACATGCATAGATATGCCATACAAACCTCAGAGATACATGCATAGATATGCCATACAAACCTCAGAGATACATGCATAGATATGCCATACAAACCTCAGAGATACATGCATAGATATGCCATACAAACATCAGAGATACATGCATAGATATGCCATACAAACATCAGAGATACACGCATAGATATGCCGTAAAAACATCAGAGATACATGCATAGATATGCCATACAAACCTCAGAGATACATGCATAGATATGCCGTACAAACATCAGAGATACATGCATAGATATGCCATACAAACATCAGAGATACATGCATAGATATGCCATACAAACCTCAGAGATACATGCATAGATATGCCATACAAACATCAGAGATACATGCAATATATATGTCATACAAACATCAGAGATACATGCATAGATATGCCATACAAACATCAGAGATACATGCATAGATATGCCATACAAACATCAGAGATACATGCATAGATATGCCATACAAACATCAGAGATACATGCATAGATATGCCATACAAACATCAGAGATACATGCATAGATATGCCACACAAACATCAGAGATACATGCATAGATATGCCATACAAACATCAGAGATACATGCATAGATATGCCATACAAACATCAGAGATACATGCATAGATATGCCATACAAACATCAGAGATACATGCATAGATATGCCATACAAACATCAGAGATACATGCATAGATATGCCACACAAACATCAGAGATACATGCATAGCTATGCCACACAAACATCAGAGATACATGCATAGATATGCATACAAACATCAGAGATACATGCATAGCTATGCCACACAAACATCAGAGATACATGCATAGATATGCCATACAAACATCAGAGATACATGCATAGATATGCCATATAAACATCAGAGATACATGCATAGATATGCCATACAAACATCAGAGATACATGCATAGATATGCCACACAAACATCAGAGATACATGCATAGATATGCCACACAAACATCAGAGATACATGCATAGATATGCCACACAAACATCAGAGATACATGCATAGCTATGCCACACAAACATCAGAGATACATGCATAGATATGCCATACAAACATCAGAGATACATGCATAGATATGCCATATAAACATCAGAGATACATGCATAGATATGCCATACAAACATCAGAGATACATGCATAGATATGCCACACAAACATCAGAGATACATGCATAGATATGCCACACAAACATCAGAGATACATGCATAGATATGCCACACAAACATCAGAGATACATGCATAGATATGCCATACAAACATCAGAGATACATGCATAGATATGCCATACAAACATCAGAGATACATGCATAGATATGCCATACAAACATCAGAGATACATGCATAGATATGCCATACAAACATCTGAGATACATGCATAGATATGCCACACAAACATCAGAGATACATGCATAGCTATGCCACACAAACATCAGAGATACATGCATAGATATGCCATACAAACATCAGAGATACATGCATAGCTATGCCACACAAACATCAGAGATACATGCATAGATATGCCATACAAACATCAGAGATACATGCATAGATATGCCATATAAACATCAGAGATACATGCATAGATATGCCATACAAACATCAGAGATACATGCATAGATATGCCACACAAACATCAGAGATACATGCATAGATATGCCACACAAACATCAGAGATACATGCATAGATATGCCACACAAACATCAGAGATACATGCATAGCTATGCCACACAAACATCAGAGATACATGCATAGATATGCCATACAAACATCAGAGATACATGCATAGATATGCCATATAAACATCAGAGATACATGCATAGATATGCCATACAAACATCAGAGATACATGCATAGATATGCCACACAAACATCAGAGATACATGCATAGATATGCCACACAAACATCAGAGATACATGCATAGATATGCCAAAATACCAAATTTTCTCTCCAATTCTTTACTGGGTGCTTGCTTCACTCACCAATAAAATGTAACACTTAAAATTAATACAGCAATCAGAGATCTGGAAAGAAAGATTCTATTCTAGTAATTCCTGTAGCAATGATGCCTGACGACATCAGGAGGGTCTGCAGGAAGTTCAACATCTCAGTTGTTTTCAGATCAGGAAGAGCACAGCACAGAGAGAAGGATGAATTACCAGCTAGTATGCACTCATGCATTGTGTACTGCATCCATTGCAGCTGTGGGAAGTACACCAACATGTTAAAAAAAGTGTGCTAAAGAAAGATCTGCTATCGTGAACATACATGGGACAATGGACATCCTATTTTATGTGAGGAAGACAGAAGGAACTGCTAGTGAAGGAGGCATTGCAAATCAGCCTAGCACCAAAATGTGAGCAGTTCTATCGAATTGTGGAATGGACTTATACCTGGCTGCTGGGTGGGCCACTCTCAATAGCCTGAACTTGAAACCATGACCACCATAATTAAAAATAATAATAAAAATATTAGGCGAAATTCATGATTATAAACTACACATTTACATATTATCTGCAGATTAAAAAATGATAAAAATAGTATAAAAATGTTCCAGCTACTAATAAAGCTAATAGACTAAAATAGAAACAAGACAATTTTATGTTTGTTTATTCAGTCAGTTCATTAATAAGTATTCTATTAATTTTGCTATACACTATCATTAATGTGCTGTCATTAGTAAAAGAATATAGCATGGCTTCTTCTTAGCACTTGTTATTTATTATTTTGTCTCATTATTTTGTCTTATTGTTATAATTTTTTGCCACATCCAGTTAACTGTTTTGGGTCTACATGTTATAACATCAGATTAAAAAAATATTGTTCTTGTTTTGTAACCAAAATAGCCACTGAAGAGTTCTTCTTCGCTAGTAGACAAATACTGCTGCAGAAGATTGCAGCTGCTATCGGTACACCACATAGGCTAGCTAGACATGGGGATCTGTGAATGTGCTGCACCAACTCACCTGCCAGGCTCAATATAGCACACACACAAGCATGTTTGATTGCATTTGTAACATAATACTGATTTTTTTGGATGTTTTTACTGAATTAGTTGTTGGACAATTCGCAGAGTCTTCTGGCAGACAAATGGACCCATTGTATGCAAAGTAGGTAGAAACACAGAAGATGGGTCTTGAAGACAAATTTTATTTATGGGGTGCTGCTGGTTTACCACCATGAAAAGATTCAAGGCACACTAGAAGTGATGTTGGAGATAAAATCGGCCATTAGGATACTTAGAAGCTGCCAAGGTGAGCTTTAGCTGTGATTATAAACTTTTTTGTTTGTGCACTTTTGGCAGTTGCCATTTAAAAATAGCATAATATAGAGCGTACTATTGCACTTCACCATTATTGGCCCTAGATCTCATCGAAGAAAAGACCAGGGACACTTGAACCGAGTTAAGCAGCCATCATGATCCCTGAAAGGTCATTTACTGTCTCAATACGGAAGGTTAGATCTTGAAAAGAGGTCGCTCTAATCATATGCAACCATAGCTACGCCTGCCTAGGGACAGTCGAGAGGAGCAACCTGTGAGAGCTACAAGTGTGACCTCATTGCAGGGTGCAAGAGATGACTAGCCTTGGGTGTCTGGCCAAGGACCACACATGTAGATGGATAGAAGTGTAGCGAGCCCTTAATGGGGAGTTGAATGGAAAATGTGATATTGCTGTTCATGATATGTCTATGTATCTATCTATGCACTGTACATTCACCCGTAAAAAAATATGAATGGGTCACCCGTCTTAAATAAAGCGGTCAATGTCAACTGGGAATGGTTGTCATAGTGAAGAGAAAGATTGAGAAAATGGCAGCAGATTCCAAGCTAGAGCAAAGATAACCGCAGCAGTGAGAATGGGCTGCATGGTTAATAGCTGACAAGATAAGGATGGTAGAGTTTCATTCTGACCTAGCCACTCGATTCTTCATCAGCATGCTCTAGCTATGGAGGTGTAATATTGCCTTTAGACAAAAGAGATTTGCTAAACTGGAAATTATCGCCTCAGTGAATCTGGAGAATATCTGAGCAGGCTATTGTGTTCAACCTTTTGGAATCTAGTAAGGAATATGCTACATACCTCCCCATATCACCAATCCAAGCATTAAAACATCATCAATAATATACAGATCAATGTACTGTAATTCAGCTATGCCAGGGGTTAGGACAAGCACAATTTCCTCTCATTCTCCATCGCACCTTCTCTCGCCACTCAGCGCCTGTCCCACCAGTAGTTGCATAGCAGGTCATTTGTCATCAGGGGAGGTGCATGTAGAGATGCATGTAAGTTTGCATGCACAGCTACACTGGCTACAGAAGGACACGTCCACAGAACACAATGGCAAGGTGTAGTTTAGATTCACTCTCACATTACATGTGCTTCTTTGGCTGAACACGTATCACAGATGTGAGGCAGTCAGGTGAGGAGCACTCTTCTGGCTAGTTACCACTCCAGCTCCTGCAAGTTTAAGACCATATATTCCCTTTGCTATAGAGGGCACGAGAAAGTTCTGTCCAGAATGGTAGGGGGGAAATCATTTATATGACTCACACCTAATGAGCTTAGCATGAGATATGCCGCGAACAATCCCTGGACCATCTATGACCATCTATGGAAGTTCAAAGTTCCTTCCCACCTGATACAGCTAGGCTATGGCTAGGGATCAATGTAGGGCTATTGTACTGAGGATTAAGGTGGGCAGCAACTTTGTACTTTCATGCATAGAGCAGAGGTCCAATAGCATGTAATATGTGTACACTAGGCCAGACATCCAGTGTCATGTGGACAAAGAAGAGAAGTGATGCAAGTATTGATCAGTTCATACATTATTGTTATAGCTAGTCTGTCTGGATGCCACACCAGCTTGAAAGGATGATAGTTTCCTAGTAAGCATGATCTGTCAGCTGCACCCAGTATCTAGGCTTCCCATGAAGCAGGGCCTAGACAACCAGTAGCTGAGCTCCCCATGAAGCAGGGCCTAGTTACCCAGTAGCTGTGCTCCCCATTAAGCAGGGCCTAGTCACCCAGTAGCTGAAGCCCCCCATGAAGCAGGGCCTAGACACCCAATAGCTGGGGCTTCAATGAAGCAGGGCCTAGTCACCCAGTAGCTGGGCTCCCCATGAAGCAGGGCTCCTATGAAGCACGGCCTAGTCACCCAGTAGCAGGGCTCCCCATGAAGCAGGGCCTAGTCATCTAATGGCAGGGCTCCCCCATAAAGCATGGCTTAGTCACCTAGTAGCAGGGCTTCCCCATGAAGCAGGGCCTAGGCACCAAGTAGCAGGGCTCCCCCAAGAAGCAGGGCCTAGGCACCCAGTAGCTCCCCAGCTCTTCATCTTCTTCTTAAAAAATCTTCCTTGTGTGGTCCCTAAAGGCCACACAAAGTTTGAAGTTTGGTTTGGTTCGGCCTGTGGTAGTTTCACACACACACACACACACACACACACACACACACACACACACACACACAGACAGACAGCTCTATATGTGATGTGTGAGTTCTATTAACTTCATGAGCTGCCTTACTGTGTGTACTATTTGAGAGGTGTAAACTAATTGAGAAAAAGCTGTAAACTAATTGGGAAATAGTTTGAACATCACAGTGAGCAATATGTGTAATACATCACATTATCTCAACAGGTGGCAATGTATTCATGTTGGAGTGAATAGTATTTCCCCCTATTTCCACGTCAGCTATAGTGAAGGGATACACTGGCGTTTCCAGTCTTGTTGTGTGGCTTGGCCCTCCCACAGGCGAAGTTGCTTCTGCACTGACTGCTACCTGCTGTGAGCGGAGGGATCACCAGACCTTTATGCCTTATTGTGTGGCTTGGCCCTCCCACAGGTGACAGTTACTTCTGCACTGACTGCTACCTGCTGTGAGCGGAGGGATCTTCTGAGTTGCCTGTCTTCACAGAAATGCCATAACTACCCCACAGAAGCTGGCGATCATTTCATTGGCTGCTATTCCTGCTCGCAGACGCTATATTTATGATTACAAGCTTCATAGCCAGGCTGGATCTCAGTAGGAGATACAACTCTAGGTGGTTGTTGCGGTCTAATTAAGGGCATGCACCATTTCATATTAGTGAGGCCTAATTGAGGGTGCAGAACTATCAAGGGCATGGTCTATTTGGGTCTATTTGGTATTATGTTTGTCCAGACAAAAAAGTTATACTTTTACTGGAATTTTTTTCCCCATCAGAAGTCTTGATGCTTTGCTTTAATTATAGGAAATGTTTATGGTTCCGCATGCTTATATGCTGTTTGTGGTCAAGTTGTGCCTGCACAAACTGAGCAAGATTTAAGACAGGCAACAAAGCTTTGCTATACCTCTGAGTTACAGGCACACAGATGATACTGTAGCTGTGGTGTATGATGCTTTCATATACCTCTGAGTTGCAGGCACACAGATGAGACTGTAGCTGTGGTGTATGATGCTAGCAAAGCTTTACTATACCTCTGAGTTACAGGCACACAGAAGAGACTGTAGCTGTGGTGTGTATGATGCCAGCAAAGCTTTGCTATACCTCTGAGTTGCAGGCACACAGAAGAGACTGTAGCTGTGGTGTATGATGCTAGCAAAGCTTTGCTATACCTCTGAGTTACAGGCACACAGATGAGACTGTAGCTGTGGTGTATGAGCAAAGCTTTGCTATACCTCTGAGTTACAGGCACACAGATGAGACTGTAGCTGTGGTGTATGATGCTAGCAAAGCTTTGCTATACCTCTGAGTTACAGGCACACAGATGAGACTGTAGCTGTGGTGTATGAGCAAAGCTTTGCTATACCTCTGAGTTACAGGCACACAGATGAGACTGTAGCTGTGGTGTATGATGCTAGCAAAGCTTTGCTATACCTCTGAGTTACAGGCACACAGATGAGACTGTAGCTGTGGTGTATGATGCTAGCAAAGCTTTGCTATACCTCTGAGTTACTGGCACACAGATGAGACTGTAGCTATGGTGTATGAGCAAAGCTTTGCTATACCTCTGAGTTACAGGCACACAGATGAGACTGTAGCTATGGTGTATGATGCTAGCAAAGCTTTGCTATACCTCTGAGTTACAGGCACACAGATGATACTGTAGCTGTGGTGTATGATACTTTCATATACCTCTGAGTTACAGGCACACAGATGATACTGTAGCTGTGGTGTATGATGCTAGCAAAGCTTTGCTATACCTCTGAGTTACTGGCACACAGATGAGACTGTAGCTATGGTGTATGAGCAAAGCTTTGCTATACCTCTGAGTTACAGGCACACAGATGAGACTGTAGCTGTGGTGTATGATGCTAGCAAAGCTTTGCTATACCTCTGAGTTACAGGCACACAGATGAGACTGTAGCTGTGGTGTATGATGCTTTCATATACCTCTGAGTTACAGGCACACAGATGAGACTGTAGCTTTGGTGTATGATGCTAGCAAAGCTTTGCTATACCTCTGAGTTGCAGGCACACAGAAGAGACTGTAGCTATGGTGTATGATGCTAGCAAAGCTTTGCTATACCTCTGAGTTACTGGCACACAGATGAGACTGTAGCTATGGTGTATGAGCAAAGCTTTGCTATACCTCTGAGTTACAGGCACACAGATGAGACTGTAGCTGTGGTGTATGATGCTAGCAAAGCTTTGCTATACCTCTGAGTTACTGGCACACAGATGATACTGTAGCTGTGGTGTATGATCCTAGCAAAGCTTTGCTATACCTCTGAGTTACTGGCACACAGATGAGACTGTAGCTATGGTGTATGATGCTAGCAAAGCTTTGCTATACCTCTGAGTTACCGGCACACAGATGAGACTGTAGCTGTGGTGTATGATGCTTTCATATACCTCTGAGTTACAGGCACACAGATGAGACTGTAGCTATGGTGTATGATGCTAGCAAAGCTTTGCTATACCTCTGAGTTACCGGCACACAGATGAGACTGTAGCTATGGTGTATGATGCCAGCAAAGCTTTGCTATACCTCTGAGTTACTGGCACACAGATGAGACTGTAGCTATGGTGTATGATGCTAGCAAAGCTTTGACATACCTCTGAGTTACCGGCACACAGATGAGACTGTAGCTATGGTGTATGATGCTAGCAAAGCTTTGCTATACCTCTGAGTTACCGGCACACAGATGAGACTGTAGCTGTGGTGTATGATCCTAGCAAAGCTTTGCTATACCTCTGAGTTACCGGCACACAGATGAGACTGTAGCTGTGGTGTATGATGCCAGCAAAGCTTTGCTATACCTCTGAGTTACAGGCACACAGATAAGACTGTGTATGATGCTAGCAAGGCTTTGATACACTGCTGACTAAGAGTTAGAAGTTACACCATGTGGTATATGTGCATGTCCTCGTGTTCCCCCCTGCCCCCTCCTCCCTTCCCCCTTGACCTGCCACTGTGATGATACGAGTCTTCATTATAGTCATACACCTGAATCCAACCAGTAGACGAAGCTCGCTTTTATTCATTACCTCCGCCTAGAGGTTGTTTTCACCTTGGTGGGTTTGTCTGTCTTTCTGTCTGGATAACATAACTTATGGATGGATTTTCACGAAACTTTATGGAGAGTTTAGGCATAGGTCAAGGACCAACTCATTAGAGAAGCCACCTTCACCAGAAATGGCATTGACCATTTTGTTTAGGGATATCCCCGCAGATGAGTATTTCGCATTGACAACAAGAGCTCACAAATTGTACACAACATAGTGATGTTACTAATGGACCACGCTGGCTATTAAAGCTCATAGTGAGCAGTTTCTATGGCTGATCCTCTCCCCTCTAGAGACACTTTCTTTGTTGGCGAGTCAATCCTATATAAGTTTGTTCAGAATAGTTAGGAGTGGAAGAGGTGTGCAGTCTCTGATTGCTCATTCAATATAATATATTAGCTAGTCGTTATTATTATTATTAATATTATTGTTTTTTATTGTTTTTTTAAATTATTTATTATTATTAAATTACTATTATTATTATTATTAGTAGTAGTAGTAGTAGCATCAGCAGTAGTAGTACAATCCCTTAACATGCTTCTTGGTGGCTAATATATTCACTGTAATATGGCCGAGTTGGGGAAGATGTTATATGTACCGGCATTGCAGGTGAACAGGGGCTGATTGGCAATGCTGGAGCAAGGTTTGGCTATGAGCCAAGTACACAGTTGGTGGGAGGAACATCTATGCAACATCTCCCTGGCAACACAAACGGGCATTTCAAACCACACCCACCTAGCAAGCTGCCTCCTCCCAAATTCTGTAGCCGTCTGGTCCACTTAAAGCAAACTCCAGAGAACAGCAGAACAGAGAGTCTCATTGATGCTGACAGATCTCATGGCAATCACACCGGGATGGCAAATGGTTACTTGTCGGAGTTGGATGAGCAGGACTCTGCCAGCCACATGGACAGCTGCAGCAGCCATAGCATCGGCCAGCAACAGGGCAGAACAAGAGAGGGAGAACTGGCCTACAGAGATCGACAGCAACACCCCCTCCTGTCAAAGATAAACTCGTATGTGAATATTGTGTGACCTTAATTATTATTCACACCATGGAATCACACCACCATGGATGTAGTTGCACTAGTGTTGGTCTGCACTTATGCACTTTTAATTAGGACACATGTTGCCACACTGACACACATGCATACACGCATGTATGCACACACTCATGCATGCACTACACACACACACACACACACACACACAACATATATACACACACACCACACACACATCCACATGCACACACAACATACATGCACACAAACACACACACATGCACACTCATGCATGCACTACACACACACACACACACACAACAGATACACATACATGCCACACACATCCACATAACACACACATGCATGCAAGGACACACATGCATACACATGCATGCACACACACACACACACATTCATCATGCACACATCCACATGCACACACAACATATATGCACACAACACACACACATGCATGCACACACACATTCACATGTACAAATCAACATGTACACACAACATATATACACACAACACACAGATGCACACACAGCCACACACACATACACATGTACACACAACATACATACACCCAACACACACACAGCCACACACACATACACATGTACACACAACATACATACACCCAGCACACACACACACACACATGCATCCACATCCACATGTACACACAACATACATACACCCAACACACACACACATGCACGCAAGCACACACACATGCACACAAGCACACACACAGCCACACACATGCATGCACACACATGCACACAATGTAGACCTACATGGCCAACAGGCAGCGAAGAGTCACTTGCAAGACTGCAGACACAACCACGTGCAAATTAGCAAATGTGCTCAACGGCTAATTAGATGATGAATGAACTGTGCATGCCTACCTTCCCTGTGTACATGTGTCGCTACAGCAGCACTTGTGATCTAATTAATTGAGCACAAAGAGTTGCTCAATGACCTTGCCTCTCTTCCCTCCAGCCAAGCCCACTTCTTACACCCCCTCTCTATTTGCTCATCAACAATTTATACATTCCCTCCCTCTCCCCAATCAATGTCAATGACATAGGAACACAACTCTGTCTGATACTTCCATTCTCCAACACAATGGCTACACGTCTGACTCCAATTATCATGTGACCTCCATGAGGTCGAACAAGACGAGTGTACGGGACAGATCAGTGAATAGCAACTCTAGCAGCACCGGCAGTGGCTCTGGCAGGACCAAGCACTCACAGCTCAACGTTCACGGCATGACAATGTCCAAGTTCTGCTATGAGTGTGGCTCAGGCTTCCCAGTGCCTCAGGCCAAGTACTGTTGTGAATGTGGCACTAAAAGGATTTGAGCTAGTAGTACTTTATTCATTAGAAAATAATTTGCACCTTTGAAAACCACCATTAAACATATTTACTAAGTACCCAGTAAGTGAATTGGAGATAATTGATTTATTGAAAGTGAATACAAAATATACACAACAACACTCAGGCTTCCAGGCCAAGTACTGTTGTGAATGTGGCACTAAAAGGATTTGAGCTAGAAGTACTCTATTCATTAGAAAATAATAACCGCCATTAAACATATTTACTAAGTACCCAGTAAGTTACTTTTCAGGTTTGAATTGGAGATAATTGATTTATTGAAAGTGCTAATATATAAATACAAAATATACACAACAACAAACACATCATCAAAAACTGGTCACAACAGACATGATTGTACTTTACACTAATAGCGTTTGAAAGCCACAATAAATAAATAGATTTACACCTGCATTAAGTTTGACCAAGGGGCACGATGTCTTAAAGCTCATTTATCGGTGCATCTGGTAGTTGGAAATTGTTATCGGCCCCTTTAAAGCCGTTGTCTTCAATTTCGTCCTTTTGATCACCTTCATCCCTACTCACTGAACCCGACCCACTTGACTTGGTGAGGACCAAAGTGTCATAGACCTTATTGTCGTCATTGTGGATGTACTCCCAGACCAGCGTGGTCGAGTTTGCTGTCAACCTAGTAAACCCGAACGTCTAGATAGAGAGATTACAATTATCATGTCAAGTTTGCGACCTTCCTAGTACCACGGGCAAAGAGTTAGGTATTTCAGTCTTACTTCAAAATCAGCCACTACCATCCAGTCCTCGTAGTAGTCTCTGCCAGCATGTGCGCACAAACACACACACCACACGGGCACAAACATACACACCACACATATACATATACATACAAACAAACACATACACATATGCACAAACACACACACAACAACACAGAGAAAGAGGTCAAATATTGTTTGAACTGCATGCACTATATAGCCAATTAACGCTCTGTTGCTGATCTATAATGCTAAGTACAGTTCCTTTAATCTAGTGCATTAGAGTCAATTTTGGCAGAGGTATTGTGTGCAAGGAGCATAGGTACTTACGGCATGGCACCCTCTGCCAGGTCTCTGCCCCCCATCCCTATCACGACGTGCACAGGTGCACCATCCACGCACTCGCCCTGGTACACCTGACAGGTGCGCTGGTAGCAGTGTACGTGGGCCCACATGGCCAAATCCACATTGTACGTCTAATGAAAGAGATAATAGCAGATATTTAGAATTACATTACATGTTCCACACTGAGGAGGGGCGTGGGATATATCCCCACTCTCTCCAGTGTCCCACAGAGGAGGGGCATGGGATATATATCCCCCCTCTCCCCAGTGTTCCACACAGAGGAGGGGCGTGGGATATATCCCCACTCTCCCAAACATTACAGTGTCCCACACAGAGGAGGGGCATGGGATATTTCCCCCCTCACACAGAGGAGGGGCGTGGGATATACCACCACTCTCCACACAGAGGAGGGGCATGGGATATATCCCCCATCTCCCAAGAATGCTTGTACTGGAACAGTGAATATTACAAAGCTCACTGCACAAGACAGCTAAGGTATCATCAAAGGGGATATGGAAAAACTCTTTGAGTTTCACTTTGAGTAATGAAAGTGAATATCATTAAACCAAAACCAAGTTGCCTGCGATGTTTATATATTGGCTGCTGCAACCAGAATGCAACAAGGGACACTACAAAGGGTCTGAGGGTTTCTAAAAACCATAGATCTGGTTATGGTCTCCAACTTCTCGAGACTCAAGGCCTGTTCATACTGCGTACTCGATGCACATTGGTCGTGCCAACACTGAATTCTAATTAGAAATTGGGTCCCAATGGCGCCAGATTGGATGTGCCTTCAGAGGCACTTTGAATTGAGATAGAGACAGGCTGCTGACTAAAGTGTGTAGTGATGGGGGGGAATTGAACCAGACCTGCAGGAGATATGGTACACTGTCAATAGCACAAAGAATGCTAGATTTGGCATCGCCCTAAACAGCTTCTAGGGAGGAAGATGAATTGAAAAGATGTTTCTCGATGTTGGGGTGTTCAATGCTTTCACAGACTCAGATTAAATATTTCTGGAAGCATGAACTGGAGAAGGAGAGAGTCTATGAGCAAAGGATGCATGAGGTTAAATATGCCTTGGTCTAGCAAAGACTGAAATTCTGCAGAGAGATTGACTTCACTTCTTGCTGAAAAGTGGGATCAGTCTATAGCCACACCAAGAGCTGACTCGGGTGCACTCTAGCTTTCAGTTTGCTCTGTTCTGCCATACAGTGTGTGAGTGTGTACTGCCGGATCTTCCCATGGTCATGCTGTCAAGGCATCACCAGCGAACTTGGTGTGGGGCAGAGGCCATTCTTCAGTCATGTTAAGTGTTTCTTGTTCTCTCGTGAACACACCTGTTATCATGACTCGCTACAGCTGCAGGTCAGAGCTGGAGGGGACAGACTCTAGCGCTTACCTGATAGGAACTGTTTGTATGGCACAAGCTAGCTAGATCTAGACTAACTTACACTGTGGCTACTGTTGAAGCAAGCAAATGACTCCTTTTTCACTGTAGCTACTGTTATGGCTAGCGTATTCCTCCTGATTATTTCCTTGTGGGATTCCTGGAGCATTCAACGGCACTGTTTTCCCTTTAGCTCTCTGTTCTGTATCACAGGTCTCCTTCAAGTCTGTAGGGTCAGCCGCAAGAGGAGATTTAAAAAAAAAAATTTTCTTCTTCCTCCTTTGCTGAGCATGGAAACTAGTGTGGATGTGATGATGCATCTTGAATTGAATTAAGTTGTTCAGGACTGGATGTGCTTCCATTGCATTTCCATTTTGGCATGTGGTTAAGTTGAAGGTCCTGCACAGAGATGTCTGAGGAACCTCTAACTGAAATTATAGCATTCAAATATCCTTAAAATGATGGTCTGCTAGGTGCTCCAAGGAAAACCACAGATGCAGGTGTCAAAATAAAACGATGAATGTATAAGTAAGTGGTTGATCAATTCTGAATAGCCTACAGGGCAACTGCAAGGTGATTACAGGGGCCAACTGTAAGGTGATTACAGGGGCAACTGTAAGGTGATTACAGGGGCAAAATATCCTTAAAATGATGGTCTGCTAGGTGCTCCAAGGAAAACCACAGATGCAGGTGTCAAAATAAAACTATGAATGTATAAGTAAGTGGTTGATCAATTCTGAATAGCCTACAGGGCAACTGTAAGGTGATTACAGGGGCCAACTGTAAGGTGATTACAGGGGCAACTGTAAGGTGATTACAGGGGCCAACTGCAAGGTGATTACAGGGGCCAACTGGAAATTGATTACAGGGGCCAACTGTAAGGTGATTACAGGGGCAACTGTAAGGTGATCACAGGAGCCAACTGTAAGGTGATCACAGGAGCCAACTGTAAGGTGATTACAGGGGCCAACTGTAAGGTGATTACAGGGGCCAACTGTAAGGTGATTACAGTGAGCCAACTGTAAGGTGATTACAAGAGCCAACTGTAAGGTGATTACAGGGGCCAACTGTAAGGTGATTACAAGGGCCAACTGTAAGGTGATTACAGGAGCCAACTGTAAGGTGATTACAGGAGCCAACTGTAAGGTGATTACAAGAGCCAACTGTAAGGTGATTACAAGAGCCAACTGTAAGGTGATTACAAGAGCCAACTGTAAGGTGATTACAGGGGCCAACTGTAAGGTGATTACAGAGGTGATTACAGGAGCCAACTGTAAGGTGATTACAGGAGCCAACTGTAAGGTGATTACAAGAGCCAACTGTAAGTTGATTACAGGGGCCAACTGTAAGGTGATTACAGGGGCCAACTGTAAGGTGATTACAGGGGCGGTAATTAACTGCAATGTTCTGTGATAGTCAAGTGGCAACATGCATATTGATAAACGTACATATAATAAATCTTCGATAGCATCCTGCAGATCTTCCCCAACACTGGTGTGTTCATCTTCTCTGCTGCCTATGTACATGGGTCTACACAGCAGGTGCAATATATACTACTATTATATAGGTATATATAATACAATATTACTATTATATAGGTATATATAATACAATACTACTATTATTTATATTATATAGGAATATATATGAAATAGAATTTGTCTGGAAGTGAAGGTAAGATCATTTGTTTTACCTGTGTCCTGTGAAGACCAGCCATGGCGTGGTAGAGCGGTCTACGTTAGCAAGATGATTGGCTATCCAGTAATACTGTTCTGTCCCACGAGCAAAGTCATTTTCTGTACTCATCACAACAAAGTGAACCTGGCCATAGTCAAACCCAAACCTGGGGTGAGAGGGGGAGGAGAGGGGGGGGATGGGGGGAGGGGGAGGAGAGGGGGGGAGGGGGAGGAGAGAGGGGAGCAGAGGGAGGACGGAGAGGGAGGAAGGAGAGAAAGAGGGAGAAGGAAGTAGGAGGGGAGAAGAGAGAACAAGAAAGACATGAGGATGAATATTATAAGCTTGAGGACTGCTTATTATACTAGTGACCACACACACACACCACACACACACACACTGCCATACCATGGCTTGTCATAGCCATAACGGGGCATGGGGAAGCGAAGATAATGAGGAACGCCGCACTCTCCTCCTGAATCCGAGTTGTTGAAGATACCGGGGCTGTACATAGAGGCAGAGGTTGGAATGTGCAAGTATGTACATGTAAGTATGTGCATTGCACACTGACAATTGAACTAGAGGGTAGAATCGCTTACTAGGTGTAAAACCAATTCCTCTCGTGGTTGCCTACACACACCATGTATGGGACATAGGTGGAAATTGGCTGAATCTGGTCAAAAAATATGTCCCACTGAGGCACAAAGTGGAAGAAAGAGACACTTTTAGAAAGGTCATCCACACAAACTCAAGATGCTGCTACTCACCACAGCTGAGAAGCCTCTGGCATAAGACATGTCTCCTATGTGGAAGACAAAGCTAATGTCATCCACCATTTGGGAGATGAGAGTGGTCGTGTTGAGGGAGTCGGGCTGGATGTCCTCCTTGACGAAGAAGCTCCCATCTACCTCTCCACATCCCATGTCTGGTGGACACACACACACACACATGCACCACACACACACACATACAGACACACATCATGACAAAACACTTTTACTCAGTTCCTTCAGCACTAATGATTTTTCTTTAATTAAAGTGTAATTGCCTCCCATTAGGTGCGTTGTTTAAACTAAAGCAAGAGCTGAATGTGTGTTGAGAGTGAGTGTACACACCTCCAAAAGAAATGACGGTTGTCGTGACATCTGCACCAGCCTTGGGAGAAGACTTGAAGTGGTATTCCTGACTCCAGCCATAGTAGTCACCAAAGATGTAGTAGTACTTCTTGTTATAAGAGAGGCTAAGGATGAAGGAATATGTTCACATCATCACTTCATGCACACAGACGGCAGTCAATATGCACATGCATACACTACACACCTTCCCCACACCCCACCCCCACACAAAGTATACACACACACAGATTCAATACTCACACACAAACACACACACCCTCACATACACACAAAAGCTTCCACATTTGCATATGCACACACACACACACACATTAAAAAACACTCTCACAAACACACACACACAAGCACACTTACTTGCATATAGATACTGTCACATACTACAAGCACACACACACACTCACATACATACATGCAGCATCACAATCCTGCAGACATGTGATGTGCACATAGCCCTTGGAGTTGCTCACCTCTCCAGCAGGGCAGTGTGTAGCAGTCCAGGGTCTCTCCAGCCCCAGTCTGTAGCTGGACTGCCGCACATGTCACTAGCATTGTATGTGGTGGTACTTGCCTTGGCAACGTAGTCGTAACTGCCACTAGATGTCCCGTAATATACCACTGGCTTCTTCTTGTTCTTGGTCACCCACTGGAAACTGCAAGAGGAGAGAACAGCAGGAGGAAAGAGGGGGAGGGCGGGACGGGGGTAGGAGGAGGAGAAGGGAAAAGAGAAGGGGGAAGAGGGGAAAAGAGAAGGGGATGGGGCGGGTGGAGAGCGGGAGGAGAGGGGGAGGGGCAAGAGGGGAGAGGCATAGCGGTTACCATGGTACTATTCTGGTGGCTGCCTGATATATATGCCTAGGTGCTAAAATATTGGTGACCTAGATACCACAAGTCTGGCACCTCAGCCACGAGTTTGGCACTCCAGCCATAAGTCTGGCACTCCAACCACAAGTCTGGCACTCCAGCCACAAGTCTGCACTCCAGACCTAGCACTTCAAATGTCAGTCAATAACTAAAGCCTTGAGACTGGGAGATGCGCTCTGTCAAGGATAGTGCTGCTCACAATTCAGCCACTATGGTTGCTAAAACTACTAGCCACAGCTCTCATATGTGACAACCTTGTGTCTTGACAACAAGGAGTTTTAGCTTATGTAAGCTCTCTCATCTCAACTATGCACCACATCAACTTACACCATCTCTGAGGGGTCGTCAGTGAGAGCCAAGTGCCCCTGAAGAGGCTCGTTGTAGTTTTTGAAGCTCACATTGTCACTGATGGCGACCAAAGTCGGGTCGTCAAAACCTACACACACACACACACACACACACACATACACACACACAGCAACACCTCAGAATAAAAATCATATAATCAATGCCCTAAGTACACCCTGTGCTCTACCAAGCTGTGTAGCTTAAAGATGACAACACCAAAACAGTCCTCAGGTATTTAAACTAAAACAGACCAACAGACCAAACAGTGGGTCCTCTAGTACACATATATTGCACCAACTCACCTCCTTGGAAGAACCCGAAGACGACAGGTGCCCTCATGTTAATGAGCTTGAACTGAAGGTAACCACGTCCCATGGTCAAATGGGATGACGAATAGTTCGCATACTACAATGAGAAAAGTATCTTTATTACAAACAAAAAATGTCTCCAGATCAGCCCCACCCTCCTTTTTATTGTTATGGTTTGCTAGCTCACATTAAATGTTTTGCTACAAACTGGATCAAACTGGATAGAATCATAACAGACAACTTTGTCTGAATAAGCACATCAACCTGGAGGGGCTTGCACAATTTGAAACTAACTTACTCCAGCTATATCTGTATATATAGCATCCAGCAAATACTCTCCTACATTTTACTTTTCTCTCAAATGAGCATATTTGTTTATAAGGGTTCTCTTTAAAAATCACTTTTTATACCAACATTTCAACCGAAATACCTCAGTCTTCATCAGGGCAAATAAAAAAACGATAACAACATTGCCTTGATGAAGACCGAAGTATTTTGGTTGAAGCATTGGCACAACCAAAAAAAAAAGCTGATTAAATATTATTAAAGAGAATCTAAGTATTTTATGTCAGCTGAAAGTAATCGTACAATATTCATTATATTTATAACTGTGTACCAAAATATGGATGGGCGCGTGCTTTGAAGGGTTGATGCGGTAACCATCGTTGGTGGGTGGGGAATACACACCAACCCAATCGTCGTCTGAAGGATCATCAACATACTTCCAAGTGACCTTGACCCATCCTCCAGTGCTACTCAATGTGCTTGGATACACCTTGACCACTATAGAGCTATCTGCAATGGGGAAAAATGAATAGGATCAAGCTGGTAAAATACCTACTTTCACACAAGTTCTTTCACTGGTAAAAATCACATCTGGTAGAGTGGGCCTGGTTAGTAACTACTTGGACAATCTGGGGCTACAGAAACAGTCAAGTATCAAGATTACTGTCATCCAAGTTCAGTCCACTGGTTCATAGTCCCATGTGTGTGCCCTCCAATAACACAACAAAATTTCATCAGATATCTGGAATCACTTCTTTTCTAAGCTAATGAAGTGTGGTCATTTTTTTTTGTCACCGACTTGCACACCACATTCATCTCGGATGCAGTCCGTTAAAAGTAAATTTGACCATATTCTCTCTTTCTGTGCGTCAGATGTGCACTTGAGATGCCAACTTTACAGCCAGACTTCATAATTATACTAGCTGCCAAATTTGGCTCAACCTCAAGTACGTTTTAGTCAGTGGTCAACGGACGCACCTAGGACGATGGCCATATTTTCTCTGTTGACACTCTCCACCAGAGAGTTTGGGTGAGCAGCAAACGCAGTATGGCGGACGCCATTGAAGAGGAACAGGAGGAGAAGATTACACAGCAAAGTCATCTCTCATAACAGAGTTAACTAGTTAGGACTTCTCTTAGAGCTAGTCAACTAGCTGGATTTTAATAGCGATGATCAACTTTCAAGGTCTACGCTATGTCGTTGTGCAGTGTTAGTTTATCACTTGATTGGCAACTAAATAGACCAGTGGGTGGAGGAGCTGGCGACTCTAGGGCTGGTCAATGAGCTGAATGGCACAAATATGCAGGCGTGAATGCAAGTACAACACGCAACGCAGCTACAAAAACTTGTAGCTATATACAAGTGTACATCGCTCTGAAAAGAAAACCAATCCGAGATGCATGTTCAAAAACCGAATTTTTCAGCATTGCTGGTGAAAACACAGAGTAATGCAGCCCACACCACGCGCAACAATGGGAAGCAAAGCACCAAATGTTAGCACAATGATGGGAACTACACCAAGAAAGTGGGTCTACATCAGGGTGGGTAGGGAGTGATACAGCAACAAGAACACAGCTGGAAAAGGCTGTGAGAATTTTATATTGCTTACTTTTGCACTGATCCACTTACATCATCCTAATAAGTCATGTCCAGCAATAGAGGTCCTGCTTAATTATCCGATACTGCACTTATGATGGCACAATACTGGGTTAAAAAAAAAAATCCACTTGAATGTGAAGAATAAGACACTTGGAATATTGCACTTGCAATCTGTACAGTACATCGAGTCCCAATAGCAGATACCAACTATATATTCATAAAGTCATGGATCTGTGTCCGTGTCTAAGTCTAATATGTCTCTGGTGCTGTTCTCTGATCCTTCACCTTCATCATTATCGACACCTCTCTCCTGTGCATCACCAGATTCATTCCCAGTTGCATACTCGAGTCCTGCTTCATTCCCAGTCCTCATTCCATTCGAGGAGGAGTCGGAGTCAGTGTGTCGGACGGTGTGGTGCAGCATGGTGGCCAGTAGTGAGGACCTGTGCGACATCTGCCACTGGTTGAGTCGAATCTGTTCCCCTACTTCCTCCAACTTCAGAAACTGTAGAATCACCAGACACAAGGCAATGAATGACTAGCACAGTCAGCCTCCTGCTCACCCATTCCCTTCCTGTCTCCTGCCCCCCTCTCCCCATCCCCCCTGCTAGTTGACGTACTCTCCGCCATTCCTGATGAAGGCTAGAGCACCTATCAAAGAACAAATGTAAGTTGATTATTAATAGTCATCATAGCTATATTATGTCCACTGAGACCATTCTCTTTATCACACTAATGGTAATGTATACCATCCCCCTGGCCCTACCCTAGCCCTAGATTTAGATTGCATAGCATTAGCTATTTATCTGACCAAAGGTTATACAAATATCAATATTATATTTAGTCAGAATGGCTTTGAAGTTGAAGGGACTTTATAACAGTCAAATAGACTCGTTCAGCTTCACCACATGCTTGCAGCAGCAACAAGAGAGAGATGAGAACCATGAGTTGTGAAGAACAAAATGTCTAGTCAGTGAACATGCAAGGAGAGCAGCAAACCACCACAACAGAACTGCAACAAGGGAGAGATGAGAACCACGAGCTGTGAAGAACAATGTCTAGTCAGTGAACATGCAAGGAGAGCAGCAAACCACCACAACAGAACTGCAACAAGGGAGAGATGAGAACCACGAGCTGTGAAGAACAAAATGTCTCTAGATAGTCAACATGCAAGGAGAGCAGCATGAAATCCCTGAGTCAAGACTTCAGACGTGGATACTTCAAAACCACAACTTACCCCTCCAACCCTCTCTCCCCATCCAACCCTCTCCCTTACCCCTCCAACCCTCTCCCTTACCCCTCCAACCCTCTCCCTCCAACCCTCTCCCTTACCCCTCCAACCCTCTCCCTTACCCTCCATCAGCTGTTACTTACCATGTTGAGTTTCTGCTGGTCTATCTCTGCTTTCCTGAGCTTCACCCAACAATAGTGCTTGATGCAGCTCTTCCTGGGCTGTTCACAGAACTCCGCACACACCTTATTAGTTGCTGGGAACAGAGGATCCAGAGGACACCCGCAGACTTCCTTAGGTCCAATCTACACACAGAGAAAACCACATGCAAATTAGAAGTAATCACTAGCCCTAGCCCTACATGTTTGGTAGCTATGACATTAATGTAACATGAGTAACATGAGACATGCCTAGAGAAAACTGACTTGAACACCTCCCAATGAGGTTGTACATACCTGCATAATCGATGTCATTCTGTAGTTCACTGCCTTCCTCACCCCCCAAGATACATAATTATTGTCAACCTCATGCATACAGCACTTCAACCTGTCCTCCCAGTGTGGTGGTGTTCAAGTGCATGTTCTTAATTAACTACTGCCCAGTTCTTAATTAACTACAGCCCCCTCCCAGCATGTTCTTCACTGCCTACCAGTAGCTGCCTGCCTTCTCCCTGTGTGGTGGTGTTCAAGTGCATGTTCTTAATTAACTACTGCCCAGTTCTTAATTAACTACAGCCCCCTCCCAGCATGTTCTTCACTGCCTACCAGTAGCTGCCTGCCTTCTCCCAGTGTGGTGGTGGTCAAGTGTTCCTAAATAACTACTGCCCCAGCTCCCAGGTGTTCTTCAGTGGAATTCCTAATTAGCTCCCTGCCTCAGCATGGCTGCCATGTCCCAGTTCCAGTATATGTTCTTAATCAACTATATACCTGCCTCATCCCATGTGACCCTGTTCACTGCAAGCTCCTCCGACTTGGCATTAACTAGCTGTCTCAGAGGTCCCATTCACTGCAAGTTGTTAATTAATTACTTGCCTCAGCAGGCTTCTAATTAACTAGCTGTCAGCTGTACCCTTCACTCCAAGTTCCTAGCTTACTTCAGTGTGCTTCTAATTAACAAGCTGTCCCATTAACTCGAGTTCCTTGCTTACTTCAGTGTGCTTCTAATTAACCAGCTGTCCCATTAACTCGAGTTCCTTGCTTACTTCAGTGTGCTTCTAATTAACTAGCTGTCCCATTAACTCGAGTTCCTTGCTTACTTCAGTGTGCTCTCTAATTAACCAGCTGTCCCATTAACTCGAGTTCCTTGCTTACTTCAGTGTGCTTCTAATTAACCAGCTGTCCCATTAACTTGAGTTCCTAGCTTACTTCAGTGCGCTTCTAATTAACCAGCTGTCCCATTAACTCGAGTTCCTTGCTTACTTCAGTGTGCTTCTAATTAACCAGCTGTCCCATTAACTCGAGTTCCTTGCTTACTTCAGTGTGCTTCTAATTAACCAGCTGTCCCATTAACTCGAGTTCCTTGCTTACTTCAGTGTGCTCTCTAATTAACCAGCTGTCCCATTAACTCGAGTTCCTTGCTTACTTCAGTGTGCTTCTAATTAACCAGCTGTCCCATTAACTCGAGTTCCTAGCTTACTTCAGTGTGCTTCTAATTAACCAGCTGTCCCATTAACTTGAGTTCCTTGCTTACTTCAGTGTGCTTCTAATTAACCAGCTGTCCCATTAACTCGAGTTCCTAGCTTACTTCAGTGTGCATCTAATTAACCAGCTGTCCCATTAACTCAAGTTCCTTGCTTACTTCAGTCTGCTTCTAATTAACCAGCTGTCCCATTAACTCGAGTTCCTTGCTTACTTCAGTGTGCTCTCTAATTAACCAGCTGTCCCATTAACTCGAGTTCCTTGCTTACTTCAGTGTGCTTCTAATTAACCAGCTGTCCCATTAACTCGAGTTCCTTGCTTACTTCAGTGTGCTTCTAATTAACCAGCTGTCCCATTAACTCGAGTTCCTTGCTTACTTCAGTGTGCTTCTAATTAACCAGCTGTCCCATTAACTCGAGTTCCTAGCTTACTTCAGTGTGCTTCTAATTAACAGCTGTCCCATTAACTCGCTTACTTCAGTGTGCTTCTAATTAACCAGCTGTCCCATTAACTCGAGTTCCTTGCTTACTTCAGTGTGCTTCTAATTAACCAGCTGTCCCATTAACTCGAGTTCCTTGCTTACTTCAGTGTGCTCTCTAATTAACCAGCTGTCCCATTAACTCGAGTTCTTAGCTTACTTCAGTGTGCTTCTAATTAACCAGCTGTCCCATTAACTCGAGTTCCTTGCTTACTTCAGTGTGCTTCTAATTAACCAGCTGTCCCATCAACTCGAGTTCCTTGCTTACTTCAGTGTGCTTCTAATTAACAGCTGTCCCATTAACTCGAGTTCCTTGCTTACTTCAGTGTGCTTCTAATTAACCAGCTGTCCCATTAACTCGAGTTCCTTGCTTACTTCAGTGTGCTTCTAATTAACCAGCTGTCCCATTAACTCGAGTTCCTTGCTTACTTCAGTGTGCTTCTAATTAACTAGCTGTCCCATTAACTCGAGTTCCTTGCTTACTTCAGCGTGCTTCTAATTAACCAGCTGTCCCATTAACTCGAGTTCCTTGCTTACTTCAGTGTGCTTCTAATTAACCAGCTGTCCCATTAACTCGAGTTCCTTGCTTACTTCAGCGTGCTTCTAATTAACAGCTGTCCCATTAACTCGAGTTCCTTGCTTACTTCAGTGTGCTTCTAATTAACCAGCTGTCCCATTAACTCGAGTTCCTTGCTTACTTCAGCGTGCTTCTAATTAACCAGCTGTCCCATTAACTCGAGTTCCTTGCTTACTTCAGTGCGCTTCTAATTAACCAGCTGTCCCATTAACTCGAGTTCCTTGCTTACTTCAGTGTGCTTCTAATTAACCAGCTGTCCCATTAACTCGAGTTCCTTGCTTACTTCAGTGTGCTTCTAATTAACCAGCTGTCCCATTAACTCGAGTTCCTTGCTTACTTCAGTGTGCTTCTAATTAACCAGCTGTCCCATTAACTCGCTTACTTCAGTGTGCTTCTAATTAACCAGCTGTCCCATTAACTCGAGTTCCTAGCTTACTTCAGTATGCTTCTAATTAACCAGCTGTCCCATTAACTCGAGTTCCTTGCTTACTTCAGTGTGCTTCTAATTAACCAGCTGTCCCATTAACTTGAGTTCCTTGCTTACTTCAGTGTGCTTCTAATTAACAAGCTGTCCCATTAACTCGAGTTCCTTGCTTACTTCAGTGTGCTTCTAATTAACCAGCTGTCCCATTAACTCGAGTTCCTTGCTTACTTCAGTGTGCTTCTAATTAACCAGCTGTCCCATTAACTCGAGTTCCTTGCTTACTTCAGTGTGCTTCTAATTAACAGCTGTCCCATTAACTCGAGTTCCTTGCTTACTTCAGTGTGCTCTCTAATTAACTAGCTGTCCCAGCTATACCATCAACTTGAGTTCCTTGCTTACTTCAGTGTGCTCTCTAATTAACTAGCTGTCCCAGAGGTTCCATTCACTAAAGTTCTTTGCTTGCCTCAGCATGTTTCTAATTAATATCTTAAAGGCACTGTAAGTTATTATCAAGGCTAGTTTCCATGGCACCTCTAGACCATACACACCATGGTGATAGATGACTGTGCATATTTGCCAATAGCATTCCATCATGTTGTGCTGCTACCCACAAGCAGGGAGAGTTCCTCACAGAGTTGGCACCTGCCCACAAGCAGGGGGAGCTCCTCATGGCTCCAATGAGTTAGCACCTGCCCACAAGCAGGGGAAGCTCCTCATGGCTCCAATGAGTTGGCACCTGCCCACAAGCAGGGGGAGCTTGTCACAGCTCCTACGAGCTTCTACTCTTCCACAAAACCAGCTAAACAGCTGATGGTGCAGTTCATCATGGTTGACTCAAGCAATCTGATTGTCCCGACATTTTCTAATTGACCACACCTTTAAGTTTCTTTGTGTTGTCCGGTTCACAATGTGATGGAGCGTAGAGGAACAGGAACGCAAGGTTATTCCGCTAGGCCACCATCATATGTCCAGTTCACACAATATGATGGAGTGTAGAGGAAGCACACAGGAACGCAAGGTTATTCCGCTAGGCCACCATCATATGTCCAGTTCACACTATACGATGGAACGTAGAGGAAGCACACAGGAACGCAAAGTTATTCCGCTAGGCCACCATCATATGTCCAGTTCACACAATATTGTTGTTTATTATCGAGAAAGTCGTTCACCATAAACTCGTCTTGCCTAAAACAAGGACACAGTCATGAGGTCTTTGAAGGCCATGGCCAGTGCATATGTATAGTAGAGTGCAAATAAGAGACAGGCTGCAAACAATACTAGAGGAGAAATGACTGGCTGCACAGTCAGTAGAGAAGAGAGAACTGGCTGCACAGTCAGTAGAGGAGAGAGAACTGGCTGCACAGTCAGTAGAAAAGAGATAACTGGCTGCACAGTCAGTAGAGAAGAAAGAACTGGCTGCACAGTCAGTAGAGAAGAGAGAACTGGCTGCACAGGCAGAAGAGGAGAGAGAACTGGCTGCACAGTCAGTAGAGAAGAGAGAACTGGCTGCACAGTCAGAGAAAAGAGATAACTGGCTGCACAGTCAGTAGAGAAGAAAGAACTGGCTGCACAGTCAGTAGAGAAGAGAGAACTGGCTGCACAGGCAGAAGAGGAGAGAGAACTGGCTGCACAGGCAGAAGAGAAGAGAGAACTGGCTGCACAGTCAGTAGAAAAGAGATAACTGGCTGCACAGTCAGTAGAGAAGAAAGAACTGGCTGCACAGTCAGTAGAGAAGAGAGAACTGGCTGCACAGGCAGAAGAGGAGAGAGAACTGGCTGCACAGGCAGAAGAGGAGAGAGAACTGGCTGTACAGTCAGTAGAGAAGAGAGAACTGGCTGCACAGTCAGAGAAAAGAGATAACTGGCTGCACAGTCAGTAGAGAAGAAAGAACTGGCTGCACAGTCAGTAGAGAAGAGAGAACTGGCTGCACAGGCAGAAGAGGAGAGAGAATTGGCTGCACAGTCAGTAGAGAAGAAAGAACTGGCTGCACAGTCAGTAGAGAAGAGAGAACTGGCTGCACAGGCAGAAGAGGAGAGAGAACTGGCTGCACAGGCAGAAGAGGAGAGTGAACTGGGTGCACAGTCAGTAGAGGAGAGTGAACTGGGTGCATAGTCAGTAGAGGAGAGAGAACTGGGTGCACAGTCAGTAGAGGAGAGAGAACTGGGTGCACAGTCAGTAGAGGAGAGAGAACTGGGTGCACAGTCAGTAGAGGAGAGTGAACTGGGTGCATAGTCAGTAGAGGAGAGAGAACTGGGTGCATAGTCAGTAGAGGAGAGAGAACTGGCTGCACAGGCAGAAGAGGAGAGAACTGGCTGCACAGTCAGTAGAAAAGAGATAACTGGCTGCACAGTCAGTAGAGAAGAAAGAACTGGCTGCACAGTCAGTAGAGAAGAGAGAACTGGCTGCACAGGCAGAAGAGGAGAGTGCATAGGCAGAAGAGGAGAGAGAACTGGGTGCACAGTCAGTAGAGGAGAGTGAACTGGGTGCATAGTCAGTAGAGGAGAGAGAACTGGGTGCATAGTCAGTAGAGGAGAGAGAACTGGGTGCACAGTCAGTAGAGGAGAGAGAACTGGGTGCACAGTCAGTAGAGGAGAGTGAACTGGGTGCATAGTCAGTAGAGGAGAGAGAACTGGGTGCATAGTCAGTAGAGGAGAGAGAACTGGCTGCACAGGCAGAAGAGGAGAGAACTGGCTGCACAGTCAGTAGAAAAGAGATAACTGGCTGCACAGTCAGTAGAGAAGAAAGAACTCGCTGCACAGTCAGTAGAGAAGAGAGAACTGGCTGCACAGGAGAGTGCATAGGCAGAAGAGGAGAGAGAACTGGGTGCACAGTCAGTAGAGGAGAGTGAACTGGGTGCATAGTCAGTAGAGGAGAGAGAACTGGGTGCACAGTCAGTAGAGGAGAGAGAACTGGGTGCACAGTCAGTAGAGGAGAGTGAACTGGGTGCATAGTCAGTAGAGGAGAGAGAACTGGGTGCATAGTCAGTAGAGGAGAGAGAACTGGCTGCACAAGCAGAAGAGGAGAGAACTGGCTGCACAGTCAGTAGAAAAGAGATAACTGGCTGCACAGTCAGTAGAGAAGAAAGAACTCGCTGCACAGTCAGTAGAGAAGAGAGAACTGGCTGCACAGGCAGAAGAGGAGAGTGCATAGGCAGAAGAGGAGAGAGAACTGGGTGCACAGTCAGTAGAGAAGAGAGAACTGGCTGCACAGGCAGAAGAGGAGAGAGAACTGGCTGCACAGGCAGAAGAGGAGAGAGAACTGGCTGCACAGGCAGTAGAGAAGAGAGAACTGGCTGCACAATCAATAGAGGAGAGAGAACAGACTCCACAGTCAGTAGAGGAGAGAGAACTGATTGCATAGTCAGAAGGGGAGAGGGAACTGGCTGCAGAGTCGCTCTAGGTCGCCAGCTTGCATGGTTTTCCCTTCAGCATCTTCTGACAGTTCCATCAGTAAACACAGCCTCATGACCTATCTTCAGGGAAAGCTGCTTGAAGTGCTCCTAAGAAAAGTTCCCATTTCAAAACTGCCAGCCCACTTTGCTGCAGGGCACCTGATTGTGCAACCTTGGCACAAGTTGGGCATCTGCATGAAACATGAATAAACTTCTCTTAAACAAAATAAAAGGCACGAAACAAAGGGCTCGGCAAGGTGGTTCAGATCTCCATACAACTCCTTGCATTCTAAACCTCATGGCAAATGGTGTGTGCTTGTGGGAGAGCTTGTATCTGGAACATAACACAGCTGAACAAAACTTCAGTGCAGCAAACCAGCACGTGGTTCCTGAGGACTACCCAGCAGCTCAGCTAATAAGGGAGCCCCACATCTCCTCAGCTGACCTCTTGCTGCTGCATGGTAGATGTGTTCTCTCATGTACACAGACAGCTGGCCTCATGACTGCTGCATGATGCTTTTGTTGTGTTTCATGATTAGGACTGGTCTTCTAGGATGGTGTGTCTTCTCCTTGTTCTCTGCTATTGCAGTTACCCAGTCTCCTTTCCTAACCACAACAATGGACTGCACAGCTGGTTCTCTCCTCTATTGATGATCTCAGAGAATATGTAACAGTTCTCTCTCCTCTACTGACTGTGCAACAGTTCTCTCTCTTCTATAGAATGTGAAGCCAGTTCCCGCTCCTCTAATGACTGCGGAGCAGTTCTCTCTCATCTACTGACTTACAAGTTCTCGTCTCTACTGACTGTGCAACAGTTCTCTCTCCTTTATTGACTGTGCAGCCAATTCTCTCACCTCTACTGTTCTCTCTCGGATATCATGTCACAGCTAGTCCTTGTCAACATGACAACCATTTATTTTTACAATCAGCCATGAGCCTTTTTAAGACACAGTGACAAGACATTCAGTGCATGGATTCATAGCTGAAGACATATAGTATAGCCTGCAATACTTAATTTTCTCTCCAGCCTAACTGAGACCTCCCTTCATCTCTAATTAATGGATTAAGTATAAGAGGAGAGCACAGAGAAGATCGGTGCTGCCATGGCAGAATAATATGAAAGAGGAAGGAAATTTGGAAAGTGGTCCTTTCAAATGCAACTAACTTGATACTGATGGTAGATCACGTATTAATTTCAACAAACATGATCCGTTCCCTTTCTTGCAGAGAAGATTATGCCCCACTTGCCTTCTAACACTTGTAGCAGCAAACCCTGGTCCATCCCTTAGCTAACCTTCTTGGGTCCATGCCTTAGCTAACCTTCTTGGGTCCATCCCTTAGCTAACCTTCTTGGGTCCATCCCTTAGCTAACCTTCTTGGGTTCATCCCTTAGCTATCCTTCTTGGGTCCATCCCTTAGCTAACCTTCTTGAGTCCATTCCATAGCTAACCTTCTTGGGTCCATCCCTTAGCTAACCTTCTTGGGTTCATCCCTTAGCTAACCTTCTTGGGTCCATCCCTTAGCTATCCTTCTTGGGTCCATCCCTTAGCTAACCTTCTTGGGTTCATCCCTTAGCTATCCTTCTTGGGTCCAGCCCTTAGCTATCCTTCTTGGGTCCATCCCTTAGCCATCCTTCTTGGGTCCATCCCTTAGCTATCCTTCTTGGGTTCATCCCTTAGCTATCCTTCTTGGGTCCATCCCTTAGCTAACCTTCTTGGGTCCATCACTTAGCTAACCTTCTTGGGTCCATCCCTTAGCTATCCTTCTTGGGTCCATCCCTTAGCTATCCTTCTTGGGTCCATCCCTTAGCTATCCTTCTTGGGTCCATCCCTTAGCTAACCTTCTTGGGTTCATCCCTTAGCTATCCTTCTTGGGTCCATCCTTAGCTAACCTTCTTGGGTTCATCCCTTAGCTATCCTTCTTGGGTCCATCCCTTAGCTAACCTTCTTGGGTTCATCCCTTAGCTATCCTTCTTGGGTCCATCCCTTAGCTAACCTTCTTGGGTCCATCCCATAGCTAACCTTCTTGGGTCCTTCTTGGGTCCATCCCTTAGCTATCCTTCTTGGGTCCATCCCTTAGCTAACCTTCTTGGGTCCATCCCTTAGCTAACCTTCTTAGGTCCATCCCTTAGCTAACCTTCTTGGGTCCATCCCTTAGCTAACCTTCTTGGGTCCATCCCTTAGCTATCCTTCTTGGATCCATCCCTTAGCTATCCTTCTTGGGTTCATCCCTTAGCTATCCTTCTTGGGTCCATCCCTTAGCTATCCTTCTTGGGTCCATTCCATAGCTAACCTTCTTGGGTTCATCCCTTAGCTATCCTTCTTGGGTTCATCCCTCAGCTAACCTTCTTAGGTCCACCTTTAACTAACCTTCCTTTAGCTAACCTTGGGTCCATCTCTTAGCTAACCTTGATCTCACCCCTCAGCTAACCTTTCTTCATCCTTTAGCTAACCTTGGGTTCTTTGGTGTGCTCTGGACAGAGCACTCTGAGTCTCTTGCAATAGGTGTTCTGAGAAGGGTCATATTTGTCACAGAATATGTTTGTCCTGCATAGAGGGTGCCAAAAAAGCGGGTGGAAAATATGACCTGATCAAGTGGACTAGCAGAGCCTAACAGAACATACCCTTCATTCTTGACAATGGATCCAAACGACACCATTCCCTCCAACTGCAAGGAATTAGAATCAACATGCAACACAGATACGATCACAAGCTACTGTATGAGCAATACTGGGGGCAATCCCGGAATCAACTAGGGACGTCCAAAGCTCAAAATTCGTGCCAACTAATACTTGCTAGGACTAGAGCCATGTGGACCTGCAGGGCTAGGATTAGGTGGGCAACATAATTATTGGTGGACATCTGTACAGTTGATCCCGCGATTGCTCAGGCAACTCTGCTACGACCGTGGTGTTTTTTCCCCACAAGTGATAACTCTTGCATGAAAAGGACGTCTATCTCTACCTCACACGCTTGTCCCCTCAATCTTTCTCTTCAGCTCTCTCACTCACTCACTTTGTTAAAGCACCTTTCCATGTGCACCATGGCCTTCTTCAGAGTAACTGGCTGACTGCATGTGGCACAATGGATGGTCAGATCTTCACTCTCCACCTCAAACACCTGAGCATGTGACGGTCACATGACCATCATCAGTGCAGTATGATATTACTACTTGGTGTATTGGTGCACTTACGTCTTCTTCCTTGGCAGGTGTGAAGGTGACCATCTTGATCAAGTGGTCATCAATGGCATCCATCTGGTTGTCAAGCTCATCCAGAAATCCCTCAATGGACTACAGTGAAAATAGACATATACATGCACACACAAACATACATGAGTCAGCTTTGAGACCAAACAATACTATTCTACCTCTGCCCCCCTCCCCTCCCCTCCCCCCTCCCTCCCTTTCATGCCTCCTCCTTCCTCCTCATATCCTCCCATCCTTTTGCTCTTTTGCTCCTTCCCATATCTCCTCTCCCCCTTCGTCATACTGTACCTCATTTCACCGACCTCACTCTCCCTTCCCCCCCCCCCCCTCCACGAAACCCCCACCCACCCCCACGAAACTTCTCCAGCACCTCTTCACCTTCTGCTCCTTCTCCAACTCCTTCAGTTTCTCTTCATTATAAATGGAACCAACGGACTTCTCCTTGCCCATCAACTCTTTTTGGGGTGGCAAGAATGTTCTGATGCGTCTAGAAAAAGTGACGAGAAACAAAGCCAGGACTAAATATGTCATCACGTCCAGCTATGTAGCTTACACGTTAAAACAACAACAACAACATCAACAACAAGATGAAAACATACACAGAGTAGAACACAGAGAAGATCTTCACTTATAGCAAAGAGAGAGCTACATATTCAAGCTGTTAACAACCAGACTGACTTCTTTGACTGTACAAATGCCGTATTATATATTATAATACTGTGGATGCATTAGTTATTTTTCACCTTATATATTATAATACTATAGCATTTACTCATGTGTTTGCAGAGAAGCTCACCTCAGGGCCAGCTGGATGCCACACTCGTCAGAGCAGTACTTGGAATGTGGCCGCGACTCGTAGACACATCCTGGGCCCATGCACTGTGTGGGCGTGTAGAAGTTCTCTCGAGAATACGAACCTACGCTTCCCAAGAAATCCGCAAATCTGGAAAGTCTGCGCTGATTGGCAGACGCCTAATGGGACAAGGCCAATCAGTACATGGAAATGTTACAGGCTTATACAGGTGCATTTATAGAACACACTGCGGTGTGTGAGATGAACTACTCTGCCAGATGGCCGTCAGTGGCTCTGTGGTACACACAATAACTTTTGACAATCAAGTCTCAACAAAGAAGTAACTGAATCGATTGATTGTAGCTGTCGAGATGTGGGCAGGCTCGGCATGGGCAGGCTCAGCATGGGCAGGCTCAGGCTAGGCACAGGCAGGCTCAGCACGGGCAGGCTCAGCACGGGCAGGCTCAGCACGGGCAGGCTCAGCACGGGCAGGCTCAGCACGGGCAGGCTCAGCACGGGCAGGCTCAGCACGGGCAGGCTCAGCACGGGCAGGCTCAGCACGGGCAGGCTCAGCACGGGCAGGCTCAGCACGGGCAGGCTCAGCACGGGCAGGCTCAGCACGGGCAGGCTCAGCACGGGCAGGCTCAGCACGGGCAGGCTCAGCACGGGCAGGCTCAGCACGGGCAGGCTCCTCATGGGCAGGCTCAGCACGGGCAGGCTCAGCAACCACAAACACACATACATGAAGTAGGTAGTGCCATAATTTTTTCTTCTTTTACAGATTTAGTGTGGAGGATTGAGAGGACCTTAATTAATGACTTTTCAGCTGCCATGACGGCAAATAACTTTTTAAGATGTCCCAGCACGGGCAGGCTCAGCACAGGCAGGCTCAGCATGGGCAGGCTCCTCATGGGCAGGCTCAGCACGGGCAGGCTCAGCAACCACAAACACACATACATGAAGTAGGTAGTGCCATAATTTTTTCTTCTTTTACAGATTTAGTGTGGAGGATTGAGAGGACCTTAATTAATGACTTTTCAGCTGCCATGACGGCAAATAACTTTTTAAGATGTCCCAGGACTTTCCCAGGACTTTTTTTGCAACAATGTCAAGTCGTAATAAAGCAAGAAAATTTTACTCTTTTAATTCGCACAAATATCCATTATATGTATACCAACAGACAACGTGATTTTAAATTTACACAGCTTCATTCATGTACAGCAATAATAATAATAACAACAACAACAACAATAAATTAATTAATTAAAAATCGCCTCCAGCCAAGATAGACTTTTAGCAAATCAATATCCACACTAACACTATAACCAACTAACCTCCAGCATCATGTCACAAAAGATCATTACAACACTGGACATATTCTAGACAAACCTTGATAATGTCTTCCACATCCTTTCTACGACTTTTCTTGGCCTCATTCTTCCCCCCATGGCCCTTGCCCTTGCCTGGCGGTCTCCCTCGCCTTCCCGGGGGCTTCTTCTTCAGAGGAGGATGGACGGCAGCAGTAGAGGTCACCGTGGGTGCCTGAAATCTGATAGGCAAAGCATGGCTTAGAAATAAAGATGAAGGGGATATTCTAGGGCTAGGACTAGGGCATCCAGGGATAGTCCAAAGTATACTCTCTAAAGATCTCCACGCTTTGTGGCCAGATCATGATGGTCAGTCACCCTCACTACAGACACACTGTGTGGCCAGATCATGGTGTACAATCAGTCACCCTCCCTCAAGACATCCCTGGTTCTACCAAGCATACCTATCCTCGGGTTAGCTAGGAAAGGCCGTGACAATAATGGAAACCTTCCAAATAAATCACACCAGTTTTCTTCCTAGTCCCCCCACCCACTGCCCCACCCCCAAGATCTGCCCACTCCTTCACTAACTTCCTTTCTTCCTCTTCGGCAGCTGTGCCATCACTGTCTTCATCACTCCCACCATCGTTGAGGAAGAACGAAGGACTGTCAAGCAATGGCAAACTCAGTCCCAGTGCTTTTAGCTCGGCTGTCATGTCTTCTTGAAGGACAGGCTTGCCAGTCAGCAATGAGCCTTCCGTATAAAGGATCTTGGAGAGACGGAGACACTGTCTCATGATGCACTTCTGTCTGGCTTTGCCGGGACCTCCATATTTGGGCAGGTCTCTGCAGAACCGACAGCGACGGCAGTCCCTGATATTCATGCACGCAGCACATTCCCCACACCTGTGCACAAATATAGAGTGTACACATGCACAGAGAGAGAGGGAGCAATGCAGCACAATCACCACACCTGTGCACAAATATAGAGTGTACACATGTACTCAGAGAGAGGGAGCAATGCAGCACAATCACCACACCTGTGCACAAATATAGATTGCACACATGTACTCAGAGAGAGAGGAGCACAATCACCACACCTGTGCACAAATATAGTGTACACATGCACTCAGAGAGAGAGGGGGAGCAATGCAGCACAATCACCACACCTGTGCACAAATATAGATTGCACACATGTACTCAGAGAGAGAGGAGCACAATCACCACACCTGTGCACAAATATAGATTGCACACATGTACTCAGAGAGAGAGGAGCACAATCACCACACCTGTGCACAAATATAGTGTACACATGCACTCAGAGAGAGAGGGGGAGCAATGCAGCACAATCACCACACCTGTGCACAAATATAGTGTACACATGCACTCAGAGAGGGAGGGAGCAATGCAGCACAATCACCACACCTGTGCACAAATATAGAGTGTATATATACATGCACTCAGAGAGAGAGGAGCACATTCCCCACACCTGTGCACAAATATAGAGTGTACACATGCACTCAGAGAGAGAGGGGGAGCAATGCAGCACAATCACCACACCTGTGCACAAATATAGATTGCACACATGTACTCAGAGAGAGAGGAGCACAATCACCACACCTGTGCACAAATATAGATTGCACACATGTACTCAGAGAGAGAGGAGCACAATCACCACACCTGTGCACAAATATAGTGTACACATGCACTCAGAGAGAGAGGGGGAGCAATGCAGCACAATCACCACACCTGTGCACAAATATAGTGTACACATGCACTCAGAGAGGGAGGGAGCAATGCAGCACAATCACCACACCTGTGCACAAATATAGAGTGTATATATACATGCACTCAGAGAGAGAGGAGCACATTCCCCACACCTGTGCACAAATATAGAGTGTACACATGCACTCAGAGAGAGAGGGGGAGCAATGCAGCACAATCACCACACCTGTGCACAAATATAGATTGCACACATGTACTCAGAGAGAGAGGAGCACAATCACCACACCTGTGCACAAATATAGATTGCACACATGTACTCAGAGAGAGAGGAGCACAATCACCACACCTGTGCACAAATATAGTGTACACATGCACTCAGAGAGAGAGGGGGAGCAATGCAGCACAATCACCACACCTGTGCACAAATATAGTGTACACATGCACTCAGAGAGGGAGGGAGCAATGCAGCACAATCACCACACCTGTGCACAAATATAGAGTGTATATATACATGCACTCAGAGAGAGAGGAGCACATTCCCCACACCTGTGCACAAATATAGAGTGTACACATGCACTCAGAGAGAGGGAGCAATGCAGCACAATCACCACACCTGTGCACAAATATAGATTGCACACATGTACTCAGAGAGAGAGGAGCACAATCACCACACCTGTGCACAAATATAGATTGCACACATGTACTCAGAGAGAGAGGAGCACAATCACCACACCTGTGCACAAATATAGATTGCACACATGTACTCAGAGAGAGAGGGAGCAATGCAGCACGATCACCACACCTGTGCACAAATATAGTGTACACATGCACTCAGAGAGGGAGGGAGCAATGCAGCACAATCACCACACCTGTGCACAAATATAGAGTGTATATATACATGCACTCAGAGAGAGAGGAGCACATTCCCCACACCTGTGCACAAATATAGAGTGTGCACATGCACTCAGAGAGAGAGGGAGCAATGCAGCACGATCCCCAGTAGTGCGTGCCTCGGCTCACAGTATTACACAACACAATACCCAATATCAAGAGTGAACTCGTACGTTCTGTTGCTCTTCCGGCTCTTCAACATTCGCCGTTTCTTCCCCTTGCCTCGTACGGCATATCCCATCATTCGGACCTCCACCTCCCTCTCACGGACCCTAGCTCTCCTCTCAGACTCCTCCCCTCGCTCTGCCCTGTTCTCAAACTTGGTGACCAGCTGAGGGTTCTTGTCCATGCACAGCAGGCAGCAGAAGGGCTTGAGCGTCGTCGCCTTCTGCCTGGAGATGCCAACGCAGTCACTGTGGAAGTGGTTGAGGCACACACTACACTTGATCATAGATGAAGAGTCCACCGATGGAGCCCCACATATGCAGTGTCCGGGAGGTGTGGCAGATTTCTCTCTGAAGGTTTTCTTGGAAGAAGTATCAGTTGCTCCTTCCTCTTCTTGCGACTGGTGAGAGGAAGGAGAGCCAAATTCATCTGGAGTGAGTGGTTCAACGCTGGCGAAACAGTCAGTTGGAGTGGGGGTGCGGCTTTCACTGCCTTTCTCATCTGGCTCATAGGAGTCAAAGTCACTATTTTGTCTGAAGTTGTCATCGAACTCTGGGAGAGGGAGAGTAGGGGAGGGGAGGGGGAGAGGGAGGGGGAGAGGGAGGGGGAGGAGGAGAGGGAGGGGGAGGAGGAGAGGGAGGGGAGAGGAGGGGGAGGAGGGGAGGAGGGGGAGGGGCTATTGGTTGCACTGGTAAAACAGTAAAGTACATTTACTAGAAGTCGTGTATCAATAAATAAGAACAAGTGCGCTTCATTTTGGGAAACAAGCTGTTCTTGGCAGCGTCCAAAACTCTCTAGAACATGCAACACGTTCTACTTCTCTCTCACACAACAAAGTCTCAGCTGGCACAGGAAACTTATCAACCTGAGGCCTGTCTTGACTATCAACCTGAGATCTATCAACCTGAGATCTATCAACCTGAGATCTATCAACCTGAGATCTATCAACCTGAGATCTATCAACCTGAGATCTATCAACCTGAGATCTATCAACCTGAGATCTATCTCCCCGAGATCTGTCTTCCTGAGATAGTTGGAGGGATTAGGTTTATCCCTTTTCATAAATTTGCTATCTGAATTTAGAATATCTTCATGAGTGTGTGAGCCACAAGGAATGAGTGTGGGCGGAGGAGTGGCACAAGGGATGGGTGTGGGAGGAGTGGTACAAGAGATGGTGAGGGAGGAGTGGCACAAGGGATGGGTGAGGGAGGAGTGGCACAAGGGATGGGTGTGGGAGGAGTGGCACAAGGGATGGGTGTGAGAGGAGAGGTGGCACAAGGGATGGGTGAGGGAGGGGAGTGGCACAAGGGATGGGTGTGGAGGAGTGGCACAAGGGATGGGTGAGGGAGGGGAGTGGCACAAGGGATGGGTGTGAGAGGAGAGGTGGGCACAAGGGATGGGTGAGGGAGGGGTGTGGCACAAGGGATGGGTGAGGGCACAAGGGATGGGTGTGAGAGGAGAGGTGGCACAAGGGATGGGTGAGGGATGGGAGTGGCACAAGGGATGGGTGAGGGAGGGGAGTGGCACAAGGGATGGGTGAGGGAGGAGTGGCACAAGGGATGGGTGTGGGAGGGCTGAGTAACAAGCCAAGTGTATCATATCTCTAGTTTAGCTCTCCTTCCTTATTTGAATCTACATGCAACAACTACAGCAATGTATTGACGAGGGGTTGGATCACACTGGCTACAACAAAATAGAATGTATTGGCGAGGGGTTGGATCACACTGGCTACAACAGAATAGAATGTATTGGCGAGGGGTTGGACACACTGGCTACAACAAAATAGAATGTATTGGCGAGGGGTTGGATCACACTGGCTACAACAAAATAGAATGTATTGGCGAGGGGTTGGATCACACTGGCTACAACAGAATAGAATGTATTGGCGAGGGGTTGGATCACACTGGCTACAACAGAATAGAATGTATTGACGAGAGGTTGGATCACACTGTCTACAACAAAATAGAATGTATTGACGAGGGGTTGGATCACACTGGCCACAACAAAATAGAATGTATTGGTGAGGGGTTGGATCACACTGGCAATAGAATGTATTGGCGAGGGGTTGGATCACACTGGCTACAACAAAATAGAATGTATTGACGAGGGGTTGGATCACACTGGCTACAACAAAATAGAATGTATTGACGAGGGGTTGGATCACACTGGCCACAACAAAATAGAATGTATTGGCGAGGGGTTGGATCACACTGGCCACAACAAAATAGAATGTATTGACGAGAGGTTGGATCACACTGGCTACAACAGAATAGAATGTATTGGCGAGGGGTTGGACACACTGGCTACAACAAAATAGAATGTATTGACGAGAGGTTGGATCACACTGGCTACAACAGAATGTATTGACGAGGGGTTGGATCACACTGGCTACAACAGAATAGAATGTATTGGCGAGGGGTTGGATCACACTGGCTACAACACAATAGAATGTATTGGCGAGGGGTTGGATCACACTGGCTACAACAAAATAGAATGTATTGACGAGAGGTTGGATCACACTGACAACAAAATAGAATGTATTGACGAGGGGTTGGATCACACTGGCTACAACAAAATAGAATGTATTGACGAGGGGTTGGATCACACTGGCTACAACAGAATAGAATGTATTGACGAGGGGTTGGATCACACTGGCCACAACAAAATAGAATGTATTGACGAGGGGTTGGATCACACTGGCTACAACAGAATAGAATGTATTGACGAGAGGTTGGATCACACTGGCTGCAACAAAATAGAATGTATTGACGAGAGGTTGGATCACACTGACAACAAAATAGAATGTATTGGCGAGGGGTTGGAGCACACTGGCTACAACAAAATAGAATGTACACTGGCCATGATTTTCACACGAACAATTTCTAGACATGGAGGAGTCAAATTCCACTCACAGTCCTTCAAGACAGAACTGCTGAAGAGAGGGCCAAGAAGTTGAATAAGGAGACTTGTATGCGATGGAGACGAGCTATTGTGCAAGGTCTAGGACCACGGCAGCTAGGCTCAAGAACAAAAAGAAAAAACACTCAAAAATAGAATTTTAATAGAGAAGAGTAATTTTTTTTTTAATGGAATGATAGTGGGTCATTAGTGGTAATGACATCCACAAGTGTGTAAAGTGTCAATCTGGCCCACTACTTTGTGCTGGTCCCGTTTGGTAAAATAATAAATTAAAAGAAGCAGTACAATACACAAGCATTCTTCCCAGTACAGTATGCAAGCATTCTCCCCAGTACAGTACACAAGCATTCTTCCCAGTGCAGTACACAAGCATTCTCCCCAGTACAGTACGCAAGCATTCTCCCCAGTACAGTATGCAAGCATTCTCCCCAGTACAGTATGCAAGCATTCTCCCCAGTACAGTACGCAAGCATTCTCCCCAGTACAGTATGCAAGCATTCTCCCCAGTACAGTATGCAAGCATTCTCCCCAGTACAGTACACAAGCATTCTCCCCAGTACAGTGCGCAAGATTCTCCCCAGTACAGTACGCAAGCATTCTCCCCAGTACAGTACGCAAGCATTCTCCCCAGTACAATACGCAAGCATTCTCCCCAGTACAGTACGCAAGCATTCTCCCCAGTACAGTACACAAGCATTCTCCCCAGTACAGTACACAAGCATTCTTCAGTCATTGAGCCCAAATAGTGTTGCAAGCTAAATTAATTATATTCTGTAGAAATAAAGCTGTGCGAGGCTGCTTTTTAACAGTACACAAGCAATCTTCCCAGTGCAATTCACAAGCACTTTTCAGTGATTGAAGCCCCTAAAAGTGCTGCTTAGAAAACAAGATAAACTGCATTCAGTTGACACACAATAAATAAAAGGCTACAGCTGCTTCAGACATGCTTCTTTTCAACTGGACTTGCTGACACAGAATGTCCATTGTGCGACATCACGTGCCTCTCTACCTGAACCATCAACAAAGCACACGAGTTTAATAAGCATTCCACACTGCATGGGAGTTGGATCTAAAAAGTGTCAAGGAGTACCTACACCTTGAGTATCAATAAGTGGCTTAAAAGTGGAGGCACTACTTACAGAGCACAGAAGATTGTCCACTGAAAAGCGACGAGCGCTAAGCAGAACTTCATTCACTCTCTGGGACAAGATATACAGTTCTTTCATGTTGAGAGGCTCTCCTCCTCAATACAACTGACAAGAGCATGTGAGCGAGTCAGCTGAGCTGTGTACACAAACATGTTGGAGTAATTTTCTCTCTCACACCAGCAAGCTCGGGACTCGGAGGAAGGAATGCTAATTAAAGGATCGGCCCGTGCTTCATCAGAGATCAGGGTATCTGGGCATATCTGTACTGCAATATGAGGTTGATTTTACCCTCGAAAGAGGGGGAGAGAGATTATGGAGAAACAAAGAAGAAAAGAGCAAATGAGCCTACCGACGAAGGAGGGGACCCATCATGGAAGACAAGATCAATTTCTTGAAGCAGTATACTTCTTCACAGGCCAAGCACAAAAAGACATGCCTTGTCGACGACCTTTGTACCTAGATTGCATTAGACCTGTGTGCAGAAGGTGAGGGTAGGCTCACTGTAGACGTCCCTTGCCTCTGAGCCGTCACGGTCTCTGAAGCAGCGGCTAGGACAGAAGGGTGGGAACTTAAGTCCGTGAGGATGACCGCACTTAGCATTGTAGGACAATCTGGAAGTCAAACGTGGAACATCTAAGTAAGCTTTAACAAGAATGTCATGTTGCATGAAGTCAATACAGGTGCAGAGTTCACAGTGCTATCTAATCAAGGCTGAAAATCACTCGGCTCTACTGACCAGTGAACAATCACAACAGTAACAGTAAATTACACCATTCTAAAATTAAAGCAGTCTAAAATTAAACTAGAATTTAAATTCAAAAATTAATACAAAATAAAATTAGACCAGAATAAATAAAAAATAGCATAAAAATTAATTTAAAAATTACACCAGAATAAAATTGGACTAGAGACCAGTGAATCTTGATGTGAAAACAGGGGGTAATCTTCAAACTCGACCATAATCAGGTTTCAAGCAGTCTCACAGTGTATCGCAGCGACTCAATCTTTCAGGACTTACCTGAAGACCCCAAAATTTTCCAATGCCAGTGATCTTTGTCATGGCAAGGATCACTTGTCCCTGAGTTGAATTTGATGGCTAATGTTTAACAGATGCCTATCACAACTTTCTTAACCCTTTCCAGAGCTTTGGACTTCAAGAGGACGACGAGATGGTCATGCACGCAGGAGGAAGCCTCAAACAAGCTCAGACCAAAACTTTCTTCCCCAGGAGCTCTTGGTCTCTACAATCCAGGCACAGATACCCTAGTTGGCACCACTGTGTCAGTATTTGGCACTGACGTCATTCTTCTCCAGCAGCAGAAGACTTTTCCTCTCAAGCTCCCAATGAAGCAGAAGACAGCTATTACTTGAGTAAAGTGACAGATTTTTTCCGGAAAAATGTTCTATCAAAAGTGATCACACAAAATACAGAATCAGAATACTCGTTAAGCAAGGCTTTCCTCTACTATAGAAGAGGTTTTAGTCTCTCCATCATGTATTCAGGAATATTCATATGAGGTTCTAGTAATCTATTCATCATGTACTAAGTGTATATTTAACCTTAAAGGAGATTCTAGCATACTGTAGAGGAGGTTCTAGTAATCCATTGGTCATGTACCGGAACATACTGTAGAGGAGGTTCTAGTAATCTACATTCCAGGGTGCAGTGCATACACACTCAAGGCCAGGGAGAGGAACTCTGCACGTCACATTGGAGATGTTTCTTCTAGCAGTGGCACTAGCTGTTAGCAAGCAAAGTGCAGGTCTGATATCCATCGCAAGATGCTAATCTCAAGATTCCATTTTACATCAAGCTATCTGTGCTGCCGATCAAGATGGCCGCTGATCCAAGATGGTTGCCAATCAAGATGGCTGAGCATGTACACATGGAAACAAAAGATGAAGATATACTGAAAAGGGGAGAAGACAACTTTCTGTCAGTGGCGGAGTGAGAATGTCATGGACACTGAAGGAGGCAGACGTGGCCTCTCAGGACCCCCAACATAAGTCAGATGGCCGGGAGTTTCACTTCTCTCAACACCTCAACATAAGTAAGACTTCACCGCATCTTCTCAGGGCCCCAACATAAGTCAGATGGCCAGGAGTTTCATTTCTCTCAGGATCCCAACATAAGCCGGGAGTTTCACTTCTCTCAGGATCTCAACATAAGTCAGATGGCCGGGAGTTTCACTTCTCTCAGGAACCCAACATAAGTCAGATGGTCGGGAGTTTCACCTCTCTCAACACCTCAACATAAGTTAGACTTCACCGCATCTTCTCAAGACTCCAACATAAGTCAGATGGCCAGGAGTTTCACTTCTCTCAGGATCCCAACATAAGTCAGATGGGGAGGAGCTTCACTTCTCTCAGGATCCCAACATAAGTCAGATGGCCGGGAGTTTCACTTCTCTCAGGACCCCAACATAAGTCAGATGGGGAGGAGCTTCACTTCTCTCAGGATCTCAACATAAGTCAGATGGCCAGGAGTTTCACTTCTCTCAGGATCCCAACATAAGTCAGATGGCCAGGAATTTCACTTCTCTCAGGGCCCCAACATAAGTCAGATGGGGAGGAGCTTCACTTCTCGCAGGATCCTAACATAAGTCAGATGGCCAGGAGTTTCACTTCTCTCAGGATCCCAACATAAGTCAGATGACCAGAAGTTTAACCTCTCTCAGGACCCCAACATAGTTGTCCCCCAAGAGAGGAAAGATCGTGTCACAACATGTCCTAATTAGGTGCTGGACAAGCAGTACGTGCTATGGAAACAGTGATCTGACAAGAGTTTACTGTAAAATGATCCATTCACGACTTCAATGCCAGTGGTAAGGACTACGTCCAGCTGAGCTCCTAGAACGACGGAATTGCAAACATTATATCCATCAATTAGCGACATTTGGAGTTCACAATTGGTCATGCATTACCAAAGTTTGACAAAAGACACAAGCAATGAGAAACAGGCGCAGGTCATCATCCATCACACACTTCTCCACACAACACATGTATACAAGCAAGGCTAGAAACAGGTGCAGGTCATCATCAATCACACACTTCTCCACACACATGTATACAAGCAAGGCTAGAAACAGGTGCAGGTCATCATCCATCATACACTTCTCCACACACATGTACGCAAGCAAGGCTAGAAACAGGTGCAGGTCATCATCCATCACACACTTCTCCACACAACACATGTATACAAGCAAGGCTAGAAACAGGTGCAGGTCATCATCAATCACACACTTCTCCACACACAGCAAGGCTAGAAACAGGTGCAGGTCATCATCCATCATACACTTCTCCACACACATGTATGCAAGCAAAGCTAGAAACAGGTGCAGCTCATCATCCATCACACACTTCTCCACACAACACTTGTATACAAGCAAGGCTAGAAACAGGTGCAGGTCATCATCCATCACACACTTCTCCACACAACACTTGTATACAAGCAAGGCTAGAAACAGGTGCAGGTCATCATCCATCACACACTTCTCCACACAACACATGTATACAAGCAAGGCTAGAAACAGGTGCAGGTTATCATCATCACACACTTCTCCACACACATGTATACAAGCAAGGCTAGAAACAGGTGCAGGTCAACATCCATCACACACTTCTCCACACAACACATGTATACAAGTAAGGCTAGAAACAGGTGCAGGTCATCATCCATCACACACTTCTCCACACAACACATGTATACAAGCAAGGCTAGAAACAGGTGCAGGTTATCATCATCACACACTTCTCCACACACATGTATACAAGTAAGGCTAGAAACAGGTGCAGGTCAACATCCATCACACACTTCTCCACACACATGTACGCAAGCAAAGCTAGAAACAGGTGCAGCTCATCATCCATCACACACTTCTCCACACAACACATGTATACAAGCAAGGCTAGAAACAGGTGCAGGTTATCATCATCACACACTTCTCCACACACATGTACGCAAGCAAAGCTAGAAACAGGTGCAGCTCATCATCCATCACACACTTCTCCACACAACACATATATACAAGCAAGGCTAGAAACAGGTGCAGCTCATCATCCATCACACACTTCTCCACACAACACATGTATACAAGCAAGGCTAGAAACAGGTGCAGGTCATCATCCATCACACACTTCTCCACACACATGTACGCAAGCAAGGCTAGAAACAGGCGCAGGTCATCATCCATCACACACTTCTCCACACACATGTACGCAAGCAAGGCTAGAAACAGGTGCAGTCATCGATCACACACTTCTCTCCACACATATATTTGTGTAGTGAAGTTGTCGGCAATCCTGAGATCTTCTGTGGCTGCTTCAATTTTTTCTGGTAAGCAATAGGGTTAGGTGGGCAAGAGCTTTGAGCTACGGACAGCCTAGGCCTGCAGTTCCACACGAGCAGAGAACATGGATCAAGACAAGGCTCTCAGCAATTGCCTGCAACGCAAACTTCGCAGACCAAATCTGCTCCAGTGCAATGAAATTGAGCACACCTGAGGAGAAATTCCTCCAAACCTAAAGCAAAAGCTATGAACAAACCAGCACAGCACCCACCATACACATCAGCTACATGCAGGGAAGGACACCAGCTACATGCAGGGAAGGACACCAGCTACATGCAGGGAAGGATACCAGCTACATGCAGGGAAGGACATCAGCTACATGCAGGGAAGGACACCAGCTACATGCAGGGAAGGATGTCAGCTACATGCAGGGAAGGACACCAGCTACATGCAGGGAAGGACACCAGCTACATGCAGGGAAGGACATCAGCTACATGCAGGGAAGGACACCAGCTACATGCAGGGAAGGACACCAGCTACATGCAGGGAAGGACACCAGCTACATGCAGGGAAGGAGGTCAGCTACATGCAGGGAAGGACACCAGCTACATGCAGGGAAGGACACCAGCTACATGCAGGGAAGGATATCAGCTACATGCAGGGAAGGACATCAGCTACATGCAGGGAAGGACATCAGCTACATGCAGGGAAGGACATCAGCTACATGCAGGGAATGACACCAGCTACATGCAGGGAAGGACACCAGCTACATGCAGGGAAGGACACCAGCTACATGCAGGGAAGGACACCAGCTACATGCAGGGAAGGACACCAGCTATATGCAGGGAAGGAGGTCATCTACATGCAGGGAAGGACACCAGCTACATGCAGGGAAGGACATCAGCTACATGCAGGGAAGGACATCAGCTACATGCAGGGAAGGACACCAGCTACATGCAGGGAAGGACATCAGCTACATGCAGGGAAGGACATCAGCTACATGCAGGGAAGGACGTCAGCTACATGCAGGGAAGGAGGTCAGCTACATGCAGGGAAGGACATCAGCTACATGCAGGGAAGGACACCAGCTACATGCAGGGAAGGACATCAGCTACATGTAGGGAAGGACACCAGCTACATGCAGGGAAGGACATCAGCTACATGCAGGGAAGGATACCAGCTACATGCAGGGAAGGACATCAGCTACATGCAGGGAAGGACACCAGCTACATGCAGGGAAGGACACCAGCTACATGCAGGGAAGGACACCAGCTACATGCAGGGAAGGACACCAGCTACATGCAGGGAAGGACACCAGCTACATGCAGGGAAGGACACCAGCTACATGCAGGGAAGGACACCAGCTACATGCAGGGAAGGACACCAGCTACATGCAGGGAAGGAGGTCAGCTACATGCAGGGAAGGACACCAGCTACATGCAGGGAAGGACACCTGCTACATGCAGGGAAGGACATCAGCTACATGCAGGGATGGACACCAGCTACATGCAGGGAAGGACACCAGCTACATGCAGGGAAGGACACCAGCTACATGCAGGGAAGGACATCAGCTACATGCAGGGAAGGACACCAGCTACATGCAGGGAAGGACACCAGCTACATGCAGGGAAGGACACCAGCTACATGCAGGGAAGGACACCAGCTACATGCAGGGAAGGACACCAGCTACATGCAGGGAAGGACACCAGCTACATGCAGGGAAGGACACCAGCTACATGCAGGGAAGGACATCAGCTACATGCAGGGAAGGACACCAGCTACATGCAGGGAAGGACACCAGCTACATGCAGGGAAGGAGGTCAGCTACATGCAGGGAAGGACACCAGCTACATGCAGGGAAGGACACCAGCTACATGCAGGGAAGGGCATCAGCTACATGCAGGGAAGGACACCAGCTACATGCAGGGAAGGACACCAGCTACATGCAGGGAAGAACACCAGCTACATGCAGGGAAGGACACCAGCTACATGCAGGGAAGGACATCAGCTACATGCAGGGAAGGACACCAGCTACATGCAGGGAAGGTCACCAGCTACATGCAGGGAAGGAGGTCAGCTACATGCAGGGAAGGACACCAGCTACATGCAGGGAAGGACACCAGCTACATGCAGGGAAGGACACCAGCTACATGCAGGGAAGGACATCAGCTACATGCAGGGAAGGAGGTCAGCTACAGGTGCTGAAGATATGTAAATCTGTTGTTTTCTATTTGTAGTTTTGGTATTTTTCAAGTAGAATAGAGTTTCTGTAAGTACTTCCATTCTCCAGGCAAGTGGGGTGGGGTGTTCAATTAAACTTCTATGGGTGAGGTAGTTCCCCCCTACCCCTCCCCCTCCACCCATCCTCTCCCTTTCCCCCCTTCCTATTGGGCACCAACTCTTGGAATACAAAGGCACATTTAGACATGGTGAAACCTCCCGTATAAGACTGGGCACTCTCACTCTCCAATGCTTCCTAGAATTTTCTCTTTACCATTTTGCATGCCAAATCAATTAAACACATGCAGCCTTTTTACAATCACGCACAACACTTAGCAAAGTGGAGTGGCTAAGTCTTCTCCTGGAAAACTTTTTTTGGTTGTTGCAAACAAAGAAGTACAAATTAATGGTTTTACAAAACTCCCAAATAATTGTACTTATACTACATCACATGATCTGTGGCTAATCTGATTGGTTAATAACTATAGGTTACATAGCGCGTAACCTACACTTTTAACCGCATGTAGTTTAGCGTGTGCGCAATGTAGTATAAGTAAGATAGCCTATACAAAAGAGTCGGTTATGTGCCAGTGTAACCTACTCGTTTGCTGTTACATTCCTCGGCTTCGCCTCGGGGTAACCGCAAACTCGGAGGTTACATAGGCGCATAACCGACTCGGCTATCCTATACACATCATGGTAGCACTTGCATTAGACAATGTTGTGGTCATGCATGGTTGCTGAGCAACCAACCACACATATATGAATAGCATTATAATGTTGTTGACCAAATTTCAACCCCCTTGCAACCAACATGATATCCATTGCTACTTCACCTTGAACTGAACCGATATTGTAGTCACTGCCTTGAATAACGATCATGAAAAAAATACAGCTGGCATGATAATTTTCAAAAAGAAAACTCTTTTGACATAGCTCTGGAAAAATGTTGAGTACTATTTCTAGAACTATTTCTAGACAGTCAAGGCTTTGTATGTAGCTGGTACTTACCAGAAGAGTTGATAGAATCATGACCTCCACACCGCTTCACTTGCAGCATGACTGTGGACAGCTAAAGTCTAGTTGCTTTAGAGAAACCTATACAAAGCAGACCTATTTTGCTCATGATCCTATTGGTCACAATTCACGTTATCCACAACCCATTCTGACTCTCCTTGGATTAGGTTTACCTTCCTCATCCTCAGAATCGCCTGTAGACATCCCAAAGTCATCACCATGCAGCACTGCTCCCAGCACCTCGTCAATCATTCGCTTGTTGGGCGGACTGACCCCTTGACCTTAATGTTTAATTTTTTCATAGTAACCATGGAGATATTGACATGAAATGCAATAAAACCAGAAAGAGGGTTAAGCTGTAACAGAATATCACAGCTGTTAAGTTATGGGCAGTTTTTGAGCAGACAACAGTGCCCCCCCCCCCCCCCAAACATTATATTTTCTAAACAAAACCCTGGTAAGGGAGGTTCCACTGTCTTCACAACAGATCAGCTGCAGCTAGTAGCAATAGCTCACAGTGCTGCACTGTAAGAACACTAGTACTACATAAACTGTGGTGTGCTATTCTTTTAAAGTGGACGTTCCAGTGGCAACTGCCTAGCTTTAGTAACTGCAACAGTCCACTTCCTAGCTTTAGTAACTGCAACAGTCCACTACCTAGTTTAGTAACTGCAACAGTCCACCACCTAGCTTTAGTAACTGCAACAGTCCACCACCTAGCTTTAGTAACAACAACAGTCCACTACCTAGCTTTAGTAACTGCAACAGTCCACTACCTAGCTTTAGTAACTGCAACAGTCCACTTCCTAGCTTTAGTTACTGCAACAGTCCACCACCTAGCTTTAGTAACTGCAACAGTCCACCAAGCTTTAGTAACTGCAACAGTCCACTACCTAGCTTTAGTAACTGCAATAGTCCACTTCCTAGCTTTAGTAACTGCAACAGTCCACTACCTAGCTTTAGTAACTGCAACAGTCCACCACCTAGCTTTAGTAACTGCAATAGTCCACTACCTAGCTTTAGTAACTGCAACAGTCCACCACCTAGCTTTAGTAACTGCAACAGTCCACCACCTAGCTTTAGTAACTGCAATAGTCCACTACCTAGCTTTAGTAACTGCAATAGTCCACTACCTAGCTTTAGTAACTGCAACAGTCCACTACCTAGCTTTAGTAACTGCAACAGTCCACTTCCTGGCTTTAGTAACTGCAACAGTCCACTACCTAGCTTTAGTAACTGCAACAGTCCACTACCTAGCTTTAGTAACTGCAACAGTCCACTTCCTGGCTTTAGTAACTGCAACAGTCCACTTCCTGGCTTTAGTAACTGCAACAGTCCACTTCCTGGCTTTAGTAACTGCAACAGTCCACTACCTAGCTTTAGTAACTGCAACAGTCCACTTCCTAGCTTTAGTAACTGCAACAGTCCACTTCCTAGCTTTAGTAACTGCAACAGTCCACTTCCTAGCTTTAGTAACTGCAACAGTCCACTACTTAGCTTTAGTAACTGTAACAGTCCACTACCTAGCTTTAGTAACTGCAACAGTCCACTTCCTAGCTTTAGTAACTGCAACAGTCCACTTCCTAGCTTTAGTAACTGCAACAGTCCACTACCTAGCTTTAGTAACTGTAACAGTCCACTACCTAGCTTTAGTAACTGCAACGGTCCACTTCCTAGTTTAGTAACTGCAACAGTCCACTAGCAAGAGCTCAGTATGGTGCTAAAATATACAGCTGGTTATAACCTTCCTAAGAAAATGAAAGTGGTAAACTGAGTTACGAGTACTCCAGACAGAGATCTACACCAACTCAGAGTCAGGTTAGATTGCATTCCCAAGAAGCTTCCATGACAACAGGGACAGTGCATTACATTAGTGTTGAGGTGCTAGCTTTCAGGTGCCTACATTAGTGTTGAGTTGCTAGCTTTCAGGTGCCTACATTAGTGTTGAGGTGCTAACTTTCAGGTGCCTACATTAGTGTTGAGGTGCTAACTTTCAGGTGCCTACATTAGTTTTGAGGTGCTAGCTTTCAGGTGCCTACATTAGTGTTGAGGTGCTAGCTTTCAGGTGCCCACATTAGTGTTGAGGTGCTAACTTTCAGGTGCCTACATTAGTGTTGAGGTGCTAACTTTCAGGTGCCCACATTAGTGTTGAGGTGCTAGCTTTCAGGTGCCTACATTAGTGTTGAGGTGCTAACTTTCAGGTGCCCACATTAGTGTTGAGGTGCTAACTTTCAGGTGCCTACATTAGTGTTGAGGTGCTAGCTTTCAGGTGCCCACATTAGTGTTGAGGTGCTAGCTTTCAGGTGCCTACATTAGTGTTGAGGTGCTAACTTTCAGGTGCCTACATTAGTGTTGAGGTGCTAACTTTCAGGTGCCTACATTAGTGTTGAGGTGCTAGCTTTCAGGTGCCTACATTAGTGTTGAGGTGCTAACTTTCAGGTGTCTACATTAGTGTTGAGGTGCTAACTTTCAGGTGCCTACATTAGTGTTGAGATGATAACTTTCAGGTGCCTACATTAGTGTTGAGGTGCTAGCTTTCAGGTGCCTACATTAGTGTTGAGATGCTAACTTTCAGGTGCCTACATTAGTGTTGAGGTGCTAGCTTTCAGGGGCCCACATTAGTGTTGAGGTGCTAACTTTCAGGTGCCTACATTAGTGTTGAGGTGCTAACTTTCAGGTGCCTACATTAGTGTTGAGGTGCTAACTTCCAGGTGCCTACATTAGTGTTGAGGTGCTAGCTTTCAGGTGCCCACATTAGTGTTGAGGTGCTAACTTTCAGGTGCCTACATTAGTGTTGAGGTGATAACTTTCAGGTGCCTACATTAGTGTTGAGGTGCTAGCTTTCAGGTGCCTAATTAGTGTTGAGGTGCTAACTTTCAGGTGCCTACATTAGTGTTGAGGTGCTAACTTTCAGGTGCCTACATTAGTGTCGAGGTGCTAACTTTCAGGTGCCTACATTAGTGTTGAGGTGCTAGCTTTCAGGTGCCCACATTAGTGTTGAGGTGCTAACTTTCAGGTGCCCACATTAGTGTTGAGGTGCTAGCTTTCAGGTGCCTACATTAGTGTTGAGGTGCTAACTTTCAGGTGCCCACATTAGTGTTGAGGTGCTAGCTTTCAGGTGCCCACATTAGTGTTGAGGTGCTAACTTTCAGGTGCCTACATTAGTGTTGAGGTGCTAGCTTTCAGGTGCCCACATTAGTGTTGAGGTGCTAGCTTTCAGGTGCCCACATTAGTGTTGAGGTGCTAACTTTCAGGTGCCTACATTAGTGTTGAGGTGCTAACTTTCAGGTGCCTACATTAGTGTTGAGGTGCTAACTTTCAGGTGCCTACATGAGTGTTGAGGTGCTAGCTTTCAGGTGCCTACATTAGTGTTGAGGTGCTAACTTTCAGGTGCCTACATTAGTGTTGAGGTGCTAACTTTCAGGTGCCTACATTAGTGTTGAGGTGCTAACTTTCAGGTGCCTACATTAGTGTTGAGGTGCTAACTTTCAGGTGCCTACATTAGTGTTGAGGTGCTAACTTTCAGGTGCCTACATTAGTGTTGAGGTGCTAACTTTCAGGTGCCTACATTAGTGTTGAGGTGCTAACTTTCAGGTGCCTACATTAGTGTTGAGGTGCTAGCTTTCAGGTGCCCACATTAGTGTTGAGGTGCTAACTTTCAGGTGCCCACATTAGTGTTGAGGTGCTAGCTTTCAGGTGCCTACATTAGTGTTGAGGTGCTAACTTTCAGGTGCCTACATTAGTGTTGAGGTGCTAGCTTTCAGGTGCCTACATTAGTGTTGAGGTGCTAACTTTCAGGTGCCTACATTAGTGTTGAGGTGCTAACTTTCAGGTGCCTACATTAGTGTTGAGGTGCTAGCTTTCAGGTGCCTACATTAGTGTTGAGGTGCTAACTTTCAGGTGCCTACATTAGTGTTGAGGTGCTAACTTCCAGGTGCCTACATTAGTGTTGAGGTGCTAGCTTTCAGGTGCCCACATTAGTGTTGAGGTGCTAACTTTCAGGTGCCCACATTAGTGTTGAGGTGCTAACTTTCAGGTGCCTACATTAGTGTTAAGGTGCTACCTTTCAGGTGCCTACATTAGTGTTAAGGTGCTAACTTCCAGGTGCCTACATTAGTGTTGAGGTGCTGCTAACTTTCAGGTGCCTACATTAGTGTTGAGATGCTAACTTTCAGGTGCCTACATTAGTGTTGAGGTGCTAACTTTCAGGTGCCTACATTAGTGTTGAGGTGCTAGCTTTCAGGTGCCTACATTAGTGTTGAGGTGCTAACTTTCAGGTGCCTACATTAGTGTTGAGGTGCTAGCTTTCAGGTGCCTACATTAGTGTTAAGGTGCTAACTTCCAGGTGCCTACATTAGTGTTGAGGTGCTAACTTTCAGGTGCCCACATTAGTGTTGAGGTGCTAGCTTTCAGGTGCCTACATTAGTGTTGAGGTGCTAACTTTCAGGTGCCTACATTAGTGTTGAGGTGCTAACTTTCAGGTGCCTACATTAGTGTTGAGGTGCTAACTTTCAGGTGCCTACATTAGTGTTGAGGTGCTAGCTTTCAGGTGCCTACATTAGTGTTGAGGTGCTAACTTTCAGGTGCCTACATTAGTGTTGAGGTGCTAGCTTTCAGGTGCCCACATTAGTGTTGAGGTGCTAACTTTCAGGTGCCTACATTAGTGTTGAGGTGCTAGCTTTCAGGTGTTGAGGTGCTAACTTTCAGGTGCCTACATTAGTGTTGAGGTGCTAACTTTCAGGTGCCTACATTAGTGTTGAGGTGCTAGCTTTCAGGTGCCTACATTAGTGTTGAGGTGCTAACTTTCAGGTGCCCACATTAGTGTTGAGGTGCTAACTTTCAGGTGCCTACATTAGTGTTGAGGTGCTAGCTTTCAGGTGCCCACATTAGTGTTGAGGTGCTAACTTTCAGGTGCCTACATTAGTGTTGAGGTGCTAACTTTCAGGTGCCTACATTAGTGTTGAGGTGCTAACTTTCAGGTGCCTACATTAGTGTTGAGGTGCTAGCTTTCAGGTGCCCGCATTAGTGTTGAGGTGCTAACTTTCAGGTGCCTACATTAGTGTTGAGGTGCTAACTTTCAGGTGCCTACATTAGTGTTGAGGTGCTAACTTTCAGGTGCCTACATTAGTGTTGAGGTGCTAGCTTTCAGGTGCCTACATTAGTGTTGAGGTGCTAGCTTTCAGGTGCCTACATTAGTGTTGAGGTGCTAACTTTCAGGTGCCTACATTAGTGTTGAGATGCTAGCTTTCAGGTGCCTACATTAGTGTTGAGGTGCTAACTTTCAGGTGCCTACATTAGTGTTGAGGTGCTAACTTTCAGGTGCCCACATTAGTGTTGAGGTGCTAACTTTCAGGTGCCTACATTAGTGTTGAGGTGCTAGCTTTCAGGTGCCTACATTAGTGTTGAGGTGCTAACTTTCAGGTGCCTACATTAGTGTGGAGGTGCTAACTTTCAGGTGCCTACATTAGTGTTGAGGTGCTAGCTTTCAGGTGCCCACCAGTTTCATAGTACAGCTAGCTTCTGTTGCAAATTTTAAGGGTCAGTGAAGTGTTTGAAAAAATGCAGCTGCTTGAACTGTAAGCAAGCCTGCTTCAGCGTCCAGTGAAAATTGTAAGTGTATAATACTGTACATGTAATATACATTTTAATAAAGACTGCCTGTCCAGCTGTAGCCACCAATTGCAACTGTAGCTCAGTTTCAACTGATTATAAGAACTTCCCCTGCAATTGTAACTCTGCATTTCCAGCTGTGACCGTCAGTGTTGGAAGCTGCTTGATATGGAGATAATGGGAGTATCTATAAAAGTGGCATTGAAAACAATGCACAAGCTATAACTACTGGTTGATAGAAGCGCACTTTTCCACATTACATGACAGTAAGTCTTGTGGATAACAGCAAGATGTAGCCACAATGTAGAGGACATGCCATTTCCTATTAGACAGTAATGCACAGGCTTTAGGCTAGGCCCGGTTAGAGCTTACCAACAATAACACAATTAGTAAAACTATAACATGTCTCTGACAAAAGAAAAAGCATTCATATACCAAAGCAATTCAGAATAGACTTTAAAAGCAAAACTAAAGAGCGTGAACTTGTTTATATTTCTAGTAAAGTGCAATTAAATGGGGCAGCATGTGGAGAGATTAGAAAACTTAGTTCTCTACAACACATTGTTGTTGTCAAGTGGTTATACAAATGACAGGTAATAATCATTACAGAGACCTTGCTCTTTCAATCCTCCTACCTTGTGGAGTAAGTGGAGCGGAAGATATAATTACTGGGTTAAAATCCATTAAGTTTCCTTCATCCTCGTCATCAACCTCAATCTCCTCTTCCGTGCTGGTTCTATTGGCAGTTGGTTCCCCTGCTGCGAACAACCCACCTCTCCCCTCATCTTCTGTTTCTTCCTTGGCGCCATCGCTGCTGGTATAAGGCTCACTATCGGAATCAGTATCTATGAAAAACTCAACTATCTTCCTATTTTCCATGATAATTCTATATAAAGCACACGCCTGAGTGATCTTTCCAGGTAAAGTGTCGCATAAAGACAAAATAGAGCTCCGCCCACCCAAACGCCATCCAGGAAACGGATTCAAAGATGAAGTGGCAGCAGAGAAAAGATCCTGAAGTCCTTGGGAAAGCGCGTGAAAACACTCTAGAATGGAGGCGAGTTTAGAAGGAAGAAATTTATATTGCAGCACCTTTTCACGATGTCATGATTCTTGCATTTACAGTGCCGCCAATTGGGCCACATTTCTCCTGGAGCGAGCACCACCTCTCGTATTTCTGCTCCTAGCTGCTGGTCCCTGCATGTCTGGACTGTATATGACCCAGGCCTACATAGATATAGAGAAATTAATTTGGGCTTTAATAGGAGAACTGGTAGGTTCACAATTCTAAGCTGTGCAAGTTACCAGTGCATATAATGTAGTGGGAAGAAGAGGTAGGGGCACATTGCCATACTATCATGGGATAGGGTCTGGTGATGTTAGCATACCTAATCCGTTCTGCTGCATATAATGGGTGTTAAACGGGGAACAAGTCTGAGCATGTCTAGACAGTATTGTGGTTAGAACTTTGGAGCTCCATAGATTCTGCACACTTCACTGTATGAACTTGATATATGGCCCAAATGATAGATATCTCTGTGTGCTCACTTTTGGTATTTAAAAAGTTAACTAGGCTTAAAGGTACATGTGGGGTACCTCAAAACCTGAATGCATAATTGGTTTCTGATTTTGAAAGTGCTAGCCAGCTATATCTGGCTTGAGGAAGCCTCACTCACAACTTGACGTGTTGATTTATAACGAATTAGGCAAGCATGTGGTGCAGGGGGGGGGGGGGGAATTCCGTATTGCTTTCAGCACCCCCGTTTGCCTAATTAGTCATGGTTTAGCACCTAAAGAATACTCTCGTTTTGTAGGCTCTAGCCACAGATAACACTGGCTAGGCTAGCACTTTCCCATAAGGCCACAACTCGAACAGTTCAGGCACACAGATTTTGAGGACTCCCACTTTGGCTACGTGTAACTTTAGCATAGTTATACCTATGCAATTTTTTTTTTTATCAAAAGAGAGCACACAGAGAGATCTATCATTTGGGCCATATATCAAGTTCATACAGTAAAGTGTGCAGAATCTATGGAGCTCCAAAGTCGTAAGACTTTATTTTGTGTGTGTGTGTGTGTTTATAATTTTAGACCCCTTTCACATGAACATAAGTCCACTTAAAAAAAAAATCTAGTGTTTGTACAGCATTGTTATAGCCATTCAGGACTTGATGCTGGTAAGCTATTTACTTAACGGATTTGGTGCACTGACCTTACTTCACATTCCAACTTGCAGTTCCAAAAGATAAAGCAAGACAAAAACTGCCATCAGAAAGTATCTGCATTGGCTATATTTTATCAGGACCATAGCATGAATGTTTGCAAAGACATGGTTGTACTTTAAATGATAAACCACGGTTTTCAGCACTCGTCCCCCCTTAACACTAATGATTAACACTAATGATTAACACTAATGATTAACACTAATGATTAACACTAATGATCAACATCAAATTAATCAAGGAGATGTGTACTTGAGAAGTTGAGATTGGCTCCTGAAGGTGCAGCAAGACACTAGTCTACTAAAGACTGACAAATTTTCAACCGGTTGTGACCAGACTGACAAATTTTCAACCGGTTGTGATCGAGGGAATTCTCCCTGTGCATGACATCTGTGCTGCCTACTGTGTGCTATGGTTGTCTGCCTCCTCTGGAATAAGTTTCTCTTTCTTGGAGAAGAGAGTTCCACTAACAATACGTAACTTAATTAAAACATCTTGAGCAAAGAAATACTTTTCAGTAAGCTCTGTGTGGTTGGCCTAATAATGATGTTATTTTCACATAGGTGAGCCAGTGAGATTGTACTGCTGAGGAGTTGGTTTGCTGATGTCTCTTGACCCTATTCCAGCATAGCAATTGGTAAAGAGTCAAGCTATCTCGCAGACTAAGGACATCCTTGGTTTTCAGGATTAAAAATGACAGTGGTGTGTTTTGTACGCAAGGATTAGTATTTTACCAACTAGACTTCCTTGAATTCTATGCTGCATTGTTTTTGTGCTTAAATGGCACCTACCTTTTTCAACAGCTTGAGGTGGAGACATGTCCATAAATTGGCTCCCAAGATTAACCACTAACATGCTATAGCCAAGATCAAAGGATGTTTTTATATTTTATAGATGACCCTTTACCACCAATATAGGACTGTGTACTAGGTACAGTCTTGCTTCTATCTATTTGACCAGTTGCTCCAATTATTAATATCAAATTTTTTTTGGCAATTAATGGTTATTATTATTATTTTGTTTTACAGAATCTTCAATGTTGTGATAAGGGATAACCCTCAAGCAAACCAAACAATAGACTTCTTTAAAAAATCTAACTTGACTTCTTACTTTTCTACGCTTCACAAGTCAGCACATACCATAGCTTGTTGTTATTAGACTGACCCTAGGATCAACTACCTCTTAGCAGTTGCATAAGAGAACCATATAACTGACCAAACACAGCAGATGTTTGTCCATGCCTTGTTTATTGCTCAGCTACAACATATTGCTATATTGGCGCTTGCTTGTGCTTAGAACAAGCTATTTGGATCCAGCCATGTTTTCGAGAATAAAGGTCTTGACCCATTTCTGATCATTTAACGCTAGTTTTATTGCATCATCGGTGATGGTATTTAGTCACACCTTTTTACCGTTGAGAAACAGGTTAGTTGCTGCAAAGCACTGGGATTTCGAGTCTTCGGTCCTAATATTGTTATGGATGGACTTGCATATGGTACCCAGCGTCCTTGAAGATGAATTGCAAGGGTTTTCCGCACTTGATTGTTTTTAGGTCAGCTAGTGCTACCTTAGTGAAGTATTCGAGGTACACGCTGCGTGGAGTCTTTTTGAAGCTAATGGCGGCGACCTTAGTGAAGTATTCAAGCTACATACTGGGAGTCTTTTTGAAGCTAATGGCGGCGACCTTAGTGAAGTATTCAAGGTACATGCTGGGAGTCTTTTTGAAGCTAATGGCGACCTTAGTGAAGTATTCAAGCCACACACTTGGAGTCTTTTTTAAGCTAATGGCGGCCTTAGTGAAGTATTCAAGCTACACACTGGGAGTATTTTTGAATCTAATGGCGGCGACCTTAGTGAAGTATTCAAGGTACACGCTGCGTGGAGTCTTTTTGAAGCTAATGGCGGCGACCTTAGTGAAGTATTCAAGCTACACACTGGGAGTCTTTTTGAAGCTAATGGCGACCTTAGTGAAGTATTCAAGGTACACGCTGCGTGGAGTCTTTTTGAAGCTAATGGCGGCGACCTTAGTGAAGTATTCAAGGTACACGCTGCGTGGAGTCTTTTTGAAGCTAATGGCGACCGTAGTGAAGTATTCAAGCTACACACTGGGAGTCTTTTTGAAGCTAATGGCGGCGACCTTAGTGAAGTATTCAAGCTACACACTGGGAGTCTTTTTGAAGCTAATGGCGGCGACCTTAGTGAAGTATTCAAGCTACACACTGGGAGTCTTTTTGAAGCTAATGGCGACCTTAGTGAAGTATTCAAGCTACACACTGGGAGTATTTTTTAAGCTAATGCAGTGAAAGTGCCATTTCTAGAGCTAGGAGCTGTTGAGTAAGTTGTTGTTTTTGTTGGGGGTGGTGGTGAAAACTTTGCTGTCCACCATTTAAAAAATTCAACTCACACTGGGTGTCTTTTTTAAGCTAATGGAGGGAAAGTACCATTTCTAGAGCTAGGAGATATGTAAGTTGTTGGGGGTGTTAGGGGAAAACTTTGCTGTCCACCATTTTAAAAAGTGGATCAAAGCAATACAGGGAGCACTAGTGTACTGCCTCATATAGTTTACCACTAATATGTACATACTCTCGCAGGTTTTATTGCTCTTAATAAGAGTAATGGATGACGTGAAAGACTATGACAAGGATGTCATTGTTCATCCTGAAAGGTGAAGCATATTTTGTCAGATTTTTTTTTATCACCTCACTGATGGATCATGTGATACAGACCACTGCCGAGAGGTCTGATCAAGTACAAAGAAGTTGTGGTCGCTATCTACATCACTCTGGTTGTCATGACAGTCTATGCCGTAGTGCTAGGCCTGAGGTTCAACTGGACTGTGGCTATTCTGTTTGGCACTCAAGTGAGATAATAATGTTGAAGTAACAATAGTAGTTGCAACAACAGCAACAACAATGGTTGACAACATTATGAACTGTGGAATATTCCTGTAGATATTTTACACATACTTGATGTACATTGAATTTGGCTGTGGGGAGACACTAGAGAAGAGTCCATTCATCTATGGCTTGATTCATCAGGTAGGTCTATATGGTGTATGTGTGTGATGTGCATACATACACATACATTTGGGGCCGTATTTCCCCCAGAAAAAAAAAAGGCAGTCAAATTGAGATGTTCGTGTTAAGCAGGTGGATTCTTTATTATGGTTGAAAGGGCTTCTTGAAAATTCTGTGCTGACAGTAATGACCATCCTCATTATCTATTACTTGGGTTGCTATATATAGTCACATGACCAGCTAGGAGTTAGAATGGCAACAATATTTTATTCTTATATGTCTATGTGTAGATCTTTGGTAGTACTAGTAGTTGTAAGATTATATATATACATGTAAGATTATATATATACATGTATATATTTTTTATACACATACAGAAGTTCTCTAATTTATTTTATTGGGCATATTTCCGTATGTTCCCTATAATGCAGTTCCCTGCATGATATAGGTGTACTGGTCCCATTATACTATTTGCTGAACTTGCAGCTGTCCAATCTATTTTGGCGCCTAATTTTCCGTATGTTCCCTATAATACAGTTCCCTGCATGATATAGGTGTACAGGTCCCATTATACTATTTGCTGAACTTGCAGCTGTCCATCTATTTTGGCGCCTATTTCATATGTATGCTTGGAGGAGAGTCCTGGACCAGTCCGCTGCCCTTGCTAATTGGCAGTGTGGCATTTTCAGGATTCTTCACGTACGAAATTTGCCGAAAACTAGACCCAACACTTCCCTTGGTAAAGATTCCATACCAGATTAAAATGTATTGCTTGTTAGTAGTATTTCTTTGTGCAGCTCAAAGGCACTTATTTGGTTGTGTATGGGAAGTGGCCGACTTTTTGGTTCACTGTTGGAACAGTTCTTGTGGGTGTGGTCAGCTCATTCTGTCTTGGCTTGAACTTGCTGCTGTGGCCTTTGGAAGGAGTACTGATTGTGGTGAGCACTATTTACTTAACTGCTGTTTATAAGTATTAATTACATGGCAACACATTCGTTATGTAGAGTTTGCTGGTGCTTCTAACATTTTCCCGGGAACCAGGCAAACTGAAGGAAGGAGAAAAGAAACCAAAAGCTCATAAACTTCTTGAGGGATTGGCAGTCGTGTATTTGCTCTTGCACATGTGGTCTGGATACATTAGCAGATTTTTTTAATGCAGAGTTGTTTTAGTTGTTTTGTTTATCCTGATGTCATGTATACATGTGTCTTTATAATGGAGAGGAGAGGAAAGAGAAAAAGGTGTGATAAAAAGTGGTTGGAAAACAGAAACCGGGAATATATTTCTTTGTGCCACACCCACTTCCATGACCTACAGCATAATCTAAGAGTGCACAGTATTGTTTGGTTTTTTGTGGCCAATGCTCTCTCCAATTACAACACAGCTTTCAAATGCAGATTGTCATATATTAATCTTTAATAGGTAAAGAGACATATAAATATTTGCATCGATGGGTACATTCCCTAATTATTACCAGAATTGTTTCTTTTTCTTTTTTTAAATTTTTTTATAAAAGGCCCACCCCCCAAAAAAAACAGAAAAAAGATATGATATGTATTAAATAATGATAACAAAACCCCTACATCTCCAAAATGAATCTTGCGCATCCCTGACTGGGTGACAACAACCCAACACTGAAGCAGCGTTCCCACGTTGCACTGCCACAGAAATGCTCTAAATGAGATGTTGATGTGAGTTCTCATCAGAAGTTGCTGACCTTGAGTGGCGTCCCAACTCGAGGTCAGCAACTTCTGAAGAAAGCCTTTGTTTGAGGCCCTAAAGGTCCACACATCTCCACTGCCACAGGTATAAACTGTATGCCGAACTCACAGCCTGGGTTACCATTGCCAGCCAGCGGCTGCAAGGTTGAATGTGGCAAAGGTGTCACCAAAAGTGTCATCCCATATATACTAAGGGTCTACCATTTGATCAAGGAATGATGGACATGCCATCAGGTCTCTTTCCATCTGACCTAAGCAGTTCTGAGGACCCAGAGGAAGAGCTAATTATTGGTTTACATAACATATTATTTAAAACAAAGAAAACAGTAAACAAAAATAATCCTCTATTAAATAATTATTAATACTACTATTATTTTTACTATTATTTAACTATTTATTAAATGACCTTTTTTATTCTTCTATATACACACACAAAAGGCAAAGACCCCAACACCGAAGCAGCGTTCCCATGTTGCACCGCCACGGAAATCCTCTTTGTGAGTTCTCATCAGAAGTTGCTGACTTCAGGCGGTGCCCCAACTCCCTGAAGAAAGTATAAATGATGTTATTTTAATTCACATTTGTCATAAGTTTCCAGGGGACATGCAGAGCCCAGCACTGCAGCTGCATTGCCGCGTTGCATGGCCACCGAAATTCTCTGGAGCAGGCCTCTCCTCTCTACATTCCTCCTTGATTTTTGCTCCCCTCTCCCTGAGAAAGGTTGTATATACATGGCCTTCATGCCAGACATCCAAGTTGCGATATATACCAAGAGGGGGAGAATGGTGAATGTGTCTGATGTTAGCATACTTTTGCAGCTTCAAACACTCGGCTCTGTTTTACTAACTTCACCAGATTTGCCGGACAGATCACAATACGAGGGGGCGAAAGTGTCTGGACAGGTAGCATCCCAAACCAGAACCTTTCCTTAACTTCCAGGGCATCACAATCACTTGGCACCAGTTAGTTCCAGATGTGAGGGGATTTGACAACCTTCACTCTTCCTGTGTGTGTGCCCTGCTTGTCTACTGGCGCTCCACACTGGTAATGAAGAATGAGGGCTGCTCAAAGACAGAGTCCCATGGTTACTCTTACTACTTCATCATCCATTCTCAAATCCACAGAGGACATCGTATTTGTGCTTTACAGAACAGAGGTGTAGGGTACAAATGACTGGGCTATGTAGAAATCTATAGCCTGGTCTGAACTGAAGGATAACTAACATCCTGACAGGAAGGATTGGGTAGAGTTATAGAACACTTATTACAAAGACAGAGAAAATGATGATTTATTTTGGTATTTTTGTTTTTATTAATTTTTTAGTTTTTTAAATAAAAGTTTTGGTCAAAATAACAAAAATAATTGAATAGGGTAATATATAAGTGTTGTATATATATATAGAGAGAATACCAAAGTCTGGTTTTAAAATTGGACTTATGGACTTACAAGTATATATGAGAGAAGGTATATATAATGTATAGGATATTCATAAAAATTATCAAAATTGCTACTAGTTGATGAAATAGTCACAAAGTTCGAAGAACATCATTAGTGGGAGAAGATTTTTATCCACAAAAGGTGAGTTTTCTAGTACTGGGGAAGTCATTAAAAACAATATGTTATTTGAGAGCGTAGGAGAGATATGCAGTCGATGTTAAGCCAAGCGCCTGGTAGCCAGGTACTAGCTTCCTTCCTTGTTGCAACTCTAATCCGTGCAGTACAGTATATACCACCAGGAGCTCCTTCCAACAAACGGGCCTTAGCATGAGGAATATTGCATGACATCTGAAGAAATGATTTCTCATTTGATGGAGGAGGTTCATCAATGTCCTGGCACCACATATTCAGATGCTGACAGTCGGCCATCAAAATCTTGAAACATTGTTGTTAAAAAAAATTGTCCAGACGTCCATCGGACTGTGACCCCAGTTATTGATCATTACCTCTCTGAATTGCCACAGAGAGTCTCTGCAGGAGATAATGGATCCCTGATGCTTCCTGTAGTCTTCTCCCTGGGTCCTTCATAAGGCAAGGGTTTTGGAGGCAAAAACTCTTGATGTCTCAACCACCACAGGAACAAACTGGTATATATGCTGAATCAGGTGTTTGTGTTTGGTGCATTTCAGTTCCTCTGCTTAGCAGCTGCAGCTCCTGGTTCTGCAACTGCCACCCTCAAATTAGATGCAGCAAAGGTATCAGTACAGGATGGGAAGCTACTGGTTTGATTATTTTATTATCTTCCCTCTCCTATGTGTGAATAAGTATAGCTAATATATATACATGATTAACTTCTTGTGATAAAACTAACATTCTATGCTGAGTTGTAAATAAAATGTCCTCAAATGACTTTAGAATAAAAACAATAAAAGAAACACATGCACACACAAACACAAACACTAAAAATGACTACAAAATTACATCTTATAAATTACATTTGTTGTCCCAGACCCCTTGATCTGACATCACCATTTTGGATCAGCTCCTGGATCCACTATTATTGGACCCCATACCCTAAACAAAATTTAATTTCAAATGAGATTGTGAAAATGGTGATGATGTGAAGAACAGTAAGAGCAATGGTGTACAATACAATACAGCAGTTTATTATCCCAATCAGTAGTTGTATAATCCTCACTCTTCCACTAAATTGTACTCTCTAGAACTTCACTTGGAACTCAGATACAGGTTCCAATTGAAACCGCTTTTAGCACAGGATCATTCTTCCAGATTCTGGCAGGCGACAGATGCAATGAACTTGGAATTTTTGGATTTTCTTAACCCTAGTAGCAGTTCTTCTTGGTTTTTGAATTTGGCCTATCTACTATAAATACTGGCATGAAGTGTTTCAGGTTAAAGCCAAATACAATTGATGTAGCAAATACTACTGAAAAATACAACAATCCACTTCTCCATACTGCATTTGTATATTGCAGAAGTGGAGCTCGATCTCTTATTGAAGATGTTGTCTGTTGTTGTCCAAGATGACCGACTGATTGTATATACTGTCATACAAGACTTTGGAGGTTCAACACCAACATTTAATTATTGCTGTGATCTTGACGAGTTAGAAAAAAGTTAATCCCCCGCCCCAGTGATAAGGGGGGTGGACATCACAACTTGTAAGAGGCTAATCTTAGGTCAGATGAGAGCTTATAAAGAAGTAGGTCACGAGAATTATGACAAATGCGGGATTTATTGTCTGTATGCACTTAGTGATGGCCTATTTCAAAGCTCAACAAAACAATTATACCTAAAATGCATATTAAAATCTATATAGCAAACAAAGTAGATATAAGAAATCAACCCTAGCCAAACCGGTGTCATATCGAATTGCGTCCTAGTAGATTTATGTCCTACCCGGACGTTATTATTTGGAAAAAGCGTCCGGGGGACGTATACAGATAAAGTAAATGCGCGTTGGGAAGCGTCCTACCCTATCCAATAGCGTCCGCCCAGCAAGACTTTCATTTTCAGTGCCAATAGACTTTCATTTGCATCCATTATAAGTGTAGATATATCCATATAATATGCAAATTGAATAGACTTTCATTTGCATCCATATAAGTGTAATAATATAATAACTTTGCTGTTGCACATCGGCCATAAAGACAACCAGTCGTTACAAGTGTCTACCAAGGGACGGCAATTTGGCGACTCAATGAAGAGCTAAGATGGCCAGTCATATGGCTGTCATAGATCCTGACTTGATCTCCCTTCGATGATGTAACACACCAGTGGTTTCCATCCACATAATGTATCTGTATGGATTCTTGGTTTTGACAAATCCATAATTCTGTGAAAAAAGACAATTTTGCAAACCACCCAGGGATGGAAATTGCTCTTTGAGGATTCTTTGCGCAAGGTTCACATGTTCATCAGTGAGCTGTTTCCCTCTCTTGAGGTCTTCCCTAATGCTTTTTGAAAATGTTAGGGTCTTGCTTCTTTTCCTGGGCTGGGTGAAGTGGCAGTCTCCTGACCTCGCATGCTTCTGTGATGGCAGTTTGTTCCTCAATCCCTTTACCAATTCTATGAAGGAAAATTGTTATGTAATGGGACTTTTTTGGTAGGTTGGCATACTGCTTACCACTTCTCTTCAGAGGTCCTTTTGCCTGCACAGCTAAAATTATTACAAATTGACTAGTATATAATATGAAGACAATAGAATTATGTTAAAATTACAATTATGAAAATTATACAGGATATAGCTATGTTACAGTTAGCTACACCAACCTGGGTGTCCATCTTCATGTATTGCTTTCAATAGTCTCTGCTTTTCTTCCGCAGTTTCTACCACAAGCCTTTTCTCTTGGTTACCGATATAATATAACCGACCTTCATGGACATTGAAGTTATTTGCCTTTCTTCTCAAGCTTCTTTTATAGTTGTGTGTGCTATCTATAGGATAGTTTCCAGAATGAATAAATTCAAATACTTCAGAGAAAGAGAATTTTTCTTTTTTTACAACATAAATTTGTCTGCTGGGACGTAATTCCTCGCCCCCGGACGCTTATGCTCATCGGTTTAACGTCCTAGCGGACGAAATATTACGTCCCATGGACGTATACCGATAGGGGACGTTATCCGTTATGACACCGGAACACTCTTCTGGAAGCCCTAAATCGGTGATGTTGGCGATACTGTACCGCGGTTCAACTCGGGCAACTAGATTAGCCATGAGCCTGCATCTCTCCAGTTTCTCCTCCTCTCCCTCTCCCCCTCTTCCACCTTGCCTCTTCAGTTGTCGCATAGTGTCCATAGAATACTATATGTCGCTCCCAGCCAAGGAGTTAGATCTGTGCTACTCTTCCTTCTGTTCCAGTGCTGTCGACAAAGTCCCAGTGTTGCGCATATTTGGATCAACTCCTGCAGGACAGAAGACCTGTCTACATGTCCATGGGGTGTTCCCTTATTTGTACGTCCCCTGCACCCACCATGACCCAAGCAATGAGTACCTTCAACTGGTGGCTAGGAGTATCAACCATGCACTTCAGGTGTCTCTGGGGGCCTCCAAGACTGTTCATCATGTCTACAAGATCATACTTGTCAAGGGAATGTAAGCTGGTTGATAGTTACTTCTGGTCCAGGGTATTGTATGTTGGAGTGGACCTGACTTGCAAGTACGTACGTTTGTTTCTATTTATGTGGGTCTTTATAGCCGAGAGTTTTAGCTCCGTGTTTTGGGTCCTTTGTTTGGGTCTCTTCACATTCATTTACGAATAGGCCCTGTCTGGTAGGAGGAAAAAAATACTGGACAGGATTCACGTCGTAGGATTACATCTAGGAGGACCCATATCTAGGAGGACCCACGTCTAGGAGGAACCATGTCTAGGAGGACCCATGTCTAGGAGGCACTCATTCCTAGGAGTACCCATGTCTAAAAGGACCCACTTCTAGGAGGATCCACTCTAGGAGGACCCACGTCTAGAAGGACTCATTCCTAGGAGGACCCATGTCTAAAATGACCCACTTCTAGGAGGATCTATGTCTAGGAGGATCCACGTCTAGGATCCATTTCTTGGAGGATTCACTTCTTGGAGGGTCCACATCTAGGAGGACCCATGTCTAGGAGGATCCATGTCTAAGAGGACCCATGATAGAAGGACACATTATTATTGCCCTGACCTCTGAAATTTCAAGGAGCTGATTCTATATCAGGAATTACGCCATATCCAGATTTTTGGGGGAGGGGGAGGGGGCAGGGCATAGTGACTTGACTGATACTGAAAAGTCGAATGCTTTTAAGAAAAGCTTGTTGTTGGTCCAGTTAACTTGGACAGTTGTCTTTAGAGGGGATATTTTCTTATTCATGTATTACATCATCTTTCCAGACCTTTCTATGGTTACCATGAACATAAGCAGCTGTTTCTCAAGATCTACCTCTACAACCCTGCGCTGATAAAACGGTCAGTCCACATAAAAGATACTCTCATGCACACATCATTTTAGTAGCTCACAGCCACTTGGCTAACAGACCTCCTCTATGCATGCATGTAAGTAAAATGCAAGCCAGATGGGGTCTGCTCCAACCCGGCATGTAGGTTGGCGGAGTTGCTGGTGGCGGGAGCGGTGATGAACGAAGTCATGCAGCCCCACGAAGCTCACGTGCCGTTCGTGCTCCAGTTCATGATGGACCACAATCTCTACGGAATGAATCATATCCACTTGTCCGACATCAAGTTCAGAGTCATTGGCCTGGGTAATGCATTGCTGCCGTGCATGCAATGGCCTTTTGAATGGTCGACTTCAATTTGTTTTTGTTCTGATAATAATCAACAAAATGATTATTGAGAAGGTTATTGTAAAGCTGCTATATAGAGCATCTAGTCGAAGAGAAGGTTATTGTAAAGTCATTGTATTTAGCTGAGAATTTCTCTTGTTATTTTGCAGAAGTGAACTTGTCTCTATGACTTATAAATCTATGTATAAGAGAACATTGTATGTGTGTGTGTATGTGCTTAAAGCTTGGCTAACCAGAGTAAACTGCTACTGTAGAATCTGTCCCTATCAGGTCAGGACAGCTAGAGGGACAGGGGGAAGGGGAGAACCTGCTCTATCAGGACAGCTAGGGGGGAAGGGAAGTCCAGTGATAAAGGGCGGGGTGGACACCAGAGCTTGTAAGAGGTTAATCTTAGCTCAGATGAGAGCTTATAAGCAAGTAGATCATGAGAATTAGAACAGGGTGTAGGTGGGTGAAGGTTGATTTGATAGGACTGTGATTTTTCAGATGGCACAGGTATGGCGAAGTCACCAGGAAGACAGCGTTCAGTGACCCCCCTCTCTCCCACCCTCTCCCACTCCTCCTCTTCGACTCTCTACAACCCAAGTCAGATGGTCTGGGATGTTGATGCACTCCCATGGTACAGTGCACGTTGTGTGTCTATTGGTTGGGGATGAGTTGCATGCCGACTGATAGTCATCCCAGGAATGAGCTCAACACCTATGGTGTTTCCACATCCAGTGTGGAGATGCCCAGGCAGAATTTGTATTGGAGGTTTATGTGTACTACGTAGGAATCGTGTTATGTGTGCCGCAGTGCCACTGAGCTAGAGGGACGTAGGAATCGTGTTATGTGTGCAGTGCCACTGAGCTAGAGGGACGTAGGAATCGTGTTATGTGTGCAGTGCCACTGAGCTAGAGGGACGTAGGAATCGTGTTATGTGTGCAGTGCCACTGAGCTAGAGGGACGTAGGAATCGTGTGTTATGTGTGTGCAGTGCCACTGAGCTAGAGGGACTAGGAGATTTAGTTTAGCTCGTAAAACAAGTTACTGTGGGAATTAAGGGCAATTAAGGGGGATGTTCACCACGAATCTTCATTTTCACTAAATTTGTCATAACTTTTTTGTTCTTAATTTTTTAAATTCATTTGATGCTCTTTCTAAACATATATTTAGTTAGTGCATAGCTACTTCCTAAATCAAGATATGCTAATCTAATGATCTCATTTCTCTGTGCTTAAAATGAAGAGAACTCCAGATGTCTAATAGCCTGACCTACCCACTTAGGATGTGATTAGTACAACCACAGATGTGTAAAATATGATTGACACATCAGCAGTTCTGGAGTAAAGGTCAACCTAATAAATCAAGTCTTTTTCACAAAACCAACCATATCCTTACCATGGTTGCAAAATTTCCACAATGGAAGTGATAGAGCAACCACTTAGGATGTGATTAGTACAACCACAGATGTGTAAAATATGATTGACACATCAGCAGTTCTGGAGTAAAGGTCAACCTAATAAATCAAGTCTTTTTCACAAAACCAACCATATCCTTACCATGGTTGCAAAATTTCCACAATGGAAGTGATAGAGCAACCACTTAGGATGTGATTAGTACAACCACAGATGTGTAAAATATGATTGACACAGCAGTTCTGGAGTAAAGGTCAACCTAATAAATCAAGTCTTTTTCACAAAACCAACCATATCCTTACCATGGTTGCAAAATTTCCACAATGGAAGTGATAGAGCAAGAAAAGAGCTTCAAAATGGTATCTTTCAAGTTGCTCTAACTAAAAAAAGAAGTGAGTTCTATACTTTTTTGTGACCATGATTTTACCACATAGGTAGGTTGAGAAAACGATCTACAAAGTTATGGCAAGGTCTGTTGCATACATTTTTCTTTCCAGTGACCCATATACTGTATGTATGCATAAAAAAAGCTCTGTACAACTAGCAAGGTATAGGATGAGACAAAAAAAATTATTAATTGGGGGGTAAGGGGGGCCTAAACCATTTTTGTAGTAAAGTGTTTAAAAACTTGTGGTTACCACTTTATAGCTCCATAGATTCTGCAAACTTCATGGTATGGACTTGATATATAGCTCAAAAGATATGCTCTCTGTGTGCTCTCTTTTGATAATAAAACAGTTTTCATAGCTACAACTATACCCAAGTTATAGGAGCTAAAGTGGGGGTACCTCAAAAACCTGATTGTGATTTTGCCACATAAATATCTAAGTGCTAGAGAGTTGAAATTAGCACAGTGGCTAGAGGAAGCCCGACTCTATGCAACGACCTTTTTCATTAGGCGCTAAAACGTAAGTACGTGATCAAATGCGCGGTTGGAAAAATAATTTTATGGAATTTTAATGAAATTCATTTTCCAACCGCGCTTGACCACGTACTTGAGCTATATACCAAGTCCATACAAGAAGTTTGCAGAATCTATGGCTATAAAGTGGTAACCACAAATTTTTAAACACTTGACTACAAAAATGGTTTAGGTCTCGCTATGAAGAAAAACTCATGGCTAACAACCCCCTTACAGCTCTAGTTTTAGTTTGCAAGCATGTCTGACTATATCCACTGCCTCTGTACTAAGTTATAATATAACATTCTGATTCATGTACTTTTTTATGTGTGTGTGTGTGCGTGCATGCATGTGTGTGTGTGTGTGTGTATGTGTGTGTATGTGCTCTGCAGGGATAAGGTTGTACATCTTCCCAGAGCTAGTGTGTGTGAGCTAGAAGCTGACGCTGTTGGAGCTGACATCTTGAACAGACACGAACTCTCCCTAGGTACGCTTTGCTGGGCACGGCAGCAAGTCGTAAGTGGAAATTGATTGTGTTTACTAAGTCATGTAACTTCGTGTAAGTTGTAGTGACACAACTGGAATGCTTATTATCAGCATGCAGTGGATACTGTCCCATCGTCAAGTTTTTTAAAGCCTCTCAGTTAGGGGAGGATCTGGAGATCTGCATCTGGTTTTGTTCTTCCCAATGCAAATAATTCCTGTGGCAGAAGATAGGTCTCTTGGCGTGCCTTAATGATATTACAGTGAGAGATTTTTGGGTTGGAGTAACTCCTACTGAAGGCTAGAGCGTCTAGTCGAAAACGTTGAGAAAGTTAAAAAAATCAAGTTGATTATTGAAGAGGTCGCTGTAACAATTTAGTAAGCGTTGCAGCTGAACATCTCCCCTTGTGTCTGCATTGAGACCTGAGACTCGAATGTTGTGGTCGATACAATGGCTTTATCGATAATCAACTTAATATCGAGAAAGTCATCTACTATCTGAGAGTTGGTTGGGAATTGTGGTCGCTCTTGGTATGATTCAGTACACAGAGCCAAATACTGAAGCAGCCTATGCTGTGCATGCAGCGGATGGAAGCTCCTTGTGCCTCTCTTCCTCCCTTGCTCTACCTTTCTCTCTTCCTGTGCAGCAGATGGAAGCTCCTTGTGTCTCTCTTCCTCCCTTACTTACCCTCTCTCTCCTCCTGAGCAGCAGATGGAAGCTCCTTGTGTCTCTCTTCCTCCCTTACTCTAGCTCTCTCTCCTCCTGAGCAGCAGATGGAAGCTCCTTGTGTCTCTCTTCCTCCCTTACTTACCCTCTCTCTCCTCCTGAGCAGCAGATGGAAGCTCCTTGTGTCTCTCTTCCTCCCTTACTTACCCTCTATCTCCTCCTGTGCACCAATGGAAGCTCCTTGTGTCTCTCTTCCTCCCTTACTTACCCTCTCTCTCCTCCTGTGCACCAGATGGAAGCTCCTCGTGCCTCTCTTCCTCCCTTACTTACCCTCTCTCTCCTCCTGTGCACCAATGGAAGCTCCTTGTGTCTCTCTTCCTCCCTTACTTACCCTCTCTCTCTTCCCTGTGCAGTGACGGAGGGATTTCCTGGTCTGGCAGCTCTCTGGGAAGAAGAGAGACAGAGGAGGACGACAACGGACATTGAAGCTCCTCTAACCCCGCCTCCTTCTCCCAGTAAGGATAACTGACACACCCACACATCCTAGTTGTTCTCACTTGTCAAATCTTTAATTAAACCCGGTAAGCTTTTGTCTCTAACTAGAACGTGGCTCTCAGATCAATGAAGAAGCAGAGACGCACCTTCAGGACAAACTTGACATGATCTTGCACGAGAGGCTCCGACAAATGAGGTACTAGACTTGATGTGGATAGATATTTTCGAGTGGAATACTTGCACGGGGCAAAATAATTTGCAGGAGGAAATATTTGGAGTGTGGTGGTGTATAGTGAAGCCATGGCGTGCTCTGCTGTTCTTCATTGTATCTATCCCTTCCCCCCCTTGATTGGATTCTGATCATAAACCCCCCACAAGTATTGGACCCCTCGTAATACCTTTCTATGCTGCCCCTCGTTTTTTTCTTTCCTGTCTCTTATTTTAATCTCAAACTTTGCATGTGTCTTGGTGTCAGTAGCGAGGACGCCAGTCTTCAGGGTTCACCGTCTCCCCCCTCCCTGGGTTCTCCTGTCTCGCAACCCTCGCGACCTGGCTCTACTTCTGCTGCTGATGTTGCCGTGGAGAGGGATGTGACGGGGGGAGAAGTGGTGGTGGATGAAGAGATGGTCCATGAGGTTGTGAGCTTGAGTCAGAGATGCTCGGTGGAGGCAGTGGGTATGTGTGTGTGTCTTCATGTAGAAGGTGTGTGTGTGATGGGCTCTTGTTTTGGTTGTTATCTATTAGAAAAGAGCACCAACGATGAGCTGATTGAATTGTTGAATGAGCTGTGTCAGTCCTCACAACTCTCCCAGCCTCCCTCCTCACAACTCTCCCAGCCTCCCTCCTCACAACTCTCCCAGCCTCCCTCCTCACAACTCTCCCAGCCTCCAGCCTCACAACTCTCCCAGCCTCCCTCCTCACAACTCTCCCAGCCTCCCTCTTCACAACTCTCCCCGCCTCCCTCCTCACAACTCCCCCCCTCACAACTCCCCCAGCCTCACTCATTGCCTCCATCCCATCTTTTCACCTCACACCATTTACAGCTTCCCTCTTCACAACTCTCACAGCCCCCCTCCTCGAAGTCCTCTCAGCTTCCCTCCTCACAGCCTCCCTCCTCACAACCCTCACAGCCTCCCTCCTCACAACCCTCACAGCCTCCCTCCTCACAACCCTCACAGCCTCCCTCCTCACAACCCTCACAGCCTCCCTCCTCACAACCCTCACAGCCTCCCTCCTCACAACCCTCACAGCCTCCCTCCTCACAACCCTCACAGCCTCCCTCCTCACAACCCTCACAGCCTCTCTCCTCACAACCCTCACAGCCTCCCTCCTCACAACCCTCCCAGTTTCCTTCCTCACAACACCTGCTGTCTCCATTGCAAAGTGTAGGAGAACTTCTCCTTAGGAAGATGAAGCGCTCAGCTTCCGTTGTCTCCCGGTCACTCTTCAGCACTCCCAGTGTATCGCCACCTCCACACCTAGAAAGAAGAAATGTTGGTGGAGGTGAAGGGGGAAGAGAACAGGGGCCTAGTCAAGCAACAAGGCAAGACCCCATGGAAGGAGTGTGCAGTGCCTTCTCGGACATAAGTAAGTCGTATGCTGGACTTTTCTTGTCGGAAGTTGTTACTATGTTCAAAGACTGATCAAAGCACACGCCTCTCACTCACAGGTGCCTCGGATCCTGTAGCAAATGATGAGACCAGAAATGACAAACTCATTGTCTCCATCAAGCTGCAGCAGAAGGACGAGTTGAGTGAGTCTACCTTCCTAGACAGCTACATGTATGCATCTAATAAGTTGTATGCTAGACACACACCTCACATAGGTGCCAGGGGTCCGGCAGTGAGTCATGTGACCTGCACAGACAAACTCATTATCTCCATTAAGCTGCGGCAGAGGGATGAGTTCGGTGAGTCTTCCTCGAGATTTATGGTTGAACAGTCATCGGATGACAAGGCAAGTGATGTGACTCCTGCTGCTGACTTGGTAACTTCCGCAAGTGCACCTGTCCTTGGTTTGCAGAGCAATGCAGAGGAGCCGGGAGACAGTTTCAGTGGAGGCACAGAAGGGGAGGAGGTAGATAAGCTTCTGACAGGATCCGAGTACAACACGTCCTGTGCCCAGCCTAAACGTAAGCCTCTCTCTTCTGACATTAGTTTGCAACAGAACGGCACCAAGAGTCCTGACAAGCTCCAAGAAAATCATGTTCTGGAATTCGGTGCGGTCCAGACTGAATTTGAGATGAGGGAGGGTATCGTCACATCAGAATTGAGCAAGTCTGCCTGCAGTATTGCTGACATCATGGAGCAGGAATCTCTGTGGAAGCTCTTCACAGAGAAGCTATCTCCACAGATGCAACTGTCGCTGATATCATCGTCTCCAGAAAGAGAGAGTTGTGTTTTGACCGAGAGGACAAGAGGAGACTTGGTGAATCTGGTGATGCGTGATGAGGGTGGAGAAGGGGAGGAGTGTGTGTGTAGTGAGGGGGAGAGCTTGGAATTGGAGGAGGAAGAACTGTTACAAGCCGTGTGGGATGATGGTGGGCATGCCGTTGAAGGAGGAGAGGAGAAAGCATTTGGAGAAGAAAGAATTCCTCAACTAGATGGCACTACCTCTCCTTCAGTTCGTGACTCTTCCACATCATCCACTCCAAACAGACCCAAAACTCCATTTATATTAGGAGTGAGAAAGAGAAGGTCCAGGTCTAGCAAGAAGTCAAGCTCTCCCCAGAAAGACTCGATACAGTTGCAGACGGATGCATCAGTCGAGCCGGCAGTGCCTGTGGGTGAGGCATCTGTGCCTCAGGGCGGTGTAGCTCTGGCTAGTCTTGTTGGTGAGAATGAGGACAATCACTCGAGCAAGGAGGACCTTCATTCCTCCAGCTCTTTCAGAGTACAGCAGCGATTCTCTCTAAAGACGAAAGACAAGAGGAGGTGGAAGGCAGTGAGAAAAGACACTGCTAAGCCGCCGATGACTCCGTGTTTTCATTCTCTCTTAAAGGAGCGCGCACTTGCTTGCAGGTTTGTGCTGAAGCTGGAAGGAATCCATCCCTCACTTTTGTCCTCGTTCTGTGGAGCTGGAGTAGCAGTGGAGCCAAGGGAAGCATCGCCGAAGGACCCTTTACCTGTTGGGAGGAAGAGCAGGAGAAGGAGTAGGAAACAGATGGACAATGCTTATTCTACTCAGACCAAAATTCCAAGTGCACAAATTGTTCCATTTAACAGGACAAGGAAGAGAAAACTTGTGGTTAAGTCGTTGAGGGGGATGGAGCTCCCCACTGGGGTGCACATGACCTCCATACCTTCAAGCTCTTCATCCGAGTGCCCGCCAGAGTCAGCTGAAGGATCGCCATGGCGCTCCATTGATTCCCCAGTCATCTCTGCCGTTCCCATGCCTTCGGCTATGTCACCTGCCTGGACTGGCGGGAATGCGTCTAGTATTGGACTTGACCCTTGTCTTGGTGTTGATGTGGGTGAAGATCCGAGCACACCATCGATGTTGCCGAGTGATGATACCTTCAATGGCACAAGGGGCTTGGACTTGTTCACGAGACGTGGCAGAAGTGAGGTGAATACTGCAGCAGCTTTCTCTCCAAGCGTGTTCAGTTGGGACATGGTCTCGCCCTACGACAGTCAAGTGGATAACGACTTCCACTTGTGTGTGAGCAGTGAGAGTGAGGGGGAGTGTGATGCAGAGGGGAGTGGGGAGAACCCGGACACGTCATGTGGCAGTGTCGACATGCATAAGACTACGCCTGACGTTACATTTGCCACACTCCCAGCAATGTGGAAGGAAGTTGCGTCAGCCCCACCCCCAGTCGTGAGGGAGGGTGTTGTTGCATCAGCCCCACCCCCAGTCGTGAGGGAGGGTGTTGTTGCAGCAGCCCCACCCCCAGTCATGAGGGAGGGTGTTGTTGCAGCAGCCCCACCCCCAGTCATGAGGGAGGGTGTTGTTGCAGCAGCCCCACCCTTAGCCATGCCGGAGAAAATGGACCACTTTCTGGGAGGAGTGAGCAATCTGAAGAGGTTAACGAAGGGGTTAACGTGGCATCCTCTCATTCCACCACTGAGCGCCAAAGACTTGAGTGACTCCGCCCACCTCTACCACATCCCATCAGTTGTCCACGCAAAGCCAATCTATAGCAACCATAAAGATGTCCAACCTGCAAAGTAAGTAGCTGTGCTGTTGTTTTTAATGTCACCTTTTGTTGTTATTGTGTTATTGTTTTTTTTTAATGTCACCTTTTTTGTCACCTTTTTGTTTTTGTTTTTTTGTTGTTGTTTGTTACCTTTTGTTGTTTGTTGTTATTATGTTGTTATTGTTTGTTGTTTTTAATGCCACCTTTTGTTGTTATTGTTTGTTATTTTTAATGTCACCTTTTGTTATTGTTGTCACCTTTTGTTGTTGCTTGTTACCTTTTGTTGTTATTGTTTGTTGTTTGTGTTGCTTGAAATGTTTATAGGAGAGTTGGAGGGAAGGTGTTGAGAGTTGCTTCAAGCCTGGTAAGTTGACACTCCATCGCGTCTGCCCTGTTCTATTTATCCACAGCTCTATTTTAATATCTGACATGTTAATTAGCCATAATTGCATGACCTCATTAATTAAAAACACTCAGAAATTTAATTGTTCGTGGAAGTGAATCTCTCGGTGCCAAATTGTCATTATTTCAAGTTGGCCACAAGCAATTCCCACTGGAGAGAACACCAACCCTCGTCGTGGCATTCTCCCTTCTTGCTGGAGCTGAAGTGATTGTTGTATTGGAAGCTAGCACATCCAACAAGCAAGCCACAAGCTGAGTAGAGGGAGGTGTGTCAACCTGCGCTGGGTGGCACATGAGTAGAGGGAGGCGTGGCAACCTGCGCTGGGTGGCACATGAGTAGAGGGAGGTGTGTCAACCTGTGCTGGGTGGTACACATGAGTAGAGGAACCTGCGCTGGGTGGCACATGAGTAGAGGGAGGTGTGTCAACCTGTGCTGGGTGGTACACATGAGTAGAGGGAGGTGTGTCTACTTGCGCTGGGTGGCACACATGCTTGGACTTATGTTCTTCAACTTTGCGATTAGCTAACGGTAGCTGTGAGGATGATCAGGTTCAGTTCTCCCTCAGTTCTCCCCATAATTAAACTGGTTATGTGAGGATCAGTTCTCCCCATAATTAAACTGGTTATGTGTCATTCAGTTCTCTCTCAGTTCTCCCCATGATTAAACTGGTTATGTGAGGATCATTCAGTTCTCCCCATAATTAAACTGGTTATGTGAGGATCATTCAGTTCTCCCCATAATTAAACTGGTTATGTGAGGATCATTCAGTTCTCCCTCAGTTCTCCCCATAATTAAACTGGTTATGTGAGGATCAGTTCTCCCCATAATTAAACTGGTTATGTGTCATTCAGTTCTCTCTCAGTTCTCCCCATGATTAAACTGGTTATGTGAGGATCATTCAGTTCTCCCCATAATTAAACTGGTTATGTGAGGATCATTCAGTTCTCCCCATAATTAAACTGGTTATGTGAGGATCATTCAGTTCTCCCTCAGTTCTCCCCATAATTAAACTGGTTATGTGAGGATCAGTTCTCCCCATAATTAAACTGGTTATGTGTCATTCAGTTCTCTCTCAGTTCTCCCCATGATTAAACTGGTTATGTGAGGATCATTCAGTTCTCCCCATAATTAAACTGGTTATGTGAGATTCAGTTCTTCCCTCAGTTCTCCCCATAATTAAACTGGTTATGTGAGGTTCATTTCTCCCCATAATTTGCTTTAGCCTAGAGACCTGAAGGAGTTTCAACCATCCTACTTGGCTAATTCAGTGCAGCAGTTCTCCAACTTTGGGTTAGCAGAGCTGGTGACATCTCATGCTCCTCCCTCTTCTGAAAGAAGCAGACCACCTTTGCTGAAGGGAAAGAAGAACAACGTGATCCTCACTCCCGCTCGACCTCCTCCTTGTCCGAAAGCGCTAGCAGCCCTACCCATAGGAGCAGTAAGGGAGGAGGAGAGAGGGAAGATGATGAGTGTTTGCAATCATAAGGAAGAGGTAAGCCATTCAACTGCTCCTTTCAGATTAATGTTTGGATCATGAGGAATAGAGTAAGTGGGTGAGTGAGTGAGTGGGCCAAGTGATTGTGCAATGTTTTTGTAGAACATTATGACAAGCTGAGCTTGGATGACTCCACCCCTCATTACTTTGTTTGTACTTGTGCATTACAATTCAATGAAGTTATATGGGTGGGTGGGTGGGTGAGTGAGTGGGTGTGTGAGTGGGTGAGTGGGTGGGTGAGTGAGTGGGCCAAGTGATGCAATGTTTTTGTAGAACATTATGACAAGCTGAGCTTGGATGACTCCACCCCTCATTGCTTTGTTTGTACTTGTGCATTACAATTCAATGAAGTTATTATATGAGTGGGTGAGTGAGTGGGTGGGTGGGTGCGTATGTTATTGTTTTTTAACCTACTTAGGGAATTGTGAAGGTAGGGAAGGTTGTCATTGAGGGGCGTGGTCAGACCCTGAAAAAAAGTAAGCGTGTGCTCGAGAAATCTCCGAATGTGAGTTTGAATGCATCGGGGATGGTGACGTCTCAGCTAGAGGGCCCCACCCCAGCCAACACTTGTGGATTCAAGATCAACCAATCAGTTCTTTGCAGTCCACATGATATTCACCAGGTATATGTACATATTTGTACCACTTGCCTAACCTAGCAGGCCCAGTGTGTGTCCCCATAGAGATATTGTCAACCTACTTCAACCTGCCTCAACCCAGTGTGGTGTTGGTCCAGTGCTGTCCCCAGAGAGCTACTGTCAACCAACTTCAACCTGCCTCAACCCAGTGTGGTGTTGATCCAGTGCGTGTCCCCAAGATCTATTGTCAACCTACTTCGACCTGCCTCAACCCAGTGTGGTGTTGGTCCAGTGTGTCTCCCCATAGAGCTATTGCCAACCCTTCAACCTGCCTCAACCCAGTGTGGTGTTGGTCCAGTGTGTCTCCCCATAGAGCTATTGTCAACCTACTTCAACCTGAGTGTGGTGTTGGTCCAGTGTGTCTCCCCATAGCAACCTGCCTCAACCCAGTGTGATGTTGGTGCAGTGCTTGTCCCCGGCTATTGTTTACCTCAACAAACTCAGTTCACAATGTAGATATAACGACTTGCAACTAAAATTTACTCGTCCGACATTTTAGCCTGATCAGTGATGCTCTAGCCTTCATCAGGAATAATGAGATGCTAAGACTCACATGAGGTTAATATATACCGCTAGCTAGCTATTCACCACATGATGCAAACCACACCCTGGCACATGCGCCATGCATGTGAACCAGACGTGGCAAAAATAAAATAATAACAATAAGACAAATTAAAATAGAAACAGAAGAAGCTGAGCTATGGTTTAATTAACGGCTAACACCACTAATAACACATTAATAAATGAAGGGTATTAAATAATAATAATAATAATAATAATAATAATAATAATAATAATAATAATAATAATAATAATAATAATAATAATAATAATAATAATAATAATAATAATAATAATAATAATAATAATAATAACAGCAATAAGTCTAATAATAATAATAATAATAATAATAATAATAATAATAATAATAATAATAATAATAACAGCAATAAGTCTAATAATAATAATAATAATAATAATAATAATAATAATAATAATAATAATAATAATAATATAATAAATAATAATATAATAATATAATAATAATAATAATAATAATAATAATAATAATAATAATAATAATAATAATAATAATAATAATAATAATAATATAAATAATATAATAATAATAATAATAATAATAATAATAATAATAATAATAATAATAATAATAATAATAATAATAATAATAATAATAATATAATAAATAATAATATAATAATAATAATATAATAATAATAATATAATATAATAATTATAATAATAATAATTAATAATTAATAATTAATAATAATTAATAATAATAATAATAATAATAATAATAATAATAAGTCATTGGATGAGGATGTGGTGCCAAGTTTCATCGGTAGTCACTTGCTGGAGGAGGTGTTCCAATTGTTTGATAGATTGTGTTGTTTCTGGGCCAAACACACCTTGCACTATCGTGATGCCATCAGGCTGTTTTTCATCGGTCTGGGTGATACCAGCCGGCTCCAATCTAGATGGGATGTGATCTGCAGTGAGGGCCATGTCAATGGACGTACTATTTTGTGGGGAGGAAGCCACCATCTTAGACCAGGCTAGAAGACAACAAACTGCTAGTGAAGGAGGCACTGCACATCAGCCTAGCACCAAAGTGTGAGCGGTTCAATCGAGATTATGGAATGGACTTTCCTGGCTGCTGGGGGGGACCACACTCAAGCAAGAGCCTGAACTTGAAACCACGACCACCATAATTAATTTAATTTTTTTTAATTATTATTTTTTTTTGTAAGAAGTAAGAAGTAATAATAACAGAAGTAATAATAACAAATAATAACAAGTAATGATAACAAGTAAAATAATTTACCATGTCTCTGAGTGCCCAGGACGGAGGCAGTGTTCCCTCTCTGCACTGCCATAGAGAACCTCTGTAGGAGGTAGTGGCATACTTTCTCCTCTCTTTTACTATGTTCCAGCTACTACTAATAAACCACTAACGTAGATAGATAAACTATTAATAAACCACTTAACATTAAATTAATAAACCACTTAAGGGGGGACCATACCTCAAAACCACAAAACAGTTGTACCTATTTCTAATTGCCATAACTTTTTTTTTCTCTTTCGTTTTCGTCTATACAGGTAATTATGGTACCAAAGTCTTTGTTATTCTGTGTGTGTTTTTACAAAATGTTAAATGTTTCTACATGTATAGACAAATTTTCTCAGAAGATACATGCAGAAACATCGAGGTGACTCCAAGATATTTGTGGCAGACCTAGCTGCCTAACGATTTGAAGTCAAGTACTCATGATTGGTGTGTGGCTTGCTAAGGAGTGTCTCGGTGATTTCCATGGACCAAAGTTACCATATGTTGTCATGTTAATTAGTTACATAATACAGAGTCTGAAAAACTGGTAAAAACTAGAGGTCACCTCTTCTAACCACCATCTCTTGGCAATCCTTGCAGTAAACAAAAATGTGATTCATGGAAATTACAGAGTACTAAAAGAGCTCTCAAATGACATACACAGCACAAAAAAAATGAGCAAACGGTTTTAAAGTTATGCTCGCCGCAAAAAATATTTCCATTAATTGTGGGAATAAGCAGTCCAAGTTTGGAAAACGAAATGTTTGAGTTAGCAGTGAAATAACTTGACAAAATATGTTCTTTTACAAGTTTTAGCAATTCCCTGATCTGTTTCTTTTACTTCCATGACTTTCTTGAGTTTTTCTGTGCCTCTATCTACATGTAACAAAGAAAAATATGATGAAAATTAGTACGAGATGTATATGTGGAACTTTCCTTTACAGCTGAATGTTTGTACATGTCAAAGAAAAGTATGATGAAGTAGATCCAACATAACTTTGAAATGAAGCATGTCTCTAAAACTTTGGAAATAGCAAGTAGATAGATGCAACAACAGTTTGAACTTAAAATATAATTTCCCCCCCCCCCCCCCCATGTGTAGTCCCCCCGGGGTGTGTGTGTATGGGGGGGGGGAGGGACTGTACGTCAGCACCACCTAAGTATTATAAATCGCCATAACTTTTGTTGTATACACTCTATATACACTCTATGCAGGTAATTTTATTCCCTATTTCCTTATGCTTTGTGCTTCCTAATGATATGTTGAATGTCTCTGTAGACATATTTTCTCGGAAGATACATCAAGATCCCTAAATAAGTTGACCTAACTTGCAGAATAGTTCATAACTGCCCTAAATCAAGATCAAGATCAAAGTCCCAGATTTGGTCAGCCGATAGAGGAGGCTCTAATTGGTAATACATGAACAGATTATCAATAAATGTAGTGGTTTTTGAGTGAATGTAGTGGTTTTTGAGTGGCAGGCCACCGCTTTGGCAACTGAAAACACCAGGGGAAATCCCAAACCTCACCACTTCAAATCACCATAACTTCTAATACTTATAGTAATTAAAAAGTTGGCACATACATTAAGCAGATAATTAGACGAGCTATCCAGTGATATAAAAATTATAATTTTTTGTGTGTGTGTGAATAGGAAAGTTATGAGCTTTACGGCAAAAAAACAAGATTTTTTTGAAAAAATGAGAAAAATATAGTTCAAGTTAGGGCAAATATCATGCAAGATGTGTTCTCTTTGTAGTTCTTGATCTGTTACATAGACAAAAAAACAGTTTGAAAGAAGAAGTAAAAAAAGAAGGGGGGGAAAGTCTGTTTTTTGACGTATAGTCCCCCCTTAACATTAAATAAGTAGATAGATAAACTTTTAACAAACCACTTAACATTAAATTAATAAACCACTTAACATGATAGATAAACTATTAATAAACCACTTAACATTAAATAAGTAGATAGATAAACTATTAATAAACCACTTAACCAGTAGTTCCAGTAGTTCCAGTAGCCATATCATTCTTGAGAACACCTTTCTCCCTGGAAAAATTCTGCTGTGCCTTTATCTGTGTTCTGTACATCCGATCCTCCCAACTACCTGGATGAATATACCTAGTTCAGTCTCCTTAGTTGCAGTTAAAAGAAGTCCATGGACGCCGACTTTATGCCATGAGTAACCAAGCCAAGATGTCTGTATTGTCATGCTCAATGACTGCATGCTGGACAGGTCACCATCCTTAACTGCTGCAAGAGCAGTTTGCATGACTCATCTGGCCATTGCTTTCTTTCCTTGCTCCTGGAGGATGTGGCCAACAGAGGAGGAGCAGACTTCGATCCTGACCTTCCTACCACGTGGCATCCTAATAGGATATGCAACTAGCTGGATAAAGTAACTATTTAGGTAGTCAGCCAGCCCACGAAACAAGGTGAGTGATCCTGTAGCATTATGGCTCTAGTCAGTGCAACTACGACAGCAATCTAACCAGAAACCAATGCTAAGACAAACTTATCTAGCAAGTGCAATAAACTCGGGGAACAAAAGAAACGAGGAGACTTGTCTTACAAACAGCCACAGGAAACTACTTCTCGATGTCTGGAAATGTTCCAGAAGGTTCTGTAAACTCGAGTGATGCAAGTATGCTGATAATTGGTGCAACGGGGTACGGGGTGCAGATAATTTGAGCAATGCTGGTAATTGGCAGCTTACGCTGGCATAGTTTCTTTGTCAGTTGTTATTTATTATTTTGTTGTTAGTTTTAATCTTTTTTTGCCACGTCCTGTTCACGTGCAGGACGCGTATGCCAGGGTGTGGTTTGTATCACATGGTAGATAGGCTACTGGTACATAACAAGCTCACGTGACTCTTAGCATCTCATTCCTGATGAAGGCTAGTTGAAATGTCGAGAGAGTAAAATGATTATTGAGAAAGTCATTATATTGTCCAGTATGTATCCCCATAGAGCTATTGTCAGCCTACCTCTACCCAGTGTGATGTTGGTCCAGTATGTGTCCCCATAGAGCTATTGTCAGCCTACCTCTACCCAGTGTGGTGTTGGTCCAGTATGTGTCCCCATAGAGCTATTGTCAGCCTACCTCTACCCAGTGTGATGTTGGTCCAGTATGTGTCCCCATAGAGCTATTGTCAGCCTACCTCTACCCAGTGTGATGTTTGTCCAGTATGTATCCCCATAGAGCTATTGTCAGCCAACCTCTACCCAGTGTGATGATGATCCAGTATGTATCCCCATAGAGCTATTGTCAGCCTACCTCTACCCAGTGTGATGTTTGTCCAGTATGTATCCCCATAGAGCTATTGTCAGCCAACCTCTACCCAGTGTGATGTTGGTCCAGTGTGTGTCCCCATAGAGCTAGAGCTATTTTCAACCTGCCTCAACCCAGTGTGGTGTTGGTCCAGTGTGTGTCCCCATAGAGCTATTTTCAACCTGCCTCAACCCAGTGTGGTGTTGGTCCAGTGTGTGTCCCCATAGAGCTATTTTCAACCTTCCTCAACCCAGTGTGGTGTTAGTCCAGTGTGTGTCCCCATAGAGCAATTACTCAACCTTCCTCAACCCAATGTGGTGTTAGTCCAGTGTGTGTCCCCATAGAGCAATTACTCAACCTTCCTCAACCCAGTGTGGTGTTAGTCCAGTATGTGTCCCCACAGAGCTATTGTCAACCTACTTCAACCTGCCTCAACCCAGTGTGGTGTTGGTCCAGTGAGCCCCATAGAGCTATCAACCTCCTCAACCTTCCTCAACCCAGTTTGGTGTTAGTCCAGTGTGTGTCCCCATAGAGCTATTATCAACCTTCCTCAACCTAATGTGCTGTTGGTCCAGTGTGTGTTACAAATGTGTGCACAGACTCTTCTCTGCATGAAACTAATAACCCTTTCCTTTCCCTTACCTTGCATTTATTTGCTGTGCAGTTACTAAAAGCATAATTTAACCCTTTCCTCTCTTCAATCACCATAACTTAACCCTTTTCCTCTCAACTTGGCTTGTGGACACAGGTTCAGCATCTCACTTGTATGTCACTGGAGGTGCATGTTCATACCAGAGGAAAGCTCCGACCGGATCCGGAACTGGACCCAATTCTTGCCGTCTTTTACTTCATCCACAGCGACAGTCCTGCTCCTGACAACGCCAGTGAAAATTCACACACAGGGGTGATTGCCATCGACATTCACAATGCCAAGTTCACCTCTTTTCATGGCAAACCTCCTCCTCCACCTTCATCTCCTCCTCACTCCTCACACATGGACAGTCGATCACCATTACCAAGCGTAGTGTCGTCACCAAACATCTCTCCAGCCACCACCCCCCTCAAAGTAAAAGTGCACCCCCCCCCCCCCCCCCCCACAATGGAGTGACATGTACTTTAATATATTTACATGGTTATCACATGGTTATCACATGATCAACTTCCATTCCAGTCAGAGGCTGAGGTTGTTGTGCAGGCTTTAATCTTAACTGAGTTACGCAGAGTTACACATGTTCCAGCACTGGATCATGTTATGCCTATACGTATAGCAAGTAATTTCCATGGGACTATATTTTCGGGGATTAAAAAAAATAGACGGCCACATTTTTTTTTAATTCACAGATGACTAGTACTAGCTCTTGAGACTATTTTTAGACTATTTTTAGACTATTTTTAGAATATTTTTAGAATAGCTGCATTTGAGAACCAAGCCCATGTATGAGCACACACCCTCACACACACCCTCAGCATGGCTTTAGGGAGATGACTCGCTAGCTAGCCTGCAGTTCCTTCCCCCATGACTTCCGCAATGCTAAGAAAGACAACCTGCCATCTAGACCTGTAACTAGGCAAACTCCACCTCCTCACATAAACAGAGAACAGACTGAAGATATCTTTCTGAGAACATGACCAACTGTACGTCCAGACTTCAGCACCGCCACTGCAAAAAGATGGCACTGATTATTGTCAGTCTCACATGAGCACTTCCCTAAAAGGCAGCATCCCAAATTTCCTTATGGGTGTGGTCACCTTGAAACACAGCCTCTACTTCAAAAGAATTGGGTGTGGTTATCAAACACACATGCATAAATTAGAAATGTCATTATAAGCATGTCATTATAAGCCATGATTTTTCCCCTCCCCTGTGAATTAACTGAAATCCACGAAAGTATTGCCCCACGGAAATATCCGCTATACGTAATCCATAGCTGACATTACAAGTGGATGTTACATGTGGATGTTATATGTGATAATAATGTATGTGTCAGTACCATCAGCACATGGTTGGGTGTCATTTTTCCCCCTGGTGATAATGTTGAGTCGGTCACATGATGTCACACAATCTTCCCATGTGAAGGACAAAGCATTGGATGGGTATCTAAGTCGCTGCGGGCTTCCTTCGAACATAAAGATCGTATACGCACCCTCGGAGCACAAGCTGTTGGACTCGCTCATACAGCTGGTCCGAGAGACAGATCCAGATTTTCTGATTGGCTACGAGGTTATGATGTCATCATGGGGCTACCTCGTAGACAGAGCAGCTGCCATAAACGTCGACCTCCGTAATCTCCTCTCAAGAATGCCTCACGAACCTACAACGTCTCGTGCACAGGTATGCAGGCCGCATGGAACGAGAATCTATTGCACACTGCATTTGATTCTGGTACCAATGTTTTTTGTATTATAGAACATTCTGATTCCAAATTTCAGAACGATTTTAAACCTTCCACTTCCTCTTCATCCCGACGTGACACGTTTGATCTCCGAGTGCCGGGAAGGATTGTCCTAGACGTGTGGAGATATATGCGGCACGAAGTAAGACCATTTATACACTTTATTTCCGCTATATTCGCAGGATTCAAGGTATATTAATGTTCACACTTTATTTCCGCTATATTCACAGTATTCCACGTTAACAGACCTGTAATACTGCGAATACATGCAGCGAAAATTAAGTGTTAACATTAACAGAGCTATAGAGTGTTGCAAATATATAAAGTGGAAATAATATAAAGTGGAAATAATAACACACTATTTCCGCTATATTTGCAGTACTCCAGGTCTGTTAATATTAACACTTTATTTTCACTCGCTATCTTTAGGATGTTCTTTCTGGGTATGATTAGTGCAATCAATTTTTTGGTGCAAAATTAATGCAGCTACTGTTACACCTCCATGGTCACATCATTATCCTGATGACATCATACAGATTAGATCAATACTGACTGCTGTAGGCCTTCAACCAGGGTTAGGGTCAGGTCAAGGGTTAGGGTTGGGCAGTGGCTAGGGTTAGGGTCAAGGCTAGGGTTGGGCAGTGGCTAGGGTTAGGGTCAGGTCAAGGGCTAGGGTTAGGGTTGGGCAGTGACTAGGGTTAGGGCCAGGACAGTGGCTAGGGTTAGGGTTGGGCAGTGGCTAGGGTTAGGGTTAGGGCCAGGACAGTGGCTAGGGTTAGGGTTAGGGTTGGGCAGTGGCTAGGGTTAGGGTTGGGCAGTGGCTAGGGTTAGGGTTGACTAGGGTTAGGGCCAGGACAGTGGCTAGGGTTAGGGTTGGGCAGTGGCTAGGGTTAGGGTTGGGCAGTGGCTAGGGTTAGGGTTATGGGCGGGCACTGGCTAGGGTTAGGGTCGGGCAGTGGCTAGGGTTGGATTACTCTAACAGTGATGATGATGTCATAATGCCAGATTGTGACGTGAAGAATCAGCCCTTTCTCACCGGCAACCTCAGCTCGCTGCCTAATATTCAGGAGTCCACCCACCACAACCCAGGCACAGTAGGTGGGGCCAGGAGCATCGCAACTCCGAAATTTGGGCCGAATATTAAATTCACAACTAAAAAAAGCAACTCATTGTCGGGTAGTCGTGTAGAAAGTGACGCTGTAGCTGCTACAAGATGATGGATAGACCTCCACTAGCTCAATATAAAACAATAAATATATTTAAAAATGAAAATAAAATACTTGAGAATCTTGTTCTGTAGTCATAGCATCTGATGTGTTGTGTGCAATGTACCTTATGTTTGCATATGTGCCTCACAATGCAGGTGACTCTGACAGGATACACGTTTGAGAACATGTGCTTCCATACCTTGCACAAGAGGCTGCCTCATTTCTCGCACCAAACACTGACATCGTGGTACAACAGTGCAGCCAGTCTATTCAGGTTTGTGTTAATTAATATTGGGATGCAAGCCAGAGGTGGGTTGTGCCAGGTCCACCACACTGGGTTGAGGCAGGTTGAAGTAGGTTGACAATAGCTCTATGGGGACACACACTGGACCAACATCACACTGGGTTGGGGCAGGTTGAAGTAGGTTGACAATAGCTCTATGGGGATGCATCTGGATCAACACCACACTGGGTTGAGGCAGGTTGAAGTAGGTTGACAATAGCTCTATGGGGACACACACTGGACCAACATCACACTGGGTTAGGGCAGGTTGAGTAGGTTGACAATAGCTCTATGGGGACACACACTGGACCAACATCACACTGGGTTAGGGCAGGTTGAAGTAGGTTGACAATAGCTCTATGGGGACACACACTCGATCAACATCACACTGGGTTGAGGCAGGTTGAAGTAGGTTGGCAATTGCTCTATGGGGACACACACTGGATCAACATCACACAGGTTGGGGCAGGTTGAAGTAGGTTGACAATAGCTCTATGGGGACGCACACTGGATCAACATCACATGGGTTGGGGCAGGTTGAAGTAGGTTGACAATAGCTCTATGGGGACGCACACTGGACCAACATCACACTGGGTTGGGGTAGGTTGACAATAGCTCTATGGGGACGCACACTGGACCAACATCACACTGGGTTGGGGCAGGTTGAAGTAGGTTGACAATAGCTCTATGGGGACACACACTGGACCAACATCACACTGGGTTGGGGCAGGTTGAAGTAGGTTGACAATAGCTCTATGGGGACACACACTGACAAGCAGAATGATGTAGGATGATTTTGGTGCAACCTCCTCTGGGTAAGGCATTGTCAAATATTGTCTCTAGTTAACACCATCCTTCAAATTGTCTTGTCGGTTGTAGATATCAAGTATTGGAGTACTATTTGGAGCGTAGTCATTGCAACTATGTCCTCTTAGAGAAATTCAATTTGATTGGTCGCACCAGTGAATTTGCTCGCCTCTATGGTATAGAGTTTGAAAGTGTCGCTAACCGGGGGTCACAGTACAAGGTTGAGTCCATGATGCTGCGCATAGCCAAGCCAGCCAATTACATCGCTGTCTCCCCTAGCACAAAGCAGAGAGCAAGGCAAGTGCTTGCATGTCATCTTCCCCTTGAAACATCGACTTGGAAGATATATCTCCCATGAATGTGTGTGATTTTTATTCGGTGTTTCTGTGATTTTCATTCCAAGTTGCAAGTATTTGTGTAACTTTTAATTCCGAGTTTCAAGGATTTGTGTGATTTTCATTCAGAGTTTCAAGGGTTTGTGTGATTTTCATTAATTCATTCCGAGTCTCAAGGGTTTGTGTGATTTTCATTAATTCATTCCGAGTTTCAAGGGTTTGTGTGATTTTCATCAATTCATTCCGAGTTTCAAAGGTTTGTGTGATTTTCATCAATTCATTCCAAGTTTCAAGGGTTTGTGTGATTTTCATTCCAAATTTCGAAACTCTTGTTGCAACCAGTAAGCCATGCCTGAGTTCTGTGCAGGTATTGAAGCTGCCAAGGTGTGTGGTCACACTAGGTAACATCATTTAGAACACTGCTGTTATCTCCAATTTCACCTGGGCAGAATGGCAGCACCAGAATGCGTTCCTTTAGTGATGGAACCAGAATCCAAATACTATGAAGATCCGGTCATACTTCTGGATTTCCAGTCTCTGTACCCGTCCATTGTGATCGCCTACAACTACTGCTACTCCACCTGTCTTGGCCGATTCCATAACCTGTCTCAGTGAGTAACAACAACAACAACAATAACAACAACAATAACAATAGTAGTAGTAGTAGTAGTAGTAATAATAATGATGATAATGATAATAATAATAATAATGTTGATGATGATAGTATTGATGATGATAGTAATAATAATAATAATAATAATAATAATAATAATAATAATAATAATAATAATAATAATAATAATAATAATAATAATAATAATAATAATAATAATAAAATAAATAATAATAAAATAATAATAATAATAACAATAAAAATAATAAAAATAAAAATGATAAGAATAATAATAAAATAATAATAATAAAATAATAATAATAATAAAAATTATAACAAAATAATAATAATAATAATAATAATAATAATAATAATAATAATAATAATAATAATAATAAAATAATAATAATAATATAACAAAATAATAATAATAATAATAATTAATAATAATAATAATAATAATAAATAATAATAATAATAATAATAATAATAATAATAATAATAATAATAATAATAATAATAATAATAATAATAATAATAATAATAATAATAAGTGTATTAATAAGGTATAGTAGAAGCAATTAAAAATAAAAATATTACCATCACCACCACCACTACTACTACTACTACTACTACTACTACTACTACTACTACTACTACTACTACTATCACTACTACTTCTACTGTTTCATTCAGGGATGGGGAGTTCAAGTTTGGGACCAACTTGTTGAACGTTCCAAATAGCATTCTGAAGGTTTGTTTCTTGTTTGTGATAGTTAGCACTATTTATGGAAGTTTCTATTTTTAGCATTATTTATGGCAACTATTTTTAGCATTATTTATAGATATTTTAAATCTTGCACAGCACCATTTATGGAAAGTCTATTTTAGCATTATTTATGGATTGCTATATTATATTTTAGAAGCTGAGAGGCAACCTACACATCTCCCCAAATGGAGTTGCCTTCGTGAAGAAGAGACTCAGGAAAGGAATATTGCCAACGTACGTACATATGTGCGCAAGATATAAAATAACCTTCACCACTGCGCAGCAAAGTAATGGTGATGTAATGGCATGGGTGGAGCCTCTCCATGCTCACTGCTATGCATAATAGACTTGCCGTGGGAGTGTGGCACTTTAGCGTTCGGATGGTATAGATTATCTTCTCTTAGGACAGTCCTTTCCTCTATAAGTAACCCCCCCCCCCCCCCCCCCCCCCAATTCTAACTTTTGTTTGGAAGGTGGAGAGAGAGAATGAGATGTTTGGAAGTTCATTATATAGGACTAAGGTGCTGCACGTGTGTGTGTAGTAGTTGTTTCCGTGTTGCTGTTGCTGTGTTGCAGGATGTTGGAGGAGATTCTGGACACTCGAATCATGGTCAAGAAATCCATGAAGGCCCACAAGAGCAACAAGGTCTGCTCTCATTCGCGAGTAGTTCTCTAAGTCTGTCATTCCATCCCTCTCCATATTGCCTCCTTAACATTGACTTCTCCCCTTCTCCTTCGTCAGTTCTCCTCCTCGTTCCTCCTCCTTCCATCCCCTCCTCCCCCTCTTTCCCTCCCATATTACCCCCGTTCTCCTCCCCTTCCTCTCCCTGTCCTCCCTTGGTTCCCTTGTCTCTGTATCCATCGTGCAGCTCCTCCAAAGGGTTCTAAATGCACGGCAGTTGGCACTCAAGCTGGTGGCCAACACCACCTTCGGCTACACAGCTGCCAGCTACTCTGGACGCATGCCTTGTATCGAGATAGCTGACAGCATTGTCCAGAAAGGCAGGGAGACCCTAGATAGAGCCATACAGCTGGTGCATGCCACACCCGAGTGGGGTGGCCGAGTGGTGTATGGAGACACAGACTCTCTGTTTGTGATGGTAAAGGGCGTCAGTAAGGACGAGGCCTTTCGCATCGGCAAGGAGATCTGCGAAAGAGTGACGGCTCAGAATCCACAACCTGTCAAACTCAAACTAGAAAAGGTTTGTAGATCTTGTCAATGTTATCTGTACTTGTCATGTGATGCCTGGTACTTGTCACATGATTCCTGTACTTGTCATTTGATGTCTGTACTTGCCACATGATGCCTGTACTTGCCACATGATGCCCGCACTTGTCACATGATGCCCGTACTTGTCATGTTAAGCCTGCACTTGTCACATGATGCCTGTAGTTGTCACGTGATGCCTGCACTTTTCACATGATGCCTGTACTTGTCACGTGATGCCTGTACTTGTCACGTGATGCCTGTACTTGTCACGTGATGCCTTTACTTGTCATGTGATGCCAGTACTTGTCACATGCTGCCTGTACTTGTCACGTGATGCCTGTACTTGTCACGTGATGCATGCACTTTTCACATGATGCCTGTACTTGTCACGTGATGCCTGTACTTGTCACATGATGCCTGTACTTGTCACGTGATGCCTGTACTTGTCACATGATGCCTGTACTTGTCATGTGATGCTTGTACTGCACTACTTGCAAACAAATTGTACTGGGTATCTGGAATTCTTCCTTGGGAAGTTTTTGTGGTCACACTAACCACGAAAATGAAATTAAAACAGTAAGTTTTTCCACAATGGAAATTATCGAGCATTAGAAGGTAAGGTGACGTAGCTAGCCATAAACCATGGGCACACCACACTGGCGGCAGAACTCTTGCAGCATTGTGAGGTGGACAGGATGGCCTGACAGTGTCATGTTGGCTTGTCTGGTTTCTCCTTGGAACTGACACACTGACTGAGGGATGTGTGTCCTGCAGTAGCTGTAGAAGTAATTCACGGACCATGTCCTAGGAAGAAATATTAGATATTGTAATGCTGATTATTTTAGCACGAAATAGGCCAGATTGGAGGTGGATTGGAGGTGGATTGGAGGTGGATACATACTGCAGGATCTGTTCTGTTTCCTGTGTGACCACACTATATGAATCACCACACCACATATGGGGGCACCCTGATTCACCACACCACCTGTGGGGGCACCCTGATTCACCACACCACCTGTGGGGGCACCCTGATTCACCACACCACCTGTGGGGGCACCCTGATTCGCCACACCACTTGTGGGGGCACCCTGATTCGCCTCACCACCTGTGGGGGCACCCTGATTCACCACACCACCTGTGGGGGCACCCTGATTTACCACACCACCTGTGGGGGCACATTGATTAACCACACATCTGTGGGGGCACCCTGATACACCACACCACATGTGGGGGCACCCTGATTCACACACCAGATGGGGGGGGAGGGTGGTAGGGACAGATGTAGTATATTAATTTATTACCCTATGAGCTTCTTCTGCACAATTTGATGACGATATTACAAGGACCTTCTCAATAATAAACTTGAATTTTTACTCTCAACGCTTCAACTAGATGCTCTAGCCTTCATCAGGAATATTGGTAGCTACATAATATTAATAGCACCAGCTATCTAATTAACACCATCTTGTGACATGAGCTTTTGTTTCAGCATACACAATAATAATTAGCCCCCCACCCCTAGTTCACCACATCACCTGTGGGGGTACCCTAGTTCAACACATCATCTGTGGGGGTACCCTGGCTCACCACATCACCTGTGGGGGTATGGAAAATCACAATTCCAATCTTTATGGCTCTGGACGTAATATCGACCATTGGTACCCCGGGTACTCTTTGAAAATTGATTTTTCACAGAAAATTTATCAGTGCATGTACCTTCATAATGAATGCAGAGAATCTCGAAATGTGCACTACAGGTAGAGCTTTGGCTAGACTTAAAAAAACACACACATTCTATTCCAATATTTATAACCTCATTTTACAGATAATTATCGCATCGAATGCCTAGCAGCTGTTATTGTAACCTGTCCAGAGTGCACTGATGACCTTGCAGCATTTTTTGGGGGGTATCCTCAGAGCAAAGAAACTATCTCCTGGCCTGTCCAGAGAATCTCCGCATATGTTCTGTCTTGTCATGGCTTAGAATAGTACAATATGTCTCTATGGGCATCATATATCTATAAGGCCCATGGCCGCATCCTAGAAGGTAGTCGCCATTGGGATCAAAGAACTGACCACTATCGCAGAGTATCGGTGGCAGCCATATCCTGATTGCTATGATGAACTTTGTCTGGGGAATAGCAAGTCCTAGGCTCAGTATTGGTACGACTGCTGGTACAGATACTACTTGATGGGGCTATCTTGCTGAACAGTGTCAAAAATTGAAATTTAAATTTAATTTGAGTAAATGTAGCCTACTTCACTTAACCCCCTAACTAATTGACTTCTTCATTAATATTTCCTTACTGGCTCACCTATTCCTTCCTGTGACAGCCAAAAATATCTTGGCATTACTTTTTCATTTAATATCATCTAATCTAAGTTGGGAGACTCATTATGACAACAGTCTAGTGAGAGCGTACAGAATTTTACAGAGGACATTTAAAACTTGCAACTCTATGCATACAAAAAACCACATTATTATCTCTCTCTTGTTCATGCTCAACTGACCCATTGTTCCCAGGCTTGGTGACCCTACATAATAAAGGACATCCTAAGGTTGGAAAGGCTGCAACTACAATGATATACATAGCTTGACCTTCTACCTTTAATGAAGAGCTCAATCACTAAATGTTACCTCATCAGCAATATTCGACATCACAAGTTTCACAAGTCATGTCTTGCATAAGATCTTCTGATAGGGTTACAGCACCACAGAAATCGAACTAATACCTCTCACTGTTTCTATTTCAATCGGCTCCCTAATTGTGGAATGCCCTTTGAAGTATTTATACCACATTACCACCTGCCACCATCTAAGAAATTCCTTTGGTCTCACTTTGTTACATCTTCAGATAACCCATGTTCATTTCAATTGTGCCATGTAATAAATGCATGTCCACTGCCACATGGAACTCTACCTCGGCAATTAAGTACCAACCTATTTTACTAAGTTGTATCTCATTTGTACCGACATCTCTTCATTGTAATTTGTTTCTTTTCTCCTTAATTCTTATTGTGTTTGGTGTTGTAAAATTAACCTTAATCACCATGGACCCCAACCTTAACTGCACTCATGCTCACTAATAAGTGTGCCTACTGCACTGTATCATTTTTTGTTTGCTTTTGCATTGCATGTGTTGTCAATGCCCAGGGGGGGGGGGGGGGTGCTCACATGACAACCATGTGAGCCCCTACCCTCCATTTTTACCCCTCTCCATTTTGACTCCATTTTGTATCTCCATTTTGTATCTCGGCTAAAGAAGTTGTAACCACACACAGACACACACACACACACTCTGTATACTACTAACATGGAAGTGAACTGGAATTGCTCTAGCCTTCACCAGGCATCTCATCTTGATGAAGGCTAGAACATCTAGTCGAAGCATTAAGTAGCAATTAAGTGGATTGTTGTGAGAGCTGTTATGACCTGCTATATGTGTCAACTGAGAGTTTGTTAGATTTTTCCACAGCTGTTGTTGGCATGTACTCTGTGCGCTGCTGTTCTTCTTCTTTCATCTTTGGTGTCCTGCGTGTGTTGGGTCGTTCCCCAGGTCTATTTTCCCTGCATCCTTCAGTCCAAGAAGAGGTATGTGGGCCTCAGCTACGAGTCTCCCGACCAGTCCACTCCGACATTTGACGCTAAAGGCATCGAGACTGTGAGGAGAGACAATTGCCCGGCAGTTAGAAAGGTAATGTGATCTATTTTATGTCCGACAGGGATAGAAGTGGTCCATAGACTAATACATAATTGAAGGGAGTGTGTACATAATTTTTTTAATTTTAATTAAATAAATTAAATAAACTATTTGAACATCACTGTGTGTTGTTGGGTGCCTAGATGCTGGACTCCTGTCAAAACGGACGCTAGACTCTCAAAGCTACTGAGTGTCTACTTTGGCTTTCCCATGAAGCAGGGCCTGAGCTATTTAAACACCACTGAGTGTTGTTGGGTGCCTAGATGCTGGACTCCTGTCAAAACAGACCTATCAAAGCTACTGAGTGTCTAGTGGGTGTCAGCTTGGCTTTCCCATGAAGCAGGGCCTGAGCTATTTAAACACCACTGAGTGTTGTTGGGTGCCTAGAACTGTCAAAACAGAACCTAGACTCTCAAAGCTACTGAGTGTCTAGTGGGTGTCAGCTTGGCTTTCCCATGAAGCAGGCAGGGCCTGAGCTATTTAAACACCACTGAGTGTTGTTGGGTGCCTAAATGCTGGACTCCTGTCAAAACAGACCTCTCAAAGCTACTGAGTGTCTAGTGGGTGTCAGCTTGGCTTTCCCATGAAGCAGGGCCTGAGCTAGTATGTCCCCACCACCAGCAGCTGAAATGGCTAGATAGGGCCAGGGCAGGCTGCGGTTAGATTTGAGCCAAAAATGGTGTGGTAGACCAGTTTTGGTCTTAAGACCATTATTTATTTTTGTTTGTTTGTTTAGTTTGTTTATTTATTTATATATTTATTATTTTATTTATCTATTTATTTATTTATTCATTTATATTTATTATTTGATTTATTTATTTATATATTTATTTATTTATTTTAATTTATTTAATCAATCAATCAATTTATTATTGTTATTATTATTATTATTATTATTATTATTATTATTATTATTATTATTATTATTATTATTATTATTATTATTATTATTATTATTATTATTATTATTATTATTATTATTATTATTTATTATTATTATTAAAATCATCATAGTCCAAATCCAAGTTATCTGTTCCCCGCAACCGAAACTGCATTGCCTCTCTGCACCACAACAGAACTCTGCACCACAACAGAAAGCCTCTGCAGGAGGCGGTGAAGGGAGTTCTTCTCTTTATTTATTTATTTATATTTATTTGTTTATTTATTTATTTATATATTTATTTATTATTATTTATTTATTTATATATATATTTTATTTATATATATATATATATATATATTTTCTTTCCCTCCTTCTTGCATGCCAGAGCTACTTCATTAATATTATTTGCTGTGTGCATTTGTGGAAAACTTCAGCACGATAGAATTTTGGCATGCAATCTGTAATGCTCTTGTCCTCTCCAGATACTGCAGAGGTCTCTAGAGATTCTGTTCAAGTCTCGTAACGTCTCTCTGGTGAAGCTCTACGTGCAGCGGCAGTTTAGGAAAGTTCTGGAAGGCAACGTCAACATCCAGGACTACACCATCGCCAAGGAGTACAGGGGGCATGACCACTATCGTCCGGGTGCTGTCGTACCTGCACTTCACCTCACAAAGTAATAAAATTTTAAATCATATCTTTTTAACCACATTGATGGACAAGCTTTCTTGCCTGGTTCTCACAAGCAATGGCAGTTGGACATCTTGGTCTTGAAAAGGGACCAACACCATTAACTGGTAGGTGCTAAAAAACTCGTGTGATTACCACTTTATAGCTCCATAGATTCTGCAAACTACCTATGGACTTGATATATAGCTCAAAAGATAGGTTTCTCTGGGTGCTCTGTTTTGGTACTAAAACATTTTTAACTATACCCAAGTTACTGGAGCTAAAGTGGTGCTATATACCTGAGTGCCTGATTTCTCCATAAATATCTCCAGTTTGCCAAGTGCTAGAGAGCTGAAATTAGCACCAGTGGCTAGAGGAGGAAGCCTTTCTGTATGCAACAGTCGCAAAACCTTTTTGTGGTCAAGCACGTGGTCGGAAAATGAATTATTTTCCAACCACACATTTGACCACGTACTCAAGTTTTAGCGCGAGGCTTCCTCTAGCCACTGGTGCTGTCTAGCACATGGCAATCTGGTATTGCAAAATCAGGCATTCAGGTTTTGAAGTTCCCTCCACTTTAGCTCCAGTAACTTGGCTATAGTTATACCTATGAAAAATATTCAAAAGAGAGCACACAGAGAGACCTACATGTATCTTTTGAACTATATATCAAGTCCACACCATGAAGTTTACAGAATCTATGGAGCTATAAAGTGGTATCCACAAGTTTTTTTTTGTCCTACTAGTTTATGGCATTGGTCCCCCTTTTATAAAAGGAAAAGAAATAAGATGGCAGGATTTGTTCATCAGTGGTATGGTGACTGGAGCCTTTCCATTAAAATGTCAACAATCTCAGATCTTAAAAGCCTGTACACACTGCGTAGTTGAATATGTTTCGATGGCCTTCAAAGCACGTTTAGATCAGAGCACGTTTCAATGTCCTTCAGAACCTGTTTCGATGGCCTTGATGGCCTTCAGAACACGTTTCGAAGCCCTTCAGAACCTGTTTCAATAGCCTTCAGAACACGTTTCGATGCCCTTCAGAACCTGTTTCAATAGCCTTCAGAACACGTTTCGAAGCCCTTCAGAACCTGTTTCAATAGCCTTCAGAACACGTTTCGATGCCCTTCAGAACCTGTTTCGATGACACGTTTCGATGGCCTTCAGAACACGTTTCGATGGCCTTCAGAACACATTTCAATGGCCTTCAGAGCACATTTCGCCCGTCCATAGTGCATTCATGTGCATTCATGTGAAACACGTTCCACTCTGAGCACATTCAGTCTTGAACCACAAAAGTAGGTGGTTCGGGACTAAACGGAATGCTAAAATGCAGCTGTCACATGATACATGATAGTTGTGTGCATGCGTGTCACATGATAGTTATATGCATGCTTCTCACATGATAGTTGTGTGCATGCTTGTCACATGATAGTTGTGTGCATGCTTGTCACATGATAGTTGTGTGCATGCTTGTCACATGATAGTTGTGTGCATGCTTGTCACGTGATAGTTGTGTGCATACTGTCACATGATAGTTGTGTGCATGCTGTCACATGATAGTTGTGTGCATGCTTGTCACATGATAGTTGTGTGCATGCTTGTCAACATGATAGCTGTGTGCATGCTTGTCACATGATAGTTGTGTGCATGCTGTCACATGATAGTTATATGCATGCCGTCACATGATAGTTGTGTGCATGATGTCACATGATAGTTGTGTGCATGCTTGTCACATGAGTTGTGTGCATGCGTGTCACATGATAGTTGTGTGCATGCTTGTCACATGATAGTTGTGTGCATGCTTGTCACATGATAGTTGTGTGCATGCTTGTCACATGATAGTTGTGTGTATGCTTGTCACATGATAGTTGTGTGCATGCTTGTCACATGATAGTTGTGTGCATGCTTGTCACATGATAGTTGTGTGCATGCTTGTCACATGATAGTTGTGTGCATGCTTGTCACATGATAGTTGTGTGTATGCTTGTCACATGATAGTTGTGTCCATGTGCAAGTTATGAGTGGTAGAGATGGCTGGCTGCAGGTGGAGTATTCAAGAGACCAAAGTTCTAGTTAGTGTGAGGTGAGAGAGAGAGCATCCAGATGCTGGAGTCGGTTGCCAGGAAGAGGTCAGTCTACGAGTCCATCGCCTAGAAAATGTTGGACTTGGGCACCTGGCAATAGTGCAAAACCAAACTGAAGAACTTGTCTCACAAATACTGCAGCTTATCGAGTGTTGGACAAGCTTGTGTGTTTTTGTCAAGTAGGCAAAGATGTTAGCTGACTAGCTCTATAGTAACTTCCTTTGAAGAATGGTAGCATTGTTATATGCATAACCTTGTAGACAAAGGATTACAACACGTACAGTTAGCACTTACAGAGGGATGGAAAGGAAGCAGAGGGAACAATATGTCTCAGCAGATATGGCTGCCATCATGGCTTCAATAAATGAGCAATGATTAAGTTTGATGGAGGACAATGAACGAAATATGATGATGTTGGAGACTGAGCAGGAAGAAAAGGAGAAGGTAACATGAGGTGGAGCTGGAGGAGAAGAGAAGGCAACATGAGGTGGAGCTGGAGGAGAAGAGAAGGCAACATGTGGTGGAACTGGAAGAGAAGAGAAGGCAACATAAGGTGGATCTGGAGGAGAAGAGAAGTCAACATGAGGTAGAGCTGGAAGAGAAGAGAGGGCAACATGAGGTGGAGCTGGAGGAGAAGAGAAAGCAACATGAGGTGGAGCTGGAAGAGAAGAGAAGGCAACATGAGGTGGAGCTGGAAGAGAAGAGAAGGCAACATGAGGTGGAGCTGGAGGAGAAGAGAAGGCAACATGAGGTGGAGCTGGAGGAGAAGAGAAGGCAACATGTGGTGGAACTGGAAGAGAAGAGAAGGCAACATGAGGTGGATCTGGAGGAGAAGAGAAGTCAACATGAGGTGGAGCTGGAAGAGAAGAGAGGGCAACATGAGGTGGAGCTGGAGGAGAAGAGAAAGCAACATGAGGTGGAGCTGGAAGAGAAGAGAAGGCAACATGAGGTGGAGCTGGAGGAGAAGAGAAGGCAACATGAGGTGGAGCTGGAGGAGCAACATGAGGTGGAGCTGGAAGAGAGAGAAGGCAACATGAGGTGGAGCTGGAAGAGAAGAGAAGGCAACATGAGGTGGAGCTGGAAGAGAAGAGAGGGCAACATGAGGTGGAGCTGGAAGAGAAGAGAAGGCAACATGAGGTGGAGCTGGAGGAGAAGAGAAGGCAACATGAGGTGGAGCTGGAGGAGAAGAGAGGGCAACATGAGGTGGAGCTGGAAGAGAAGAGAAGGCAACATGAGGTGGAGCTGGAAGAGAAGAGAAGGCAACATGAGGTGGAACTGGAAGAGAAGAGAAGGCAACATGAGGTGGAGCTGGAGGTGAAGAGAAGGCAACATGAGGTGGAGCTGGAGGAGAAGAGAAGGCAACATGAGGTGGAACTGGAAGAGAAGAGAAGGCAACATGAGGTGGAACTGGAAGAGAAGAGAAGGCAACATGAGGTGGAGCTGGAAGAGAAGAGAAGGCAACATGAGGTGGAGCTGGAGGTGAAGAGAAGGCAACATGAGGTGGAGCTGGAGGAGAAGAGAAGGCAACATGAGGTGGAGCTGGAGAAGAAGAGAAGGCAACATGAGATGGAACTGGAAGAGAAGAGAAGGCAACATGAGGTGGAGCTGGAAGAGAAGAGAAGGCAACATGAGGTGGAGCTGGAGGTGAAGAGAAGGCAACATGAGGTGGAGCTGGAGGAGAAGAGAAGGCAACATGAGGTGGAGCTGGAGAAGCAACATGAGATGGAACTGGAAGAGAAGAGAAGGCAACATGAGGTGGAACTGGAGGAGAAGAGAAGTCAACATGAGGTGGAACTGGAAGAAAAGAGAAGGCAACATGAGGTGGAGCTGGAGGAGAAGAGAAGGCAACATGAGGTGGAGCTGGAAGAGAAGAGAAGACAACATGAGTTGGAGCTGGAGGTGAAGAGAAGGCAACATGAGGTGGAGCTGGAAGAGAAGAGAAGGCAACATGAGGTGGAGCTGGAGAAGAAGAGAAGGCAACATGAGATGGAGCTGGAGAAGAAGAGAAGGCAACATGAGGTGGAGCTGGAGGAGAAGAGAAGGCAACATGAGGTGGAGCTGGAGAAGAAGAGAAGGCAACATGAGGTGGAACTGGAAGAGAAGAGAAGGCAACATGAGGTGGAACTGGAGGAGAAGAGAAGTCAACATGAGGTGGGGCTGGAAGAGAAGAGAAGGCAACATGAGGTGGAGCTGGAGGAGAAGAGAAGGCAACATGAGGTGGAACTGGAGGAGAAGAGAAGTCAACATGAGGTGGGGCTGGAAGAGAAGAGAAGGCAACATGAGGTGGAGCTGGAGGAGAAGAGAAGGCAACATGAGGTAGAGCTGGAGGAGAAGAGAAGGCAACATGAGGTGGAGCTGGAGGAGAAGAGAAGGCAACATGAGGTGGAACTGGAAGAGAAGAGAAGGCAACATGAGGTGGAGCTGGAGGAGAAGAGAAGGCAACATGAGGTGGAGCTGGAAGAGAAGAGAAGGCAACATGAGGTGGAGCTGGAGGTGAAGAGAAGGCAACATGAGGTGGAGCTGGAGGAGAAGAGAAGGCAACATGAGGTGGAACTGGAAGAGAAGAGAAGGCAACATGAGGTGGAGCTGGAAGAGAAGAGAAGGCAACATGAGGTGGAGCTGGAGGAGAAGAGAAGGCAACATGAGGTGGAGCTGGAGGAGAAGAGAAGGCAACATGAGGTGGAGCTGGAGAAGAAGAGAAGGCAACATGAGGTGGAGCTGGAAGAGAAGAGAAGGCAACATGAGGTGGAGCTGGAGAAGAAGAGAAGGCAACATGAGGTGGAACTGGAAGAGAAGAGAAGGCAACATGAGGTGGAACTGGAGGAGAAGAGAAGTCAACATGAGGTGGGGCTGGAAGAGAAGAGAAGGCAACATGAGGTGGAGCTGGAGGAGAAGAGAAGGCAACATGAGGTGGAGCTGGAGAAGAAGAGAAGGCAACATGAGGTGGAGCTGGAAGAGAAGAGAAGGCAACATGAGGTGGAACTGGAAGAGAAGAGAAGGCAACATGAGGTGGAGCTGGAGGTGAAGAGAAGGCAACATGAGGTGGAGCTGGAGGAGAAGAGAAGGCAACATGAGGTGGAGCTGGAAGAGATGAGAAGGCAACATGAGGTGGAGCTGGAGAAGAAGAGAAGGCAACATGAGGTGGAACTGGAAGAGAAGAGAAGGCAACATGAGGTGGAGCTGGAGGAGAAGAGAAGGCAACATGAGGTGGAGCTGGGAAGGCAACATGAGGTGGAGCTGGAGGAGAAGAGAAGGCAACATGAGGTGGAGCTGGAAGAGAAGAGAAGGCAACATGAGGTGGAACTGGAAGAGAAGAGAAGGCAACATGAGGTGGAGCTGGAGGAGAAGAGAAGGCAACATGAGGTGGAGCTGGAGAAGAAGAGAAGGCAACATGAGGTGGAGCTGGAAGAGAAGAGAAGGCAACATGAGGTGGAGCTGGAAGAGAAGAGAGGGCAACATGAGGTGGAACTGGAGGAGAAGAGAAGGCAACATGAGGTGGAGCTGGAGGAGAAGAGAAGGCAACATGAGGTGGAGCTGGAAGAGAAGAGAAGGCAACATGAGGTGGAACTGGAAGAGAAGAGAAGGCAACATGAGGTGGAGCTGGAGGTGAAGAGAAGGCAACATGAGGTGGAGCTGGAGGAGAAGAGAAGGCAACATGAGGTGGAGCTGGAAGAGAAGAGAAGGCAACATGAGGTGGAGCTGGAGGTGAAGAGAAGGCAACATGAGGTGGAGCTGGAGGAGAAGAGAAGGCAACATGAGGTGGAGCTGGAGAAGAAGAGAAGGCAACATGAGGTGGAGCTGGAGGAGAAGAGAAGGCAACATGAGGTGGAGCTGGAAGAGAAGAGAAGGCAACATGAGGTGGAACTGGAAGAGAAGAGAAGGCAACATGAGGTGGAGCTGGAAGAGAAGAGAAGGCAACATGAGGTGGAGCTGGAGGAGAAGAGAAGGCAACATGAGGTGGAGCTGGAGAAGAAGAGAAGGCAACATGAGGTGGAGCAGGAGGAGAAGAGAAGGCAACATGAGGTGGAACTGGAAGAGAAGAGAAGGCAACATGAGGTGGAGCTGGAGGAGAAGAGAAGGCAACATGAGGTGGAACTGGAAGAGAAGAGAAGGCAACATGAGGTGGAGCTGGAAGAGAAGAGAAGGCAACATGAGGTGGAGCTGGAGGAGAAGAGAAGGCAACATGAGGTAGAGCTGGAGGAGAAGAGAAGGCAACATGAGGTGGAGCTGGAAGAGAAGAGAAGGCAACATGAGATGGAGCTGGAGGAGAAGAGAAGGCAACATGAGGTGGAGCTGGAAGAGAAGAGAAGGCAACATGAGGTGGAGCTGGAAGAGAAGAGAAGGCAACATGAGGTGGAGCTGGAAGAGAAGAGAAGGCAACATGAGGTGGAGCTGGAGGAGAAGAGAAGGCAACATGAGGTGGAGCTGGAGGAGAAGAGAAGGCAACATGAGGTGGAGCTGGAAGAGAAGAGAAGGTAACATGAGGTGGAGCTGGAGGAGAAGAGAAGGCAACATGAGGTGGAGCAGGAGGAGAAGAGAAGGCAACATGAGGTGGAGCTGGAAGAGAAGAGAAGGCAACATGAGGTGGAGCTGGAGGAGAAGAGAAGGCAACATGAGGTGGAGCTGGAGGAGAAGAGAAGGCAACATGAGGTGGAGATGGAAGAGAAGAGAAGGCAACACGAGGTGGAGCTGGAGGAGAAGAGAAGGCAACATGAGGCGGTGCTGGAAGAGAAGATAAGGTAACATGAGGTGGAGCTGGAGGAGAAGAGAAGGCAACATGAGGTGGAGCTGGAAGAGAAGAGAAGGCAACATGAGATGGAGCTGGAGGAGAAGAGAAGGCAACATGAGGTGGAGCTGGAGGAGAAGAGAAGGCAACATGAGGTGGAGCTGGAGGAGAAGAGAAGGCAACATGAGGTGGAGCTGGAGGAGAAGAGAAGGCAACATGAGGTGGATCTGGAGGAAAAGAGAAGGCAACATGAGGTGGAGCTGGAGGAGATGAGACAAGCTGAAGAATGCAAACATGAATAGGGAATGAACCAGACCATGCTGAGGTTCCTGCAACGGGCGATGGGTTCCTCTGTTCAACCTTCATCCTCTCTGCATTCATCGTCTCTCCACATGCCCACAACAGCCACTGAATGTGAGAGCACACCATCGCACTGTCCCAAACTTGCCTTCCCCAACTATTTCCTAATCCGTATTAATACAAGCAGGAACAGTTGGATGAAGACTAAATAAGGAGTTCAGTCTAATACTCAAATAGCAAAAATATTGTTTTTTCGTGTCTTCTTCTGCAATTTCCTCCTCTCAATATCCCGACCTTATGGAGGTGGATATGCATTACACTCCATGAAAGGAGAGCAACAGCAGTAATAGCCAGTTAGTCTAGTGTTAATTAAGTGTGGGTATTGCATGTGACTAATGCATGATTAAGCACATGACCAGAATTACTAGTGTGGTTTACCAGTAAACAATCCTTATGCCAGTGTGGACAGGATTTATCCAGCTCCTAACCAGCTCCAAGGATCTGGATACTTGTGTGGACATGCGTTTAATTATTACGGGTATGGAGATGATTAAGGTGGGAAGACCACACCTCCAACAGGAAGTCATTGGAAAATATTCCAGCACCACACCATCACTGCAGACCCCCCTTCCCAATGTCCTCCCCCTGGCCCACAATGCCCCCCCCTCCCCCTCAATGTTCACGAGTTAACTATTCTAATGAAGGATGCATTCACACCAGTACCTGCTCAGGTGCTTGTGATAAGTAATATTCTAATGCTGTTTCCATTTAACCAGTATCTTTAACTGTTGATTAGAAAAAGCCTTGTGTTGGACCGACGATCTGAGCCGAGGCATGGCGAGCGAGTGCCGTATGTGATTGTGTGCGGCAGCCCGGGCCTGCCTCTGATACAGCTGGTGAGACGCCCTCAGGAGCTGCTGAATCCGGAGAGTGGTCTCCGGCTGAATGCATCCTACTATATCACCAAGCAGATCATTCCACCTCTGGACCGCGCCTTCTCTCTGCTTGGAGTGGATGTTAGGGAATGGTAGGTCTTGAGGTCCACTGGGGGGGGGGGGGGGGGGGGGGGGGCATGTCCAGAAATGCCATGCTCTTTCCTAGGACTTCCCGGGATACTTGGGTCTGTCCCGGGATGTCCGCAGTGAGGGTGACTGTCTATACAGCATGGATCTATTTGGGACCATCTCTCTTGGTGGGACATCTTGGGGGGCATCCTGGGGTAGTCGCAAGTGACTTGGGTGTCCTAGGGAAGCTTGTGGCATAGTGGAGAGGTATGACATTGGATAGGGAAGCTTGTGGCATAGTGGAGAGGTATGACGTTGGATAGGGAAGCTTGTGGCGTAGTGGAGAGGTATGACATTGGATAGGGAAGCTTGTGGATAGTGGAGAGGTATGACATTGGATAGGGAAGCTTGTGGCATAGTGGAGAGGTGTGATGTTGGATAAGAATTGAGACGAGTGTGAGAAAGACTGAGGAGTTGGCAGCTTCTTCCTCCATTTCCCACTTGAGTGTCTTATGAGCTGTCGACTGACACAAACTCCATTACATTTCAATGTCAATTAAAAAAAAAATTGCTGCAGGTATTTGGAAGGGTCAAAGGTGATCCGGACCTCCATACCGACAACCAGATTAGGAATTGTGGGGTCTAGGAGACCTCAGGGGACGATTGGTCACTACTTTGCCAGCAAGCATTGTCCCATCTGCTCCCGGCTGACTGTGGAGGGTGTGTGCACGAGCTGTCAGCGTGATCCCCAGAGGGTCTCTCTCACCCTCACCATGAGAGCACTTCAGGATGAACAAACACATGCCGATATCTCACAAGTATGCTCGGCAGATAACTAGTTATATGCTGTGTCTTGTTTGTTGCCTGTCTTGTTGTTGCTGTGTCTTGTTTGTTCCCATGTCTTGTTTGTTGCCGTGTCTTGTTTGTTGCCCTGTCTTGTTTGTTGCCCTGTCTTGTTTGTTGCCGTGTCTTGTTTGTTGGCATGTCGTTTGTTGCCGTGTCATTTGCCGTGTCTTGTTTGTTGCCGTGTCTTGTTTGTTGCCATGTCTTGTTTGTTGCCGTGTCTTGTTTGTTGGCATGTCGTTTGTTGCCGTGTCATTTGTTGCCGTATCTTGTTTGTTGCCGTGTCTTGTTTGTTGGCATGTCATTTGTTGCCGTGTCTTGTTTGTTGCCGTGTCTTGTTTGTTGCTCTGGTGAGTGAGTGATATGCAGCTCCAAAGTGAGTCTCCCACCTTAGTAAATCCCGTTAGTAAATGGTCCCCTTAGTAAATCCCCTTAGTAATTGCTCCCCTTAGTAATTGCTCCCCTTAGTAAACCCCTTAGTAAATCCCCTTAGTAAATGCTCCCCTTAGTAAATCCCATTAGTAAATGCTCCCCTTAGTAAATGCGGGTCCACTTAGTAAATGCCCCCTTAGTAAATTCTACTTGCAAATACCTCCTTAGTAAATGCCCCCTTAGTAGATTACCATTATGGTTAGACCCCCACAGATAGCTGGCTTCAGTGGTAATGTAGACCTGTCAATTGTCCACCATCTCGTGGCCCACACTGCTGTCCCGCCAGACTTGCCATGTGTCCTCATGTGCCTGCTATCCCAGCTTTTGTATAGCTTGGTAGTGGCAGTTCCAGCCATTCGTTCTTGAATGTGGTATAACTTGGGTCAGCTATAGATTGGAGAAGCCTTCTTTCGGTTAAAAAGGGGAGATTTCTCACCAAAAGACGTTTTCTGTGGTTTAGAGAGTAGAAACAGTTCCATAATTTTGAAAAGCAAGCTAATGTGCCCATTTTGACAAGAATGAGCGATTTCAAACAGTTTTTCCTCAAAACGCTCAAAAACATCCTAATTGGAGAAAATAGAGGTGTGCTGATAAGTCTCCTTCCACAGCCTGTCTGGTAGGCTAGCCTTGAATTATTATGGCTATACCTTCAAAATATTAGTGCACTGAGCATGTACAAACCAGTAGTATAGTCACGCAAACTATACTTCAGTTAATGCTCTTCCATCAGACAAGTCACTGTCAATATGTCCTATTCAGACCGTGAATGCAATCAGGTTCGACACCTCTTAGAGCCACACCTCCACCTAGAGAGCAGGTGCTACTGTAGGAGCCAAAACTGGAGGAGAACCAAATTTAATTTGCTGTCGCCAAAGAAGTATCCACGTTTTGTGAAATGGTCATATCCTTAAAATGCCAGATGTATCAAATGCAGGAAGGATTTTGGCACCTGGAAGCAATGGCTATTTCCACTGCCGTGAAGCCAAAATAAACTGCACCTCAAACATGAACCAGTGCATTTATTAACCATGACATTAACCATGACATTAACCATGACATTAACCATGACATTAACCATGACATTAATAGATTTGCTGTCCTCGATTGCACGAAAATGCACCAATTAAGCATTTCAAATCCCCCACCCCCCCGGGGAGGTGCATGTCTCCAGAACCCCTAGAAAGGCATGCCTTCTATACATCGATGTGTCCCTCATTTGGGGCTAATGAAGGGGTTATGGTAGGGCAATGTGCCCAGCCACCGTGCCCCCAACACGACTTAATCTCTACCACGGCTATATTATCCTACTTTCCTTGCAAGCCATACCAGAGTGATACATTGACCTTTATCATGCCACATTCAATGATATTATCCCTACCATGCCACAATGGTACTTATCATTAACCCTTACCATGCCACATTCAATGATATCCCTACCATGCCACAATGATACTTATCATTAACCCTTACCATACCACATTCAATGATTATTAACTCTTCCCTATTCCCTATCATGCCACAATGATACTATCATTACCCCTTGTAATGCCACAGATACATATTAACCCTGATATGCTGGAATGGTTCAATATCCTCCTCTCCTCCTCTCTGTATTACTTCGACCCTTCCTCCACTCAGATTTGTGCCAACTGTGTTGGCTGTCAAGATCCTTCCCTCTTCATGCAGTGTGACTCTCTGGACTGCCCGGTCCTTCACCGTAGGTCCAGAGCACATCAAGACCTAGCTGCTAGCCAGTCCTGGAAGAAACTGCTTGTCTGAACATAGAAAACTCCACCCACAAAGAAGACTAGTATTTATGAACAAAGTGATCAAACTCCAGCAGAAACTATGGCTGCATGAAATACATGACCATTTTGTTTGTTTCCAAATGTTGCCTCTTTATACATAACTGTATATATAGGTGATCTCTATATATATATACACTCATGTTGAAGATGGTATGAAGAAACAAATTTACATCTAATAATTACTTTTCCCGTTCTCTAGTCTAGAGAGTTCAAGTGCTCTCTTGCTTGCTTCATGCACGGCATCCATCATGATCCCATGAAACCCCGCCCTCTCCAAATACCAGATCCCCTGGATGGTCGTACCCGCAGGAGAGCATACTCAATCCTTCAACTAAAAAATAATAATGAATGACAGTTTCAAGATCCATAATCCATATAAGATGTCATTCAAAGTTAGATAAAAATTCAACAACAAAAATATATATCCAAGCACACAAACACAGGGCAATGTCCCTATGTTGGTTTTACCCACTTTTTTTGGAAGACACTAAACTCGCAAAGATGAACGCTATATATATATATATGTATATCTTGGCTAAAACTCACATGGCAGCTTCTTATATCAGCTGATATTTAACTCAAAAAAAAAGACTGGGCGGTGTGCCTGAAATCCTTCACCGAGGTAGTAAACGCAAAAGCATCTTCCAGGATCTTAGTTCCTATCTCTTGTGCTTCCACTTGCATAACTTCTGTACAACGGGCCCATTCATAAAAACTCGAGTACCAGAAGACTCCATTGCATATCCAAAGACAGGTGGTAGTAGTGGTTGTCAAGGATACAATCTTATAGGAGGGAGTTGGATGGAAAACTTCGTCTTCTACTCGAGGCAATTATGCGCAAAGTAGTAAAACCCCAAAAGGCGTGAAATTTAGCATGCATACAGTAGTCCATTCGTCATCATTTTACTACCAGAAGATTCCCAACTGGCTGTATCCAAAATCCGTAAAAGGTCGTCAAGGTCATAAATACGTTTGTGTACATGCAGTGTCGAGTGAGTCGGCAGTAGAATTTCACAGGCTGTGTTGTCGTAAAGGACCTTTTAGGGGCTCTAGAGACCTGCCGCTAAGACATTATTTGATTTTTTTACTCGTGAGGAAAATTTTGGTCATTTAATATAGTATATTATAATATATAATTGTGCTTTTGCGATTACACACAAAACATGCTTCTGCACGTTTTTATACTATAAAGAGAGAAAGATTATATATACTTGTGCGTAATTAGAAAGCATAAACAAAGTTATGCATGCCTGATATCATTCAGATCAGACAGCAAAAGGAATGCCCTTGGCCATCAGGAAAGTTCTAATTTTCTGCTGTGCTCTGACAAGGATATAATTATATACTGTGACACTTTTTCAGTCAGCAATGGCTGAGAAGAACATTACAAAACAATTATACATAAATGGCTAAATTGTTGGTAAATCATAATGCACAACAATACTGATAACCTTTCCTGCCCCATGCTGTTCCGCAGACATTTTTCATTGCCTGCTCAATTTCATGTGAATATCCTTCAATTATTGTGCTGTATATACTTTTGAATGAAGTGTGGAGTTGTAGGAAGATGACATTCCTAATTCAGTTGTTGTAGTTACAGACATGTATTGATGGAGAACAAAATGGATAATAGCGATCCTCCATCTATATAATTATTTACATGCTATATTAAAAATAAAAGGTACAAAAATACCAAATATACTGAATTCATTAACATCGAATTAACACATGCTAGTTATTAAAAAGGGAAACAAAACAAAACACAATAATAAATAACTATTATTTGTAAATTAAAATATCATACTGGCACAGACTGACCGGTATATGACGAGCACAGCTGCAGTGTTCCCATTAATTTGTAGTGCAGAATATAAAAGTAGATGGATGATCATTATCTACTTGTAAACATTTTGTTCTCCACTTTTCGCTTTTGTAGCTGCAACAACTGAATTAGGAAGGTCATCTTCCCACACTCCACTTCATTGAAAGACAGCAGAGCCAATACAAATAATTGCAATTTTGATGCAACCTTTTAAATCCCTACACATCTGCAGTAGTGATCTAGTAGTGTGCAGTTCTTCTATAATATACTCTTTCACTGAATTGTCGACATTTTCACGATCCAGCTGGCACTGCGCCATTCTGTTGGTACAATATTCACTTCACTAGCTAAATTATTTTATGTATCAGCACGAAGCAATTGCTCATCCTCACAGATACAGTCTTGATAATATTAATTTTTGTAAATAGGTTTTATTATAGACATGCTATTGAAAAGGGTTTCAGTAATCTATAAGCAGCCACTATAGTTTTAGAATCCTAATTCATATCTCTAATTACTCTCAATCACAACAATGAAAGGATGCCTCATGGCAGCAAATTTCAGTGACTTGAACAGTATCCTTCTCTTTAATGATAGTGGTTTGTTTATCAAGTATAATATATACACAGTCTTGCCTTTTAGCAAAAATTAAGAAGTTTCCGTTACAGTTCCATTCTATTAGGCTTGCTTGCACAAGTTAAGGGCATGGGAATTGCAATGGGTGTAAGTAGCTTTGCTATTCCCTGCCATTAACAACAGTCACCAGACATATGTGAGGCTCCATCGTAACCAGGCCCCCTACAATTTTGAAAATCCAAACCATATCTTTACATGCTAAAACTTCTTTAGTTCTTTCCGAGGTGACAAAATCTACGAATGCTTCTCGTGTTGCGATCAGCATCTATAAATCTCACAGTAGAAGCCTGTTCCTTGTATCCAACTCCATCACACAAAATAGAATATCATTTAGCTTCCTTGATTATTTTATCTCTGATTTTGAATGGTGTATGATTGTAATATTCGTCGTAGCTTCCTTCCCCGTGTTCCTCAATGTAGTATGACCAGATCTTTTGCTGTAATCAAGCAACACAAAAAACACACCCCAACCAGCTGTACTGTCATCCCTGTGTCCAAGAAGTGCAATGCTGTGTGCCTTCGCATCATAGAGGGTGGGAACGGGTGGCAAAATCCAAGTCCTCTTAACAAATCTCCTCTCACAGCCATGCTTCCACATGCACATTTCTGTTTCAGTGTTTGCCATATTATGTTGCAGAGCATCAGGCTGTTCAACCTTGCACCAGTTCAGAATCTGTCAAGTAATATAATATATATATATATATTATATATAACAATTCTTGCATCTCCCTATATCACAATTCAAGCGATTGTATCAGGCTGTGCTAGGGGTGGGTTAATGGCTATTTCACTAGGCTTACCTCAGTTTTCTGTCTTCTCTGCTAGTCCTATTACGCCCCCAGTCATCCACATCACCAGGTTATATCTCTGTCAATCACACCATTCACCATTTCACATGGACCAATCGCAGAAGTGCATGACATGCTTAACCTTAATATATAGAACAATCACTAATAATATACTAGGTTTCAAGCAAAAAAATTCTTTTCTTCTTCGACAACCACTGAACGCCTTGCACTCATTTCTAGCGACCCGCACTCAGTCCTCCTATTTAGATTAATTCTTCCTCACCATACCACAAGGTACATTAACCCTTACCATCTCACAATTGTCGTTAGCTTTCTAGTTATATAGCTTTCTAGTTATATATGGTATGTATGATGTATTTATTTAGTATTGTCTACATTAGTAAATTCTAGTTAACTAATACTCGATGAACTCTCAGTTGACATTACCTTCTCAATAATCAATGTATTCTCTCGACATTTCGACTAGATGCTCAAGCCTTCATCAGGAATCCTAGAAACTTCGAGAGAATACAATTTGAAGTTGATTATTGAGAAGGTTATTGTAATGCTAATTAGTTCTTTATTATTTTTGGTATTTTTATATTAATAGTATTATGCTGGAACAACACCCTCCCCCTTTCTGTATTACTTCAACCCTCCCTCTACTCAGATTTGTGCCTCTTCATGCAGTGCGACTATACATACATAACTGTAACTGTATAATGTGATCTCTCTATATATATACACTCGTGTTGATTTGAAAAATAAATTTAATTACTTTCGTCATTCTCTAGTTTAGAGAGTTCAAGTGCTCTCTTGCTTGCTTCGTGCACGGCATCCATCATGATCCCACGAAACCCTGCCCTCTCCAAATACCGGATCCCCTGGATGGCCGTACCCGCAGGAGAGCACACGCAATCCTTCAACTAAAAAAATAGACAGATTCAAGATCCATTAAGATGCCATTAAAAGAAATTAAAAAAATCAAAAAAAAACTATCACAGTTGACATAACAATATTACAATGACCTTCTCAATAATCAATTTACTCTCTCGAAGTTTCGACTAGATGCTCTAGCCTTCATCATATTGAGAAGATCATTGTAATTTTATATATGCACATATATACTGGTACACGCATATACATATATATATGCACACACACACAGGACAAAGTGCTAGTATTCCCTTTATTGGTTTTGCCCACTTTTTTGTAAGACATTAAACTTATATATATCTTGGTTAAAACTCACATCGGCAGCTTCTTAGATGCCTATATATTTAGCTCCAAAAAAAATTCGCAGCATGCCTGGAATCCTTCCCCGAGGTATATAGTAAAATTAACTAGTAAAATTAACTGCACAAAAAGTGTGAAAAGCCTTGAAATTCATCTTCCAGGATCTCAGTTCCTATCTCTGCATACCTTCTGTACAACAGGCCCATTCATAAAAACTAGAGTACCAGAAGACTCCAAATGTTCAATTGTACATCCACGACTATATACTCTGTTTCTGAAGCAGCTCACATGGTGTTTTAAAAATCAGAGTGGAGTCAAGACCACACATGCTTATTATAAGCATGTGCGAATGGCCCACTCTCAGTTCTGTTGCTTTGGTTTGTGGAGTTCTCTCTCTTTGGAACTGTTACCAAGTCCAAAGGAGAGCGTAGCTGAATCAGCTGTTTGGCTGGTGGGGTTCTCCTGTATATACCAGGTTCTTTGAAGGATGCTGCAGCTGACCCTACATGGCTACAGTCAACAGTAGCATCAAGACATGGCAAGTGCTGTTAAGTATAGTGTACAGCAGCAATAAACACAAGTTAGAAAAGTGTTTAAAAGTCCTGGAGACCCTGAAGCATAGCTCTCCTCCACTCAACTATAATATATATACACAAACACCTTCCAAATAAGAGCAAAAAATGTTTTTATTTAAAAACTAATAATGGATAAACCCGTTTAAAAGAAAGGGGGAAAAAGACTGTCCCCATGTTGACCACAACCTTAACTATATTGTACAGCTTTTATAATGATTGATGGTAAAGGGCCATTTAACTTGATGGTAAAGGGTCATTTAACTGGGTACAGTCTTGTTTCCAAGTCAATACAGTGCTGTTGTGTGTTCTTGGATTGACTCGTCAACAAATACGAGAGGAAACAAGAATTTACCTGCACAGACCACAACCAGTCCACAACCAGTTAGATGACCTCAATAATGAACATCAACCGTCGTGGTCTGCACTGGTTGTGTGTGTTTCCTCTATAGTCTGTTCGACCCAAGGTGTGTGTTTTTTCAGAACTAGCTAATCAAAAAAGATGTAATTCTTTAGCATGTCTGTTACTGAAAAAAACCCTCACATCTACAGAAACACATCTACAGAAACATATGTAGTTATCTGGCATGGACCTAGCTAGACCTAGCTAGTGCAGCAGCAGGTAATGTAGAGGTAGTGTAGCAGGTAATGTAGAGGTAGTGCAGCAGGTAATGTAGAGGTAGTGTAGCAGGTAATGTAGTGTAGCAGGTAATGTAGAGGTAGTGTAGCAGGTAATGTAGATTTGTTGAAGGCTATCACACGAGGAAAGCTCTTCGGGAAACAACCGAGCCAAATGCAGTGAGGGAGAGCAGCTGGCTGCTCATCTCCTTGCAACAAAAATATGCAGCAGCTACTGAATCAGTTCAATGGGATCAATATTGTACACACATCACTCGCACACGAGCAGGTTTATTGTGTTGATGATCTTTACCAACTTTAATAATAATAAATACTCCCCGAGTAATAATAAATACTCCCTGACTAATAATAAATACTCCCTGACTAATAACGGCTACTCCCTGTTCCCTGTTGGAAATAATGCAGTGCATTGCAGCAGTTCATCTGTTTCTCAATTCAGTATAAAACATTTTAGTCAGGGAGTATCTGTTATACTAGTCAGGGAGTATTTATTATTAGTCAGGCAGAATTTGTTACTAGCCAGGGAGTGTTTATTACTAGTTATTACTAGCCAGGGAGTGTTTATTACTAGTCGGGGAGTATTTATTACTAGTCAGGGAGTATTTATTACTAGTCAGGGAGTATTTATTATATACTAGTCAGGGAGTATTTATTACTAGTCAGGGAGTATTTATTACTAGTCAGGGAGTATTTATTACTAGCCAGGGAGTGTTTATTACTAGTCAGGGAGTGTTTATTACTAGTCAGGGAGTGTTTATTATTAGTCAGGGAGTATTTAATACTAGTCAGGGAGTGTTTATTATTAGTCAGGGAGTATTTATTACTAGTTACTAGTCAGGGAGTGTTTATTACTAGTCAGGGAGTGTTTATTACTAGCCAGGGAGTGTTTATTACTAGTCAGGGAGTATTTGTTACTAGTCAGTGAGTGTTTATTATTAGTCAGGGAGTATTTATTACTAGTCAAGAAGTGTTTATTACTAGTCAGGGAGTGTTTATTACTAGTCAGGGAGTGTTTATTACCAGTCAGGGAGTGTTTATTACAAGTCAGGGAGTGTTTATTACAAGTCAGGGAGTGTTTATTACTAGTCAGGGAGTGTTTATTACTAGTCAGGGAGTGTTTATTACTAGTCAGGGAGTGTTTATTACTAGTCAGGGAGTGTTTATTACTAGTCAGGGAGTGTTTATTACTAGTCAGGGAGTGTTTATTACTAGTCAGGGAGTGTTTATTACTAGTCAGGGAGTGTTTATTACTAGTCAGGGAGTGTTTATTACAAGTCAGGGAGGGTTTATTACAAGTCAGGGAGTGTTTGTTTATTACTAGTCAGGGAGTATTTATTACTAGTCAAGAAGTGTTTATTACTAGTCAGGGAGTGTTTATTACTAGTCAGGGAGTGTTTATTACTAGTCAGGGAGTATTTGTTACTAGTCAGGGAGTGTTTATTATTGGTCAGGGAGTATTTATTACTAGTCAGGGAGTGTTTATTACTAGCCAGGGAGTGTTTATTACTAGTCAGGGAGTGTTTATTACTAGTCAGGGAGTGTTTATTACTAGTCAGGGAGTATTTATTACTAGCCAGGGATTGTTTATTACTACTCAGGGAGTGTTTATTACTAGTCAGGGAGTGTTTATTACTAGTCAGGGAATTAAAGTAGAACTTGTGGGGTGACTAATTATAGGGATTCTTACCTCCTGTGGATGTTTGCCATTTTCAAGAACCATCTTTGCTGATCCCTACGTCATACAATACAACAATAACAACAAACACCTAATGATGATGACTAGTACAAAAAAGGATGAATGCATCCATTGTTTACAGCACACCACTTCCAATGATCAGGTCAAATCTCTGGCATCCTCTCTGACAGTGCCAGTCTGTCATAGAGAGGGAGGAAGGGAGAGGGAGGGGGTGTCCACCTAACCGATCCAGTAAGCTATCAGTTTAATGTGCTTGATAACCTCTAAGATTTCTTCTAAGGAAGAATAATTATTTCCAGTCCTTCCACATTTCTCCCCCTAGGGCTAGGGCTGGCTGTGGCTGGGACTAGGGCTGGGGCTAGGCCAGAATGTTGCTTTTGTAAAGTGGGTAGACCAAGAAAATGATTTTGGGCACACCAAACATTCCCCCACAGTCAGCAAAAAGTCCTGTAGTTAAGATGGTGTCAAGGTTTCACTCTGGTTTGTTTAAGATCTTAAGTTGGAAAATAAGATGTATATAATGCCTTGAGATCTTTGTCAGGCCTGGAGGCTACTTATCCATCCTCATGGTTGTGAGCAAGGATACTTGGATCAGAGGTCATAGTCCAATTTTGGTGATTTTGCTAAGATTTACTCAAATCCAAGATTATTGTGTGTGTGTGGAGGGGGGGGGGGGGTGTCATCTTTAGCATTTAGGTTACTCATGGGCATGCACAAAACAGACCTGCCAACTGTCCCCGCATATCGAGGGACAGTCCCGCATTTCACATCCCTGTCCCACCAAACCATGCCAATGTCCCGCATTTTGCTTGCAAGCAAACCCAACTTTTTAATCAGCTGTTCCAGGCCAGTTCGTTCTTGAATTGGGATTGAAGAAGAATCAAGTTGCACTAGTGAGCTTCCTCTGCAGTCCGGCTATCTAGCAAGTATCTGTGTGACCTTCGCACTCTAGCTGCTCTACTTTCTAATAGTACTGAGCATGTGCAAAACAGTAGCATCTGTACCAGGCATGTCCGAGTCAGCGAGTGAATCCGAGCTAGTTTCCACAACTCCACCAGTAAAGAAAGTACGAACGACTACTGCAGGTGCCAAGACTGGACAGCGAATGAAATTTAATTCAATGTGGCTGGGGAAATATCCATGGCTAGTGAAAGTGCAAGTGCAAGGTGTATCGAATGCTGTAAGGATTTTGGCATCTGGAAGCAAGGAGAGAGAGATATTACTAGGCATATGGAAGGGGGGAAAACATATTGAAAACAGCAGGCAGCATCAAACAAATGCCAGGATAGCAGACACTTTCATGAACAAGGAAGGCACCATGAAAGCCAAGGTAAATTACAATATTCAACACCAAACTGGACTTATGTCCTACCTTTGTCTAACAGCACACTGTGCTTCATTTAATTAGCACTGAGTTAACTCTTGAATTTTATTCAATTTAAGGTGACACGTGCAGAGGTGAAGACTGTGGCCTTCCTTGTGCAGCACAATCTTCCACTGTCGGCTGCAGACCACCTAGCTTCACTGACCAAAGAGTGCTTCCCAGACTCAGAAATAGCCAAGTGAATGACTTGTGGCCGCACAAAGGCTACAGCCATTGTCAATACTTCAATTTCACCACATCTGGCAAACAGTGAAGAATCTTCAATTGCTATCTTTTACCATTGGGGGAGATGCTAGCAGTGAAAGAGAGTCTGACAAGTTATTTCCTATGATTGTGAGTTACATCACTGAGGAGGGCTTGAAGATGGAGTTTCTTATCATACCTGTGCTCACAGGTGGAACTGCTGACGACATGTTCCAGGCAGTTCACGTCCAACCAAATCCCATATAGCAATCTGGTGGGACTGGACAACACCCAATGCCAATATAGGGAAAAGGTCGTCACTGAAGACAAAGCTTATACAGCAACAACCGAACCTGTACGTGCTGGGTTGCCCAGCTCATATTGTTCATAACACTGGTAAGAAGGAAGGAGCATCATTCTGTCAAGCAACATTCTCCCTTGATGACTTTGCTGTTGATATATATTACTTCTTCGAGTATATATAGCAGCAAGAGGAAACATGGTCTCCGAGAATTCTGCGTGTTTGTGCAGATTGAGTACCGAAAGGTACTCAGGCATGTGCCCATCCGCTGGCTCAGAAGAAAAAGAAGCCTGCAAAGAAAGGAGCTCAAGACAGACAGTAGCGGCTTGAGGAGAGCTTTGCAGATCCAATGACTGAGGTCTACCTTCTCTTTTTTCAATATGCCCTTCAGCAGTTTTCCTTCATGAGCCTATTCCTCCAGCATAAAGAGCCAGTCTCTCCAAAGCTGACAAGTGCAATGCACACCTTTGTTCTCTGTCTGATGCAGCAGTTTGTAGTTCCATCAGTTCTGATGGAGTCTACTGAGCTGTCAGATGTGCCACTGGATGATGTAGCTGCAGAATTGGAGTTGTGTATTGGCTTTGGTACCAGACAGGCACTGCACAGGGTCCAGGATGAAGTCGAGCCAAGAGTGGTCTAGCACTTCTTCAAAGGTGTGGTTGAGTTCTACACCACCTGTGTCAAATATGCCCTGCCCCTGAATGATGACCTGATTACCCATGCTGTCATCCTTGATCCTAAGAACAAGGCCACTGCAAAACTTGCGAGTTTGCACTTTTTCATCAGCAGGTTTCCAAGATACTTCTTAGATGCTGAAGTTCAACACCTAGAGCAGGAGTTCCTGGCCTACAGGACACTCTCCAAGGAAGAGCTGCCAGCATGTGACAAGATCACTGACTTCTGTCAGTTCTGGGTCCAGTTGTTTGGTTTAAAGTCGGCTTTCACCAACACATGTCCTAGGTTCCCAAAGCTGTTCAAGCTATCCCAGCTCATCCTGTGTCTTCCACATGGCAATGATGATGATGAAAGGGTGTTTTCTCATATTAGAAAAAATCGTATCGATTTTAGAGCAAGTCTGTCAAATGGCATATAGACCAACATTTTGACATGCAAGGCGGACCTCTTCACCAACACTTCATGCTACCAGTGGCAGCCTTCAGAGGATGTATTGAAATCAGCCTTAACTCTAACCCCAACCTTATCCCTAACCTTAACCCTAGCCACACTCACGATCATGGTGTAGGCCGTGAGTTTGAGGGCCAAGTCCTTGGGGACACCAGCATACACTCCTCCATCAGCCAGTGCATCCATTATCATATACATCTGCTCTTAACAGTGCACACAAGAGACGGGGAGGAGGAGGAGGAGGAGAATGATGGTGAAGTGTGCTCAGATACACATGAGACAGACAAAACCATGACTACATTACTTGATGATGAAACTGATGACATCATTTATCACAAGTCACAAGACTAGAGCATCATATAGAGTGGGAGGTGACACTAGGTTCTAGCCCCCCCCCCACATGTAGGAGAGAGGGGGTGTGTGTCACTTAAGGGGGGAAGAGGGCTGAAAACGCATATTTTTTCAAATTTTTTTTTTTTAGCCCAAAAGGGTTCATAACATGTCTGGAGTTTGAGTTTCAAGTTTCAGAGCAAGTGAATATATGCATCAAAAGATAGAGCCATTTTTATACAGTGCATTATTTTTCCATTTCATTTCATTTCACTTCACATTCGAAGGAGGTTCTCTCTCAGTCTCACTGGCTACAGTCGGGGGGTTGGCGATGATCGCCTACTCAAAATACAGTTTTTATATATCAAAATGTTGCCAATTTCATGGAGACCCTTACCAGTCGTTTGCGCAATGAATTGGCCAGGCAGGGGGGTAGTGCGCAACCTCTAAGTCGAGCACGTTTTGCTTAGGTCACGTGTTTTTTAGTCAGTTCGCCAGAATTACTTGAAAGTATCACACTGTTGAGTTATGGGGAAGAGAAAAGAGAAGTATTGTAAACAGAAAGGCCAAGGATTCAAGAAGAGTGAGGACAAGAAGAAGAAAGCCCTACAGGCGGCTGTTGTTGAGCCTGTTACAGGAGCCGCGCCAGGCAAGTTTTAATGTTTATCTCCGTACTAAAAAGTTACTTGCTGTTTCCTTCCTCTGTTAGTTGGTCTCTCGGATCCTGAAGGTAAGGGTAGCGCTTTTGTCAACCTTCATTTACCTTGGCAATCAATTGAAAATGTCTGAAGAGAGGCCAGTTCCAGTGCCAGTGGTGACTATGACCGGGAAGAAGTTGGCTCTCATGGATCGTTCAGCTGCTTCTGCGGGTCTTGCTACTGGATCTACTGGCTCTACCTCTTTGGACTCAGGTGATGTTAGAGAACTGGGTGAGGGTAATCGTTTAATAAACTTACATAAGCTTAGAGAGGTCATAGAAAGGTGTAATAAGTGTATTCAATGTGGTAGCCGAGCTCCCTTGCAACTGAAGGAAAATTGTTCCCGTAGGGCAGGCATGGTGTCTCATATTTTTACTTTTTGTTCAAATTGTGGTAACACTCAAGACATCTCAAACCCTATATCTGTAGAAGCTCATTCTTTGAACACCCAGTCAGTACTGGGTGCTCGCATTGCTGGAATTAGTCATTCTGGTCTGGAAGACATCACTGCAGTCATGGATATGTTGCCCCCTCTTAGTTCAACTTGTTTTTTTTAGTATACTAGGTCAATAGGGAGTGCCACAAATGCAGTAACGCAGAATATTATGTTGGATGCCGCTCATAGGTTACATGATTTTTATGGGGTTAGGCATGACGACATCATTGATGTTAGTGTTACTGTTGACGGCACGTGGCATAGACGGGGCCACAAATCAAATTATGGCTTGGTTGCGGTGATGTCTTGGGACACTGGAGAAGTTTTAGATTATTATCTTATGTCTAAGTTCTGTCAAGCTTGCGCGCGTAGACCTGAAGATGAAACAGAAGCAAGTTACAAAGAATGGTTTGAGGGTCACAAGGTAAATTGTGAAGCCAATTTTGAAGGCTCTTCGGGTTCTATGGAAGTTGTAGGAACACAAAAACTTTTTGAGCGTTCAGTGGAGAGACTGAAGCTTAGGTACACACACATAATTAGTGATGGGGATACAAATGCACATAAACGGTTGTTGGAAGTCGAGCCTTACGGTCCTAGTGTTGAAATAGAGAAGGTAGAGTGTATAAATCATGTTAGCAAGCGCTTTTTAAAGCATTTTGAGACATGCATTAAAAAAGGGGGTGTTGATGACAATGGCAAGCGTGTAACTTTGGGTGGTGCAAGGGGAGTTAGTCGTGTGTCTATAATTAAAATGCAAACTTACTATAGGGGAGCAATTAGAAATAATAAGGACAGCCTAGAGGGGATGATTCGCGATGTGAAAGCGATTTTTTATCACTCTCAGTCAACTACGGAACATCCCCAACACGAGTATTGTCCTACAGGAGTTTTGAGTTGGTGTAAGTTTAATCGAGCTTGTTCTAAAGGTGAGGTACCACCAGTACCCACCCATAGGCCTATGATTCCTCCGGACAAGGCTAGGTACGTTAAGGTGGTTTTTGATAAATTAATGTCCGAGGATCTTTTGTGCAAGTGTTTAGGTGGTTATACACAGAATCAAAATGAGAGTTTTAATTCTATTGTGTGGAGTAGAGCGGGTAAGACGGAACATATGAGTGCAACAAGTGTCAGGCTTGCCGTCGATTTAGGTGTGGCGAGCTTAAATGTTGGGAGGAAGGTTGGCTTTGGTAAGATTATGTCTAAACTAGGTATATTTAGTATGCGAGCTAACATGTCTTTTGAGTGTTCTGATGAGTCTAGGGAGGACCAGCGGGAGAGGAAGGCTACTGAAGAAGCGAGGCGGAGAAGGACGGCAACGATGATGCTGAAGACCCGGCAGGAGGCAGCAGACGTTTCAATGGAGGGCGGAGCATCGTACGGTCCTGGCATGGGGGACCTGTAACATTTTTATTTTGTTTATGTGTATTTTGCTTTCTATTGTCAGCGTGCAGGGATTACTGGAAGATACTTTTGTTTATGTGTATTTTTGTCAAGCTTAGGAATTACTGGAGGATGACTTTTGTTTATGTGTATTGTTTTTCAGGGATAACTGGAGGTTGTCGGAAGACATGTGTGGAGGGTGACGATGGATGGACCTGGGTGTGGAGGGTGACAATGGATGGACCTGGGCATGGGAGCCCTGCAAATGATGACATGTTTATGTTTGCTAATTCAATATATATTAGCAAAGCAACATAACGAGTCTGATGCGTCTTTAATTTATGTGTATATATATATATATTGTAGGTTTTCAGGTTGTAGTTAGGATGTAGGATACTGCTGTTGTTGAAAAAATAAAGGACTGAAAAGTCAAATGGTTACTTTCAATATTTTGTTTGTACACACACAATTCTAGTAATGAGGGGATGTATTCTGGTGAAGCAGGGGGTGTTTCTGGCAGCTGGGATGTGATTACAAACAGCTTGGACTTCAAGGCTCAATATCTCTGAAGTGATTTTTGAAAAACCGTTCAAATGATAACTTGAATATTTTTTATCCTTTCATAAAAAAATATATATATTTTGAAAGCAAACTTTATATTCTACAACTTGCGCGAGAGTTTTTGTTTGATTGGATTACTAAAAAAGACCTATGGATGAAAATGTAACGTGATGTCATAAAGCTGTGTTCAGAAAAAGCAACAAAAAAACTTATTTTCAAAATTTCAAGACGCGCAGTTTGTAGTCCTCATTATGATTGACTAATAGACCGAATAAGAGCCTCGCAAAGGTCGTTACTGCAACGTGGTTTACTAAACGGCTTACGGTCCGCACTGGAAGAGCCTATAATGAGCCAGGAAAAAATTATGCCGAAGCAAAATGACAAAAGAGACTTACCATTAGAAAGCACAGACTGCAAGCTGTAATTTGATATATAAATCAGGAAACTAGAGTGAGTGCGAGCAAAGATATGGTACTCTATATGAGACTACGCGATACGCAGCCTTCTTTCCCCCTTAATATGTACCAGCTAGGTAAGACAAGCTATAAATTCCACATGATTAGGCTACCATGGAAAATATGAGTGTAGCAAAAAGGACCATGACTCTCCACAACTCAACTCTGAGCTCTGTATGTACTGGACCACTCCTGTTTTTATTTTTCTGGACCAAACACCGTAAGAATGGAAAGAGGAGGTCTCTGATGATGACTCACAAATGAGGGGCCTCCTCCAGAAAGCGCTGTCATGATGTCCATGTAGTGCTCCTTCATCTCCATGCCGATGCCGACTGACGACACCATGTCCAGCAGAAACTTCTTGTCGTCCTCAGTCACGTGACTTCCCGAGGCATGAATGGTGACCCCGTTCTGCAAGATAACCGGAGTGTTGGGCATAGTGCGGAACACTTTGCACCGTTCGGGAAGGTTCTGTTGGCAACAACAACAAAATAGAATAGAGAATAAAAATTACTCTCTCTGAGTCGAAATTACAATAACCTTCTAAATAATCACCTTGAAATTTACTTTTCAACTAAATGCTCTCGCCTTCATCAGGAATTATTATTCCTGATGAAGGCTAGAGCATCTAGTCATTATTCCTGATGAAGGCTAGAGCATCTGGTTGAAACGTCAAGTGAGTAAATTTCAAGTTGATTATTTAGGTCATTGTAAAAACATTGTCAAAAGTGAAAGGATCCAAGCGTGTACCTATATGTTGACCCCTAAACTGCCCTTTCCACTAAAAATCATGTACACCAATCCTTTAAAATCAGTCCAGTGTGGTTGGTGTATATGATGTTACGTGGTAAAGGATCGTCAAACTGTTTGTGGTCTACATGGGTGGAGTCTTATTTCATTTTTTATAATAATTATAAAAAAGCATTTTTATTCTTGACTCAAGTCTCTATGCTGTTAGCTTGTTTCTGTATATTACAGTTGGGTGGTGGGTAGACTTAAAATGTCTGACTGCAAAATCTAACTCCGACTTGAGCACTTTTAAATTAAACACTTTTTCCAACTGGTTTCTTCAGTCTTGTTGCTGGGGTCAGCTACAGACTCCTTTAAGAACTTGATACATCAGAAATCCACAAACCAAATAGCAAATGTTTTAATTGAGGATCAGCTACAGCCTCCTGGACTTTGTGACATACTAAAGAGCTGAAATGAGTGCAGGCCATTTGTTCAGCCTCTAACACGGTGCATGAGCTAGCTTGATGGTCTTTTTCCATAATGGAGTAACAGAGTAGTTGTGGACGTGCATTGAAACATTTTGAGTCTTATGATGGTACTAAAATTGTTACGATTGTACGGAAGTTCTTTGAGGGAAAGAAGAGAGATAAATAGATAAAAGTTCCAGATCAATTTCAAGGTTTTTTCCACATATATACAGTTTTTATGTCCATTGGTTAAGTATTCAAGGCACACTTGAAGTCATTTTTGTAGCTATATCTGCTGAAACCACAATTTAGGTAGCTAAGAAGATGCCGTTGGAGATTTAGCTGAGATATGAGTTGTCTTGCAAGGATGAATTTGCTGTCTGCCATTCAAAACAGTTGGTTGACCAATCTAGGCAGTACCAGCAATAGCAGCACAGACAGGCCTGGGAGGAGTTACCACAGCAGCACCGGGCAGGCCTGGGAGTTACCACAGCAGCACCGGGCAGGTTACCACAGCAGCACCGGACAGGCCTAGGAGTTACCACAGCAGCACCGGGCAGGCCTGGGAGTTACCACAGCAGGCCTGGGAGTTACCACAGCAGCACCGGGCAGGCCTGGGAGTTACCACAGCAGCACCGGGCAGGTTACCACAGCAGCACCGGACAGGCCTAGGAGTTACCACAGCAGCACCGGGCAGGCCTGGGAGTTACCACAGCAGGCCTGGGAGTTACCACAGCAGCACCGGGCAGGCCTGGGAGTTACCACAGCAGCACCGGGAAGGCCTGGGAGATACCACAGCAGCACCAGGCAGGCCTAGGAGTTACCACAGCAGTACTGGGCAGGCCTGGGAGTTACCACAGCGGCACCGGGCAGGCCTGGGAGTTACCACAGCAGCACCGGGCAGGCCTGGGAGTTACCACAGCAGCACCGGGCAGGCCTGGGAGTTACCACAGCAGCACCGGGCAGGCCTGAGAGTTACCACAGCAGCACCGGGCAGGCCTGGGAGTTACCACAGCAGCACAGACATGCCTGGGAGTTACCACAGCAGCACAGGCAGGCCTGGGAGTTACCACAGCAGCACTGGGTAGGCCTGGGAGTTACCACAGCAGCACCGGGCAGGCCTGGGAATTACCACAGCAGCACAGACAGGCCTGGGAGTTACCACAGCAGCACAGACAGGCCTGGGAGTTACCACAGTAGCACAGGCAGGCCTGAGAGTTACCACAGCAGGCCTGGGAGTTACCACAGCAGCACAGACAGGCCTGGGAGGAGTTACCACAGCAGCACCGGGCAGGCCTGGGAGTTACCACAGCAGCACCGGGCAGGCCTGGGAGTTACCACAGCAGCACTGGGCAGGCCTGGGAGTTACCACAGCAGCACAGGCAGGCCTAGGAGTTACCACAGCAGCACCGGGCAGGCCTGGGAGTTACCACAGCAGTACTGGGCAGTCCTGGGAGTTACCACAGCAGCACAGGCAGGCCTAGGAGTTACCACAGCAGCACCGGGCAGGCCTGGGAGTTACCACAGCAGCACCGGCAGGCCTGGGAGTTACCACAGCAGTATCGGGCAGGCCTGGGAGTTACCACAGCAGCACCAGGCAGGCCTGGGAGTTACCACAGCAGTACAGACAGGCCTGGGAGTTACCACAGCAGCACCGGCAGGCCTGGGAGTTACCACAGCAGTACCGGGCAGGCCTGGGAGTTACCACAGCAGCACCAGGCAGGCCTGGGAGTTACCACAGCAACACAGACAGGCCTGGGAGTTACCACAGCAGCACCGGGCAGGCCTAGGAGTTACCACAGCAGTATACTGGGCAGTCCTGGGAGATACCCACCACACAAGTGTTAGATATGAGCAGACACTTTGTTACGTTTATGTCGCTTGAGGCAAAGTAAATTTCATGTGCTCATTTGTACTGCACGTGTGCAAGTGTCGAAAGCCACTGGAAAATACAACACTCGGACCGGAAGGCAACGATCTGGCCACCAGATTGAAAAACAATCTCGTCTTCCACACCTTAACTCCTGCTACTGACCACAAGCTTACAGACTCTCAAAGAGAATCATCGAGCATTGTGACTAGGACTAGTAGGATCTTCACAATCTCAAAGAGAATCATCGAGCATATTGACTAGGACTAGCAGGATCTTCACAATCTCAAAGAGAATCATCGAACATTGTGACTAGAACTAGCAGGATCTTCACAATCTCAAAGAGAACCATCGAGCATTGTGACTAGGAGGACTAGCAGGATCTTCACAATCTCAAAGAGAATCATCGAGCATTGTGATTAGAACTAGCAGGATCTTCACAATCTCAAAGAGAACCATCGAGCATTGTCACTAGGACTAGCAGGATCTTCAAAATCTCAAAGAGAATCATCGAGCATTGTGACTAGATCTTCACAATCTCAAAGAGAATCATCGAGCATTGTGACTAGGAGGACTAGCAGGATCTTCACAATCTCAAAGAGAACCATCGAGCATTGTGACTAGGAGGACTAGCAGGATCTTCACAATCTCAAAGAGAATCATCGAGCATTGTGACTAGGGACTAGCAGGATCTTCACAATCTCAAAGAGAATCATCAAGCATTGTGACTAGAACTAGCAGGATCTTCACAATCTCAAAGAGAATCATCGAGCATTGTAACTAGGACTAGAAGGATCTTCACAATCTCAAAGAGAATCATCGAACATTGTGACTAGAACTAGCAGGATCTTCACAATCTCAAAGAGAATCATCGAACATTGTGACTAGGACCAGCAGGATCTTCACAATCTCAAAGAGAATCATCGAGCATTGTGACTAGGACCAGCAGGATCTTCACAATCTCAAAGAGAATCATCGAGCATTGTGACTAGAACTAGCAGGATCTTCACAATCTCAAAGAGAATCATCGAGCATTGTGACTAGAACTAGCAGGATCTTCACAATCTCAAAGAGAATCATCGAGCATTGTGACTAGGAGGACTAGCAGGATCTTCACAATCTCAAAGAGAATCATCGAGCATTGTGACTAGGACCAGCAGGATCTTCGCAATCTCAAAGAGAACCATCGAGCATTGTGACTAGATCTTCACAATCTCAAAGAGAATCATCGAGCATTGTGACTAGGAGACTAGCAGGATCTTCACAATCTCAAAAAGAATCATCGAGCATTGTGACTAGAACTAGCAGGATCTTCACAATCTCAAAGAGAATCATCGAGCATTGTGACTAGAACTAGCAGGATCTTCACAATCTCAAAGAGAATCATCGAGCATTGTGACTAGATCTTCACAATCTCAAAGAGAATCATCGAGCATTGTGACTAGGACCAGCAGGATCTTCACAATCTCAAAGAGAATCATCGAGCATTGTGACTAGATCTTCACAATCTCAAAGAGAATCATCGAGCATTGTGACTAGAACTAGCAGGATCTTCACAATCTTAAAGAGAATCATCGAGCATTGTGACTAGAACTAGCAGGATCTTCACAATCTCAAAGAGAATCATCGAGCATTGTGACTAGATCTTCACAATCTCAAAGAGAATCATCGAGCATTGTGACTAGAACTAGCAGGATCTTCACAATCTCAAAGAGAATCATCGAGCATTGTGACTAGATCTTCACAATCTCAAAGAGAATCATCGAGCATTGTGACTAGAACTAGCAGGATCTTCACAATCTCAAAGAGAATCATCGAGCATTGTGACTAGAACTAGCAGGATCTTCACAATCTCAAAGAGAATCATCGAGCATTGTGACTAGATCTTCACAATCTCAAAGAGAATCATCGAGCATTGTGACTAGAACTAGCAGGATCTTCACAATCTCAAAGAGAATCATCGAGCATTGTGACTAGGGACTAGCAGGATCTTCACAATCTCAAAGAGAATCATCAAGCATTGTGACTAGGACTAGCAGGATCTGGCACAGGCTCAACAAAATAACAACAATAGAGAGTAAGAAAAGAAACTAAAGCTATGGCTAGTCTGGGGCACAAAAAAAACAGACTAAACAGCGACAGAGCCCTCACATTAATTACAACAAAGGCTCACCATAAGTACATTGCTCATCATAAGTACATTGCAGAGGGAGAGGGGACAGAGAGAGAGAGCGTGTGTGTGCTGTTGGCAAGAGTAAAAGAAGGTTTAGATCAAGTTGAGTCTGCTGCTAAGCAAGAGCTGCACAAAATACTTGCCTAGTTTAACTACTTTTGTTTGTGTCATCATAAATGATGAGAGTCTGGCCCTTTCTGCACACACATGATTATCAGATTAGCTACTAGAATTTGTTCTGAGAACACATTCTCTATCACTTTCTGCTTTGATGACACCTGAAGCCTCACACTCTCAACCTTCACTGCACCCTTTCAAACACACACCTCTCACATACACACAACCTTCACTGCACCCTTTCAAACACACACCTCTCACATCACACAACTTTCACTGCACCCTTTCACACTCTCACACTCTCACATACACACAACTTTCACTGCACCCTTTCACACTCTCACATACACTCAACTCACTACATCCTTTCACACACTCTCACATACACACAACTTTCACACACACTCTCACATACACACAACTTTCATTGCACCCTTTCACACACACTCTCACACACACTCAACTTTCACACATACTCACACACACTCAACTTTCACACACACTCTCACATACACACAACTTTCACTGCACCCTTTCACACACACTCCCACATACGCTCAACTTTCACTGCACCCTTTCACACACACTCCCACATACACTCAACTTTCACTGCACCCTTTCACACACTCCCACATACACTCAACTTTCACTGCACCCTTTCACACACACTCTCACATACACTCAACTTCCACACACACACTCTCACACACACTCAACTTTCACACACACTCTCACATACACTCAGCTTTCACACACACTAGATACAAGAACAAAAACATTAAAATAAATATATTCTCAATGCACTCTCTCAGTTAACATGAAATTACAATGTAATCAATTTGAATTTACTCTCTAGATGGATGCTCTAGCCTTCATCATTATTCCTGATGAAGGCTAGAGCATATAGTCGAAATGTCGAGAGTAAATTCAAGTTGATTATTGAGGTCTTTGTAAGAAATACAATACTATACTGGATTGACAGAAAGGCAAGACCATATGTAGATCACAACCAGTGAGATGACCCCTTACCATTTAAAATCATGTACACCAATACTTACTGCTTCATATATATATTGCTAAGTGTGCATTATTTTAAACGGCGAAAGGTTGCCCCATGATTGGTTTGCACCCATGATTGGTTTGCATGACATCAATAAGGTTGTTTATTTTCATCTAACAAAACAATCTAACAACTAACAAAACATTTTTATTCTTGTTTGAAGTGTTTTTGTTATTGCTTCTATATATATATATACTATATATACATATAGTAGCAGTGGAGAACTACACTCTATACATACAGTAGCAGTGGAGAACTACACTATATACATACAGTAGCAGTGGAGAACTGCACTATATACATACAGTAGCAATGGAGAACTACACTATATACATACAGTAGCAGTGGAGAACTACACTATATACATACAGTAGCAGTGGAGAACTGCACTATATACATACAGTAGCAGTGGAGAACTACACTATATACATACAGTAGCAGTGGAGAACTGCACTATATACATACAGTAGCAGTGGAGAACTACACTATATACATACAGTAACAGTGGAGAACTACACTATATACATACAGTAGCAGTGGAGAACTACACTATATACATACAGTAGCAATGGAGAACTGCACTATATACATACAGTAGCAGTGGAGAACTACACTATATACATACAGTAGCAGTGGAGAACTGCACTATATACATACAGTAGCAGTGGAGAACTGCACTATATACATACAGTAGCAGTGGAGAACTGCACTATATACATACAGTAGCAGTGGAGAACTACACTATATACATATAGTAGCAGTGGAGAACTACACTATATACATACAGTAGCAGTGGAGAACTGCACTATATACATACAATAGCAGTGGAGAACTACACTATATACATATAGTAGCAGTGGAGAACTGCACTAAATACATACAGTAGCAGTGGAGAACTGCACTATATACATACAATAGCAGTGGAGAACTACACTATATATATACATACAGTAGCAGTGGAGAACTACACTATATACATACAGTAGCAGTGGAGAACTACACTATATACATACAGTAGCAGTGGAGAACTACACTATATACATACAGTAGCAGTGGAGAACTCACTATATACATACAGTAGCAGTGGAGAACTGCACTATATATATACAATAGCAGTGGAGAACTGCACTATATACATACAGTAGCAGTGGAGAACTACACTATATACATACAGTAGCAGTGGAGAACTACACTATATACATACAATAGCAGTGGAGGACTACACTATATACATACAGTAGCAGTGGAGAACTACACTATATACATACAGTAGCAGTGGAGAACTACACTATATACATACAGTAGGAGAGGAGAACTACACTATATACATACAGTAGCAGTGGAGAACTACACTATATACATACAGTAGGAGAGGAGAACTACACTATATACATACAGTAGCAGTGGAGGACTACACTATATACATACAGTAGCAGTGGAGAACTACACTATATACATACAGTAGCAGTGGAGAACTACACTATATACATACAGTAGGAGAGGAGAACTACACTATATACATACAGTAGCAGTGGAGAACTCACTATATACATACAGTAGCAGTGGAGAACTGCACTATATACATACAGTAGCAGTGGAGAACTACACTATATACATACAGTAGCAGTGGAGAACTACACTATACACATACAGTAGCAGTGGAGAACTACACTATATACATACAGTAGCAGTGGAGAACTGCACTATATACATACAGTAGCAGTGGAGAACTACACTATATACATACAGTAGCAGTGGAGAACTACACTATATACATACAGTAGCAGTGGAGAACTACACTATATATATACATACAGTAGCAGTGGAGAACTGCACTATATACATACAGTAGCAGTGGAGAACTACACTATATACATACAGTAGCAGTGGAGAACTGCACTATATACATACAGTAGCAATGGAGAACTACACTATATACATACAGTAGCAGTGGAGAACTACACTATATACATACAGTAGCAGTGGAGAACTACACTATATACATACAGTAGCAGTGGAGAACTACACTATATACATACAGTAGCAGTGGAGAACTACACTATATACATACAGTAGCAATGGAGAACTGCACTATATACATACAGTAGCAGTGGAGAACTACACTATATACATACAGTAGCAGTGGAGAACTACACTATATACATACAGTAGCAGTGGAGAACTACACTATATACATACAGTAGCAGTGGAGAACTGCACTATATACATACAGTAGCAGTGGAGAACTACACTATATACATACAGTAGCAGTGGAGAACTACACTATATACATACAGTAGCAGTGGAGAACTACACTATATACATACAGTAGCAGTGGAGAACTACACTATATACATACAGTAGCAGTGGAGAACTACACTATATACATACAGTAGCAGTGGAGAACTACACTATATACATACAGTAGCAGTGGAGAACTACACTATATACATACAGTAGCAGTGGAGAACTACACTATATACATACAGTAGCAGTGGAGAACTACATTATATACATACAGTAGCAGTGGAGAACTACACTATATACATACAGTAGCAGTGGAGAACTGCACTATATACATACAATAGCAGTGGAGAACTACACTATATACATACAGTAGCAATGGAGAACTACACTATATACATACAGTAGCAGTGGAGAACTGCACTATATACATACAGTAGCAGTGGAGAACTACATTATATACATACAGTAGCAATGGAGAACTGCACTATATACATACAGTAGCAGTGGAGAACTGCACTATATACATACAGTAGCAGTGGAGAACTACACTATATACATACAGTAGCAGTGGAGAACTACACTATATACATACAGTAGCAGTGGAGAAATACACTATATACATACAGTAGCAGTGGAGAACTGCACTATATACATACAGTAGCAGTGGAGAACTGCACTATATACATACAGTAGCAGTGGAGAACTGCACTATATACATACAGTAGCAGTGGAGAACTACACTATATACATACAGTAGCAGTGGAGGACTACACTATATACATACAGTAGCAGTGGAGAACTACACTATATACATACAATAGCAATGGAGAACTACACTATATACATACAGTAGCAGTGGAGAACTACACTATATACATACAGTAGCAGTGGAGAACTACACTATATACATACAGTAGCAGTGGAGAACTACACTATATACATACAGTAGCAGTGGAGAAATACACTATATACATACAGTAGCAATGGAGAACTACACTATATACATACAGTAGCAGTGGAGAACTACACTATATACATACAGTAGCAGTGGAGAACTGCACTATATACATACAGTAGCAGTGGAGAACTGCACTATATACATACAGTAGCAGTGGAGAACTGCACTATATACATACAGTAGCAGTGGAGAACTACACTATATACATACAGTAGCAATGGAGAACTACACTATATACATACAGTAGCAGTGGAGGACTACACTATATACATACAATAGCAGTGGAGAACTACACTATATACATACAGTAGCAGTGGAGAACTACACTATATACATACAGTAGCAGTGGAGAACTGCACTATATACATACAGTAGCAGTGGAGAACTACACTATATACATACAGTAGCAGTGGAGAACTACACTATATACATACAGTAGCACTGGAGAACTACACTATATACATACAGTAGCACTGGAGAACTGCACTATATACATACAGTAGCAGTGGAGAACTACACTATATACATACAGTAGCAGTGGAGAACTGCACTATATACATACAGTAGCACTGGAGAACTGCACTATATACATACAGTAGCACTGGAGAACTACACTATATACATACAGTAGCACTGGAGAACTGCACTATATACATACAGTAGCAGTGGAGAACTACACTATATACATACAGTAGCAGTGGAGAACTACACTATATACATACAGTAGCAGAGGAGGACTGCACTATATACATACAGTAGCAGTGGAGAACTGCACTATATACATACAGTAGCAGTGGAGAACTGACCTATATACATACAGTAGCAGTGGAGAACTACACTATATACATACAGTAGCAGTGGAGAACTGACCTATATACATACAGTAGCAGTGGAGAACTGCACTATATACATACAGTAGCAGTGGAGAACTGCACTATATACATACAGTAGCAGTGGAGAACTGACCTATATACATACAGTAGCAGTGGAGAACTGCACTATATACATATAGTAGCAGTGGAGAACTACACTATATACATACAGTAGCAGTGGAGAACTGCACTATATACATACAGTAGCAATGGAGAACTACACTATATACATACAGTAGCAGTGGAGGACTACACTATATACATACAGTAGCAGTGGAGAACTACACTATATACATACAGTAGCAGTGGAGAACTACACTATATACATACAGTAGCAGTGGAGAACTACACTATATACATACAGTAGCAGTGGAGAACTGCACTATATACATACAGTAGCAGTGGAGAACTACACTATATACATACAGTAGCAGTGGAGAACTACACTATATACATATAGTAGCAGTGGAGAACTGCACTATATACATACAGTAGCAGTAGAGAACTGCACTATATACATACAGTAGCAGTGGAGAACTACACTATATACATACAGTAGCAGTGGAGAACTACACTATATATATACATACAGTAGCAGTGGAGAACTACACTATATACATACAGTAGCAGTAGAGAACTGCACTATATACATACAGTAGCAGTGGAGAACTACACTATATACATACAGTAGCAGTAGAGAACTACACTATATACATACAGTAGCAATGGAGAACTACACTATATACATACAGTAGCAGTGGAGAACTGCACTATATACATACAGTAGCAGTGGAGAACTACACTATATACATACAGTAGCAATGGAGAACTACACTATATACATCAGTAGCAGTGGAGAACTGCACTATATACATACAGTAGCAGTGGAGAACTACACTATATACATCAGTAGCAGTGGAGAACTGCACTATATACATACAGTAGCAGTGGAGAACTACACTATATTCATACAGTAGCAGTGGAGAACTACACTATATACATACAGTAGCAGTGGAGAACTACACTATATACATACAGTAGCAGTGGAGAACTGCACTATATACATACAGTAGCAGTGGAGAACTACACTATATACATACAGTAGCAGTGGAGAACTACACTATATACATACAGTAGCAATGGAGAACTGCACTATATACATACAGTAGCAGTGGAGAACTGCACTATATACATACAGTAGCAGTGGAGAACTACACTATATACATACAGTAGCAGTGGAGAACTGCACTATATACATATAGTAGCAGTGGAGAACTACACTATATACATACAGTAGCAATGGAGAACTACACTATATACATACAGTAGCAGTGGAGAACTACATTATATACATATAGTAGCAATGGAGAACTACACTATATACATACAGTAGCAATGGAGAACTACACTATATACATCAGTAGCAGTGGAGAACTGCACTATATACATACAGTAGCAGTGGAGAACTACACTATATACATACAGTAGCAGTGGAGAACTACACTATATACATACAGTAGCAGTGGAGAACTACACTATATACATACAGTAGCAGTGGAGAACTACATTATATACATACAGTAGCAGTGGAGAACTACACTATATACATACAGTAGCAGTGGAGAACTACATTATATACATACAGTAGCAATGGAGAACTACACTATATACATACAGTAGCAGTGGAGAACTACACTATATACATACAGTAGCAGTGGAGAACTGCACTATATACATACAGTAGCAGTGGAGAACTGCACTATATACATACAATAGCAGTGGAGAACTACACTATATACATACAGTAGCAGTGGAGAACTGCACTATATACATACAGTAGCAGTGGAGAACTACACTATATACATACAGTAGCAGTGGAGAACTGCACTAAATACATACAATAGCAGTGGAGAACTGCACTATATACATACAGTAGCAGTGGAGAACTACACTAAATACATACAATAGCAGTGGAGGACTACACTATATACATACAGTAGCAGTGGAGAACTACACTATATACATACAGTAGCAGTGGAGAACTGCACTAAATACATACAATAGCAGTGGAGAACTGCACTATATACATACAGTAGCAGTGGAGAACTACACTATATACATACAGTAGCAGTGGAGAACTGCACTAAATACATACAATAGCAGTGGAGAACTACACTATATACATACAGTAGCAGTGGAGAACTGCACTATATACATACAGTAGCAGTGGAGAACTGCACTAAATACATACAATAGCAGTGGAGGACTACACTATATACATACAGTAGCAGTGGAGAACTACACTATATACATACAGTAGCAGTGGAGAACTACACTAAATACATACAGTAGCAGTGGAGAACTACACTATATACACATATACAGTAGCAGTGGAGAACTACACTATATACATACAGTAGCAATGGAGAACTACACTATATACATACAGTAGCAGTGGAGAACTGCACTATATACATACAGTAGCAGTGGAGAACTACACTATATACATACATACAGTAGCAGTGGAGAACTACACTATATACATACAGTAGCAGTGGAGAACTACACTATATACATACAGTAGCAGTGGAGAACTGCACTATATACATATAGTAGCAGTGGAGAACTACACTATATACATATAGTAGCAGTGGAGAACTGCACTATATACATACAGTAGCAGTGGAGAACTACACTATATACATACAGTGGCAGTGGAGAACTACACTATATACATACAGTAGCAGTGGAGAACTACACTATATACATACAGTAGCAGTGGAGAACTGCACTATATACATACAGTAGCTGAGCAGTGGAGAACTACACTATATACATACAGTAGCAGTGGAGAACTCACTATATACATACAGTAGCAGTGGAGAACTACACTATATACATACAGTAGCAGTGGAGAACTACACTATATACATACAGTAGCTGAGCAGTGGAGAACTACACTACTGTCTAACTGCAAAGTCCAACACCGGCTTCTGAGACTGGGGCACTACTAAACACTATTGTTGTACACTATCACCACATGCCATGTCTTGTTGCTATTGTTGACTGTACCCTCGTAGGGCCAGCTACACCCTCCTTCCAAAACTTGATAGCAGGTTCCCAGGAATGAACACTGAACTGAGCACAGTCAGTTTATAATTCAGCACATGAGCTAGATTAATTGCATCATTGATGACAACCCTTTAACAGCCATTTTCTCATAATTGAGAAACAGACATGATTTGAGTCTTCTGTTACTAATTTTTTAATATTATAATTTAATTTTTATATGCATGTTGCAAGTGAAGGAAAAAACATATATCCTTGAGGACGAGTTCCATTTCCCCCCCATACTTTGTGTACTTTTTATGTCTACCATTTGCAATCTTAGCGAAGGACAAAGCGCTGAGTTTAGCTGAGAAGAGTTTTGTACTTTTCAGGGAGGGAGGAGAAGGGAGGGTCACTGTCGGTCTGATTGCCACTAAATCAGCCCATCTGGTGATGGGCTATTGACTTTTCCCAGCAACCCTTCGCTACAGCACTCGAGTAAACCATCTAAACCTACTTCAAATAGACGTCCATCATCAGAACATGAACTGATGCTGTTTGGTTTGTATAGTATAACACCCAGGGTTTACTTTTAGGGGTTGGGGTGGGAAAATTATCCTCCCCTCCCCTTGAAATAGTTTAGCCCCCCCTTGATTTGGGGTGCACTTAAAAACATTTATTATTTTATTTATTATTTAATGGAAAGGCTACTAGTCTGGGGCTTGAGCTGGGGCTAGGGCTAGGGGGCTGTGTTAGAATATATTTTCAAGAGAACAGCAATAAGCAAAGATGAAGAGAATGCACCGTAGATTAGACAACCATAGATTGTGCAAGAAGCTTCTTGGTCAGTCTTAGTACTTGCTGAGGTGAAAAATTTATAGATCTGGCAAAACTACTAAACTTGATCTGAAGGTTGAGCCCCAGCAAAGTTTCAGTGTTGGATCCTAAGGGGCTTGGAACCCCAGTAAAGTTTCAGTGTTGGATCCTAAGGGGCTTGGAACCCCAGCAAAGTTTCAGTGTTGGATCCTAAGGGGCTTGGAACCCCAGTCAGTGTTGAATCCTAAGGGGCTTGGAACCCCAGCAAAATTTCAGTGTTGGATCCTAAAGGGATTGGAACCCCAGCAAAGTTTCAATGTTGGATCCTAAGGGGATTGGAACCACAGCAAAGTTTCAGTGTTGGATCCTAAGGTGCTTGGAACCCCAGCAAAGTTTCAGTGTTGGATCCTAAGGGGCAGCAAAGTTTCAGTGTTGGATCCTAAGGGGCTTGGAACTCCAGCAAAGTTTCAGTATTGGATCCTAAGGGGATTGGAACCCCAGCAAAGTTTCAATGTTGGATCCTAAGGGGATTGGAACCCCAGCAAAGTTTCAATGTTGGATCCTAAGGGGATTGGAACCCCAGCAAAGTTTCAATGTTGGATCCTACGGGGATTGGAACCCCAGCAAAGTTTCCGTGTGGGACTTGGAACCCCAGCAAAGTTTCAGTGTTGGATCCTAAGGGGCTTGGAACCCCAGCAGTGTTGAATCCTAAGGGGCTTGGAACTCCAGCAAATTTCAATGTTGGATCCTAAGGGGATTGGAACCCCAGCAAAGTTTCAGTGTTGGATCCTAAGGTGCTTGGAACCCCAGCAAAGTTTCAGTGTTGGATCCTAAGGGGCTTGGAACCCCAGCAAAGTTTCAGTGTTGGATCCTACGGGGATTGGAACCCCAGCAAAGTTTCCGTGTGGGGCTTGGAACCCCAGCAAAGTTTCAGTGTTGGATCCTAAGGGGCTTGGAACCCCAGCAGTGTTGAATCCTAAGGGGCTTGGAACCCCAGCAAATTTCAATGTTGGATCCTAAGGGGATTGGAACCCCAGCAAAGTTTCAGTGTTGGATCCTAAGGTGCTTGGAACCCCAGCAAAGTTTCAGTGTTGGATCCTAAGGGGCTTGGAACCCCAGCAAAATTTCAGTGTTGGATCCTAAGGGGCTTGGAACTCCAGCAAAGTTTCAGTGTTGAATCCTAAGGGGCTTGGAACCCCAGCAAAGTTTCAATGTTGGATCCTAAGGGGCTTGGAACCCCAGCAAAGTTTCAATGTTGGATCCTAAGGGGCTTGGAACCCCAGCAAAGTTTCAGTGTTGTATCCTAAGGGGATTGGAACCCCAGCAAAGTTTCAGTGTTGGATCCTACGGGGATTGGAATACGGGGATTGGAACCCCAGCAAAGTTTCCGTGTGGGGCTTGGAACCCCAGCAAAGTTTCAGTGTTGGATCCTAAGGGGCTTGGAACCCCAGCAGTGTTGAATCCTAAGGGGCTTGGAACCCCAGCAAAGTTTCAGTGTTGGATCCTAAGGTGCTTGGAACCCCAGCAAAGTTTCAGTGTTGGATCCTAAGGGGCTTGGAACCCCAGCAAAGTTTCAGTGTTGGATCCTAAGGGGATTGGAACCCCAGCAAAGTTTCAGTGTTGGATCCTAAGGGGCTTGGAACCCCAGCAAAGTTTCAATGTTGGATCCTAAGGGGCTTGGAACCCCAGCAAAGTTTCAGTGTTGTATCCTAAGGGGATTGGAACCCCAGCACAGTTTTGGTGGCGGATCCTAAGGGGATTGGAACCCCAGCAAAGTTTCAGTGTTGGTTCCTAAGGGGATTGGAACCCCAGCAAAGTTTCAGTGTTGGATCCTAAGGGGCTTGGAACCCCAGCAAAGTTTTAGTGTTGGATCCTAAGGGGCTTGGAACCCCAGCAAAGTTTCAGTGATGGATCCTAAGGGGCTTGGAACCCCAGCAAAGTTCCAGTGGCGGATCCTAAGGGGATTGGAACCCCAGCAAAGTCTCAGTGTTGGATCCTAAGGGGATTGGAACCCCAGCAAAGTTTCAGTGTTGGATCCTAAAGGGATTGGAACCCCAGCAAAGTTTCAGTGTTGGATCCTAAGGGGCTTGGAACCCCAGCAAAGTTTCAGTGTTGGATCCTAAGGGGCTTGGAACCCCAGCAAAGTTTCAGTGATGGATCCTAAGGGGCTTGGAACCCCAGCAAAGTTTCAGTGGCGGATCCTAACCCCACTTTCTGAAAGTGTCACATGCTCATATCCTCTAAGTTTCCTACTTGTGTCCTTCGCTACAGAATAAAACAACACTCAATCAACTTCATCCGGATTGCATCAGACTTCATCTCAGATGTCAAAATCTTCCCGAGGAGTACTTCCCCAGACTTCCCTAGAAGGGGGCTCAGGTTTGCTCTCACATCTCACTAGAGGGACCCCTCTAATACACATGCCCTCTAATACACATGCACACATACACAGTCAAATCTCATTAAAAAAAATTTTTTTTGCCATTTCATCATAAAGAGCGAAATTATATCAGTGAGATACTGATTCCTCTTTTTTTGGTACATACATGAAAGAGAATCTGTTTACAAATCTCACCCAAACACCCCTCCCCCCATATATAAAGGCAGGAGCTTTGCCCTGGCCCAGGAGTTTTTCAGCAGCAACTTATAACATGCTCAAAAAGTAAATACATTCTGTGACCTGGATAAATATATACGCCAAATTTTTGAGGGTTTAAAAGTTGCGTTATCACAAATAGCTTTCAGAAGCCAATGTTAAAAAAATCACATTGTCAAAGTGGGAGTGGTTATGCACCACAGAATGGGGGCTAATGATCGCCATATATAGTTCAGTGTGTTGGAAGGAACTGTTTGTTTCCTTAACTCTCTCTGCTGCTGCTCGATGCACAGACTGCAAAGTTTGCCCCCATTGCGAGGAGCTCACAGCATCCATAGGTCCTTTGAGCATGCTTAATTTTAGTGCATTCAGCTCAGTTCTGTGTACTAAAGTGACAGCTATGATACATTCTCCTTGAAACTTCCAGCCCTTATGGTAGAAACATACACGACAATGCAAGACTCCTTCCCACATCGTAGCACAGAGTAATGACAACACAGCACTCAATAACTCCACTTAGCACACTCGAGCGAAGACCTCACCTTCTCCAGTATCCTGAGAGGAATCCCAGCAGCAGCTGAGATAACGATGTGGTGGTCACACCTAATGGCAGGGGCAACCTCCTTGAGCACCTTAGTGATGGAGTGAGGCTTGACAGTCAGCCACACCACCTGACTCCTCTCCACCACCTCTGTATTGCTTTGGGCGATGTTCACTCCATGCGTCTACAGTAGTAACATATACAGGAAACATTGACTTGAGGTTATCCACCCTTTACCTATGCTTGGGCTACAAATCAACTTCCCCCCTCTTTCTTTCCACATTTGACCCAGCTGCTCTATCTAACATCAAGTACGGAATTCATATAAGAATTATTCACGACTGGCAAGGCATGCTCTGCTCCTTTTTGATCACCCTTTACCATTATGTAAAACACTTGATCCCTTTAAAAAATATCCTTCTGTATACATGTTAGTTTCTATATACATGTTTGCCAATATCCAAGAGGACTATTCATTCTCTCTCTCCATTTTTCATGTTTATTCACGTGATGAGAACTAGTGAAGCTGAATGAAACAATAAATAAAATTGATATTTTGCGAATTTTATTAATCGTAGCTTTAGTGAGTAAGCATGTCTTGTGAGCCCTGAGGGCTGTGAAGATACCTAGGAAGATCATCTTTACACTTCTCATTGTAATTAAATCAAGAACCAGATATATCATTGCAAGTCATTGGAAGATTTGGAGCTTTGAGAAAAAAGATATATATGATAGATAGAGGAATCACGAAGAAAAATAAGACAACTTTATTACATTATTACATTTTATTTAGGTATGCCAGTTTGTTACAAAAATGAAGGACTGTGCGTGCAAGTTTTACGATCCCGATGATAGAAGATACATCCGCACAAAGAATGAAAATCAAATGTTAGGGCTTGCATAATCAAACTCAAGATGGTTCCTAGCAGGGCTGCATCAATGTTAGGGCTTGCATGTGAAATCAAGCTCAAGATGGTTGCTAGCAGGGCTGCATCTAATCTAATCAATGTTAGGGCTTGCATGTGAAATCAAACTCAAGATGGTTGCTAGCAGGGCTGCATCTAATCTAATCAATGTTAGGGCTTGCATGTGAAATCAAGCTCAAGATGGTTGCTAGCAGGGCTGCATCTAATCTAATCAATGTTAGGGCTTGCATGTGAAATCAAACTCAAGATGGTTGCTAGCAGGGCGGCATCTAATCTAATCAATGTTAGGGCTTGCATGTGAAATCAAACTCAAGGTGGTTGCTAGCAGGGCTGCATCTAACCTTTGTCTACTGCAAAAACACACCAGTTCTGAAATAGCAAGGTTTATAGCAGCAAGAATTGTTTGGCTTCAACAAAAAAACAAAAATCCTCCCCCCTCCCCCCTCCAAACAAATTAAAAAAAAAGAATATAACATGGTAAGGACTTGAAGACATATAAATGCTAAAATGACCGTCATGGTTTTAGACCTAAAAGCCGGTGAGCTAGAGGAAAGTATTCCATGCCTTTTGTTGTTGCTAGGCTGGCTAGCATATCAACAATGTTTACCTGATAGAGCCCTCAGGTGATGAAGAAGGCACTCTTGACTCTTGCTATTACTTCATCAGGTGAATTCAGGTGCACACATGTGGTGGAGATATTTTAAAGTACAGTTGCTTAACTCCAGTGCAAATACTTTTACTACAGCAGATCACTTAGTGTTGTAGCAAATACTTTTACTAGAGCAGATCACTTAGTCTTGTAGCAAATACTTTTACTGGAGCTCTTAGTGTAGGTAGCAAAGAGTTTGTTACAGACAACATGATGATGTGCTCTCTTGATTAATAGTACATACAAGCAGCATCAGTTGTTAAAGTAGTTTGGCCTGACCAGTTCTATAAGCAGAAGAATAGGAAAAAAGGTGATGAGGCTGAATTTATACTGGCTTAATGGCTTAGTGATAATATATACATTCCCAGGCTCAAATATTTCTTTGCAACAATATTTCTGGCCGTGAGCCTATCAAGCTAGCTAGTACATGCAACAAGGCTGCATGCAACTTTGATGAAGGTTTCCAAGAAAATGTTAGCTATACGCTATACACGTAGTTAGTGGAACATTATAGTGCAACTTACCCTAAGGTTCAGAAGGGATGGTGAATTTGTTCTGGTAGCAGATACTACCACGTTATGCTGTTCAACGAATCCTGCAAAGTATATTTACTGAATTATTGAAAATATAACTAGGCAGCATACCTGCACGAAGAAATCCTACAACTAATGCAGTAGCCATTTGACCAGCACCGATAAAACCCATTGTCGTCACTCTACTGTTAGCCATCCTCCTAACCCGCCTTCACTCGCACGTTCTACACTGGCACGACCCTGCGCGACCTTCACCTTAGTGCAGTAATGCGGTTTAGGCTGTAAACAATGTGACTTTGTAGTCACGCTCGCTACTCATTCGTGGCAACCTGAAGGTTGGCTGTGAGGAACCCTTGGTTAATTCGTTTTACGGGGCATGCGCACAGAATTTAAATAACAAAAATGGCGGATTTGTTGGTAAAGTTTTGAGTTGTGCCTAAGGATAAGCGAGACAGTGAATTCATTGCGTCGACTACCCGTTTCCTGAGGTTATAGAGGTAGAAGAATCAGTCAAGGTAAGGCGTAATTTATTTGTGCTGACTTCATCTGCTAAGGTTATGAGTGCTCGGCAAGCTAAAAAGCTAAACGTTTGCCCTTACCAGTTGGCTATAGCTTTTACCAGTGTTTCCTCGGTCAATAGGAACCATGTTTTATGGAACGTTGATCCTTGCCAAGAAGGGCCCTTTGGCTAAGGTATGGCTTGCTGCTCACTGGGACAAGAAGCTGACTAAAGCCCATGTCTTTGAGACAGATGTCGAGTCAACTGTGGACAACATTATATCTCCGAGTGTCAAGCTGGCACTTAGGACCTCAGGCCATCTCTTGTTGGGTGTGGTTAGGATTTATTCAAGGAAGCAGAAATACCTCATACAAGACCTTGGCGAAGCTTGTGCAAAGATAAAGATGGCATTCAGGTATTTTTTAAATGTAAATAACATTTTCTAAACTATCTTATTCTAAACTATCTTATGAGCGATCTTGTGAGCGTAGTGATGGCTTTAATGAAAATGTTGTTCATCTTTACACTATAGTGAAAAGTACTTGAAAAGTACTGGTTTGCAATAATTTCTTGTTCTGTATGAATAAAGTGAAGGCCACCTATCATATTTGTAGGTGATGTTGATTATTAACCAGGGCAACTATACAGTAGTTGCACTATAACTGGATACCATAAAAGTTTGTTAGTTGAGCGTATACACTAATAACAGGGCAGTATTTAACTAGGCACCTAGTGTACGAGTCGAACAACCAATGTACATGCCTACCTAGGTTCATTTTATTTCAGTTGAAAACCACCCAGTAACAGAGCTAGAAGAGGATATTAGGCAGTGAAGTCTATTACATGCTGACATCTAGATCTAGAAATTTGTTTCATCAATTCTTGACCTTGTTTTGTTGAAAAAGCTGTTTTTACTACATTTTGTACACCAAAGGTGGAATGTGAAATAGGAAGCAGATACATGCACAGGAGCTGATTTAGCCAGATTCGAGGGGGGGGGGAGGGGAGGTGTCGTCTAAGTCCATTGAAACTAGTGTGACCATGTAAGTTTAAAGCAGGCACTTATGGACTTGTGTATGTTACATTGTGTGTATGTGTGTGTATGTTACATTGTGTATGTTACATTGATTGTCTCTAGTGCATACACACCAAAAAATCGGCAAAAATTACAGAGCTTTAATTATACAAGCATTGTATGCTTGTAACTGCTGACAACTTATGTTGGGCAGATTTTAGTCTCATGATATACAGTCAACTCATCAGAGTCTGTGTGGCAAACTTTTCTCTCCCATGGTTGAGTGCAAATGATTTATAGTTAATGCAGAGTAGAAAAATAACACTCAACTAGTTATATATATATATATATATATATATATAGGAGGTGTAAATCCTACGATAAGTAGCTGATGAATATTAGGGTACACGTTTCTTGGCTGTAAGTTTTGTTATAGCATAGAGCCACGTAGCAGTACGTAACTTTCGTTTGCTTACCTCAATGAAGCCGAGCTGATTCTTATAATGAACTGTGGCTTATTATTGATATGAACAGTTTTGTTAAACATAACAAAAAAGTTATAGCTATGAATATAAAAGTACCACAAATAAAAGTTGGCAGTCAATCAGAAAGGTTGTGTGCTGCATAATCTTAGCCGACTGTTACTATCTAGCTGATTAGAAACACACCCTGGTGTAAGTTGATCTTCAAGTGAGTGTTGATTGTGTCAATTTTTGTAAGTGGCATGCGATTATCTTTGTGAATATGAGTATAGAGTACAAATACCAGTAACATACTACGTATGTTAGGGGATCTGGGCCCCCTCCCCTGTGGATCTTCCGGCAGTATGTGTATTGATATGAAGACGGCCATTGAAGACTTGGCTATTAATAATCTTTATCTGTATGTCAATTCGCGTCGACTCCATCTTTATCATGTACTTCCTTTCTATATCTGCAGTAGTCTTTTTCTTAATTGGGGTTCAGTTAGTGTTTGCAAAGCATGAGCTTAGTGACCAGATGCGCTTTACAACCAGCTTTTACAACTCAATTATGTGCAAATGTCAGTAGGGAACCAGTAGGGAACTATTACCTTGACATGAACTGTAACATGGTTGAAGGGTGATACTGCTTGGATGAGAAGGATTTACGCTGCCACGTGTCTTGTCTCTCGATTGTTTTTGGTTTTTTAGTGGTGTGATATATTGCCATGCCAGGATAAAACAGGCTCTTATCTTCTGTATCTTTAACCTCTATTCAGGCCTGGGATCATCGACCTGCCTTCAACTGCTCGAGCAGATAACCCTGATGCTCTCGTACTTCCTGAAGTGTTCCATGACTTCGATGATACGACTGTAGATATGGGGTATATGTCACAATAATAATTGATCTTCCATTGGTATTTCACCTGTCGAACTTTTTTTCTTCTCCTTACTAGGATCCTGGAGGCTCAGTTTACCGTCAACTCCAGCCGTATGTCAGAAATCAATATTCCTGATGATACCGCCACAAGTGAGGTCCAACTCGTATTGCACACACAGTAGTGCTTGTGTGCTTCATTAGGTGTTGCATATGGTGGCCTGTTTGCTGTAGGCGAAGGAGCTTTTATGGGAGGAGAGTTTGAGGCCTTTGATGTGAAAGATGGTGACTTTGGTGGAGGCATGCAGGACATTGAATTTGAGAGACTTGCCACTAGTACTGACTCCAATGCTGAAGGCAGCTTGAATAAGGGGAAAGACTACAAGGTATGATTTTAAAATAATGTACAAATGATGAGTATCAAGCAACCAGTATTTTCAGGGTGTAACCATTGAGGAAGATGATCGTCCCAAGACCTTGACCACCATCCCAGAGGCTGAAGATATGTGTCCAGATGCACGCAATGACTTTGGAGAGGGTGCAGATGGGTTTGGCATGACTGGGGAGGAGGAGGGGTTTGGGGAGTTTGTGGACATGCCATCAATTGCGGATGTCACTCCTGAAGGAGGCAAGCCTAAGAATGAAATGGAGGTTACCAAGGTGGTGGAGAATAAAGGTATGTGTATGAGTGCGTGAATGGTTGCTTGTTGGAAAGTTAGTACAGCAGTACTTCGGTGAACTTCCACTACTATAAAGCAGATTAACAAGGAAAATTAGAATGATGAGGATTAGCTAACAACATATGTGACCTGATTTGCGAAAACCAGACTAAATCAGTGTTTAAAATAACAATAACATTGATTTTTTATTACTATTATGCCTAAGTTCGTGTCCTGAAAGTTTGAGTGTGTTTCTCACAAGCTGCTATGGCATAAAACAGTTCTTCTCCGACAAGTGCTAAAAAAATATTATTGGAGGAATTGCATTCCAAATGCATTGTTAGGGTGTGGTTGAGATGACTACTAGCTTTGTTCGAATACTTTTGGAGTTTCTCATCATTTCGAGCACTAGCTATGTCTTCTACACAATTCATCTTGGTAAACTTGAAAGCAGAAGACAGCTGAAGAAAGCGCACCCAATTTGCATTCTCAAACCCAGCATAACAAGTTCACGAAGGAGGTGCATCAACCAAGCTCATTGCAAACGTCTATTTTGTCCTCTAGAACTAGCACCGCTGCCACAGCCGAAGTACAAGTTTAGCTGCACAATTAAAAAGATCTATTTTGCCAAAAAAGCAATGAAATAAAACTGCCTGTATCTCAATAATTGTTCCACCACTTTTAGTCCGGTTTTCGCAAATCCGGTCACATCTGTAAACGGTGAGGTCCTCTTTGGAAAACTGTAAAAAGCTGTACTAATTTTCTTGGTGACTCTACACTTAAATGTGTTATCATAGTCGCTATTTTTCTCTTTAAAAGTGGAGCCTATGGAGGTAGATGAACCACCAAAGAATGATACCGAATTTTCTTTACAGCCACTGGAGACGAGCCAACCAGTAGCAGACATTAGAGCAAGAAGGAAGCGAAGGGTTGTGGTTGACAACGACAAAGAATTCAGTGGCCAGCAGATCAAGTCACAGTTTGAAGACTTCAAGGACTTGCTCCAGCCCAAGTGCTTTCCTCCTCCAACCAAGAAGGCGATGATGTGGCGAGAGATGGCGGGATGTGAGCAACTGTACTCTCACCCCACAAGTCCAGGCATGGCCATCCATCTAGCATCCATGATCAAAGCTAACTACACCACTGGAGATGTGTTTAGGGCCAACGATACCATTGGAGAGGTGGTAGAGATTGGAGGTGAAGAGGTGGGAGTTAGAGGTGAAGAAGTGGGGGTTGGAGTGGGAGAGGTATTGGCAGGAGAGGGAGAAGTGGTAGTAGGAGAGGGAGAAGTGAGCGATAGAGCTGGAGAGATGGGGGTTGGAGCAGGAGAGACGGGGGTCGAAGCAGGAGAGACGGGGGTCGAAGCAGGAGAGGGAGAAATTGTGGGTGGAGTGGGAGAGGTGTCGGTAGGAGAGGTAGTGGGTGGTGGAGAGGGAGAGGCGAGGGTTGCGGAGGAGATAGGGCAGTTTGATTCAGCCGATAGTGCTTTGGGACAGTCAGTCATTGGCATGGTCGATATTTTTGGTCTACATAGATTAGACAGCGTCAAATTTTCATCTGTGACAACAAAGTGTGACCGCAAGCAGGTTGCATCCCGGTTCTATACCTGTCTGCTCCTGGCAAAGGAAGGGGTGATAATTGTAGAGCAGTCAGAGCCTTATGCTGAGATACATATTCAGAAGGGTCCCAAGTTCACCTGAAGCCTTTTATTTTAGTCCATTTGCTTTTAACACCTGTGACCCTATATTATGTAATAATTATGTGCTGCACATTTACTTCACTTGAACTTTCTTTCTTGACACTTCTATTTTCTCTTATTATGTTACCATTCTCTGTTTGTCTTTGATCTCTACTTTCTGTTTGTCTTTGATATTCTGTACACATCTACTTTCTTTTTTCATGTCTATTGACGTATGCTCTTATAGAGTCTATTGCATGGCAAGTCTTATTGGGGAAGAAGGAGAGCTAGAACCTACATATCCAACCAGACCAACTAAGCTTTTTACAATGGGTATGGGATATCAAGTTCATCCTGGAAAAACTAGTTACGAAGGTCAATAAAGTCATGATAGTTTTGGGTGCTACCTGAACTCAACAAAGTGCCATGTTGCAACGGAGCTGTACGGCCACTCCTGAAAGATAGAATAGGTATATACAGAAATTACCTAAACCTCCCCTGTCTCGTCCACAATTTCCCTTGATTGAAATAATAGCAACATAATTATACCATTTTTGAATGTGCCAGATAAACCACTGAAGATGTGTTAATACCAAAACTTCACACAGAAAAAGGTCAGCCATAAAAGTGTGTCTCCCATACCAGTGTACTACATTTCTCCTGGTTGGTGTTTGGTAACGTACAAAAGTGATACAATTTGTTTCCCATTTTTGATAAGATTTTTTTCTGGCTTGCAGGCTAAGGTAGACTATATAATCGCCATAAAGCATAACCCTGTAAAATAAGCTATTTTATGGTTTTAAAATTACGGATGAAGGACAACAAAGTTATACAAATTTCAAATGGGTGACTGCTATATACCTTAAAAAGAAAGGACATATATTTACCTTACTGCCAAACATCCCAGATATTTATCAGAGTGAACAGTGCCTGCATGATGGAGTCCAGAAGAGTTATATGATAATAACCATACCATACAGCCTGGAAACACGAGCTACGAGTTCATGAAATTATTATTGAGCATATTCACTGCCTAAATATCCATGCTACATGAAGTTGACGAATACCTGCCAAAATAATGTTCTTTCAGGTCCACTTCTGTTTTGCCTCGCTTTTCACTTGTGTGCTGTAATCCAGAAATAGTGATTGTCTTGGTTCTCCAATTGACAGTCTAGAGGGAGTTGAGAGGCCTTTAGATTAAGGGGGGAATAATGTAACTCACTTTTTTTAACAACTATTTTAAATGGTCATATAGAAGTCATATTCCAAGTTTCAGAACATTTGAAGATTCTATGATGCAGTTACGACAGCTTTTGCACTCACTATTTTCATTAGAAACCCAGCAAGTGTGAAGAAGAATCGCGTCGCATTAGATTAGAAGAATTTCCACTAATTTCTCACTAATTTCTCACCCAAACTCCATAATTTATATATCACCAGACTTATTGTATGCTCTTTAACCTAAATTATTTTATTTTCACTGTTATGAGAATATGTTGGGTATAGACCTGCATGAGGTTTGTATGGGATTTTTCCCCACTCTCCTGTGGTGCATTTTCATACCAATTCAAATAGTTTAGGTGAAACTACTACATGTACTCTTACCATAAACCACCTAGCAGCCACTTAGCATTATTAATGGTTTTTAATTTGTGGACTGGATTTCCTGGCTGACACTTTGGCATAAAAAATATCTATGAGAAAAGTTAAATACATCATTAAATAGCTTATCTTCTAAGCTACATTTTGGTACAAAAATTATGTTGATGGAGGGTAGTTGGTGGAAGTTATGATTGGTATTGTCGAGGTGTATTTTTTTGACATTATTCCCCCCTTAAAGTCTCTCTCGTAATGCTATCTCCTCCATCATGCTCGTCATTGTCCAACATGATTATCTCTTTCAAAGCTTGCAGAGTTGATGCCTCAGACTGTTCCCATGTTAACATACAATAGATAGTTCAACATTTCTACAAGCTTCTTTGCCAGTCAAGTGTAGTAATGTTAGCTCCAATGGCTTCAAATTCATTATTAGTCACATTTTGCCCTTACCGACTAATTATCTTTC